>VYXF01000340.1:279910-295106 GCA_013397295.1 Polioptila caerulea
TTTTTTATAACAATATTAAACAAGTCTTTTTTTTTTTTCAAAGAATATAATTAAATTTCTATTTTTGATGCAGCACATATAAACCAAATATCTAGGTTCTCTCAGAATGAAGTAAAATTAATATTTGAAATTATTAGCATTTTTAAAGCTTCATTTAGTTAGTCAGACATCAACACATGCTATAGGTGATACTGATATTAATGGCATTTTGTTCATTCTGGCATATTTTGCTATTTTGCTCCAAATTATCCATAACTCCATTAGCAGTTAATCATGTGCTGTTATACAGAAATTATTTTCTCCCTTTAATTTTTTTTTTTTTTTGCAGTGCTTGGATAATGTGGTAATTTTTTCTCCTTTTGGCTCTCAAAGAGCTAGATAAATGGAAGATGGTAGAATCTGCAGACACTTTTTGAGGAATCTGAAGTAAAAACAATATTCAGTTTTGGGTCTGATTCTATGGCAGGACTGTGTAAGTTTTTGAAAATATTTTCCACTTCTTTCCTATCAGCAGACAGGTTCCAACTGGAGATTTGCAATTGCTGCATTTCATCTGGATATACCTTTTGGTAGTGTAAGGACATTGCAAATTTTCTTAGCAAAAATGCACCCTATTTGATAAATATTCTGGAGAGAAAACCCCAAGAAATTTCTGAAAGAAAACAACAGACACTATCCGATTTACTAAGAAAAGCAATTATTTCTTTCTGTTTGTTTATTCTTGGCCCCTCCCTCTAATTACTTTATTTTCTTCCTGTGCATAGAGATCTACTGTTAATTGCTCATCAAGTGATTTTTAACTTAATTTTGCTAACAGTTCATGGTTCAGCCATAATTATCAAAGATGCCATCAATGACAGATAATGACTTATAATCACTAATGAAGAAGAAACACCAAGCCATATATTTCCCATGGAATATTTGCATAGCTGCTAATTTACTGCCTGGTAGAAAAGCAAATAGTCCTGTAAAGTTATGTGCACACAATTCCTGAAGAGTTCAGAGTCCATTTTTCACTGACAGAACCAAACACAGCCAGTTAAAGAACTGAAAGGCACCATTTGTAATAGGAACTTGGCTCACCTGAAGAGAATAACCCTGGTCACACTGGAAAGACACCACATCTCCAACCATGTATCTGTCTCCAATTTTGATCCCATTACTTGGGGTCTGTGGCTCAGGACAAGAATCTAAACCTATAGCTGAGAAAAATAGAGATGTTTAGTCATTCTAATGAACATAAAATTGGCTTTTAGATTCCCACAGGACTGTGCACAGTGCACAAAGGCACACTGTGTTGATAAGCTTTAGGGAGCTCTTGGGAATCAGTAGTTGTCTGTGGACAAGTAGCACATTATTTTGGAACAACTGTGTGCAAGGAGAAAAAATCTTTCCTGAGTAAAGGAAAAGGATCAGTGTGGCACCAAACACTTCCCAACCTGCACTCTCAGTTCTAAAATTCCACTGTCTCCTGGCACGGACTCATTCATTTCTCATTCACTCCTAATTACAGCCTTCAAAATTCAGACTGAGAGCACCTCCACTATCCTTTACCAGCAGGTGTCCAGGGGCAGCTGGCCAACACCACTCCAACTGCAAAACACAGGAAAAACAGTGCAAAGTAAGAGTGCTCTCCTGCATTCCGTCTTCTGCAGACTGACTCAGCTCCTTCATTCATTTACACAGACATACACACACAATATAAATATTTGCATCAGATTTCATTTAATCTGCTATGTCTAAGAAAGTATAGAGTGATAACAGCAACATTTTGAATTTCTGATGCAATAGAAGCTAGTTTGACAAGAGACCATATGCTTTTTTTCATGGTCATCAAAAAGAGAAAGAATTTTTTTCCTTGCATCTACCGAAGAAGGTCCAGGAATGTAAGAAAGTATAATCAACTGAGTTGCTTTCTTTGCCTACTGTAAGAATCACATCCTAGTTGTGAAGTCAAGACTGGGCATCAGTGCAAAGGATAATAGAAAAATGTTGTGGGATTTGATTATGACCACCTACTACCTCAGAACATTGTCAAAAACCTGAATGTTTTAAAACTTACTGAACTAATTGATCACTTCATGTAAGATTCTCACTAAGTAAAATCTACCATTCGAAGACTTAAAATAGTGCATTTTTATACAATATGAAATAAGAAAGTTAACGAAAATTTCTAGCTTTCATATTTTATTTTCTGTTCTCAAACTAGAGAAGAGCAAAGAACCTGTTTTGAAAGTGACAGATGGACCTAGATCCACTTTTTACATTTCAGGCATCTAGAGTGTGATCCAGTTAATGTATAAAGTACAAATGTAAAATAACAAGTGTGCTTGGCCTAAACGAATGATTGCTTATAAACTGTTTTGAACAGCTAAACAAAGAATTATCAGGTTTCATTTTCCAATTACTGAACCCTCAGTTGAAATGCAAGATGAGCTGCCATGAAAGTGAAATGAGTGAATGAGTTCATCTAAATGCTTTTCTCAGGCTGCCGTAGCAGCCCAAACCACATTCACAGGTATTCGTTCTATTGTCTCTCACTTCAATTAATAAAATAATATTTGGGAAAAATATACAGTCTGAACATCTAGAATACCTTTCAAGAAACTGAAACAAATTTTGACATCTTCCCAGATGAGGACTAGTTCAGAACTTGTGTCTCTGGAGTATCGTGACATTTATTCAGATCATAAATGCACTCATAAATGTATTAATTAACTCCAGTCTGTTCATTATTGATTTATTTGTGGTGCATGAATAGTTTCTTGAACTACATTATACTGCTCTCATGGTAAAATGTGTTAGATTCTTGAACTTTCATAGCCAATGGCAGTAAAAAGAGATTTTAACATAGGCATTAATTGAAAACATACTTTCAGTATCTTCTACTTTTCAGATAAGTAGAATTATATCTAAAGAAAAAGAAGCTATTTGATGCTGTCTTGCCCTTCTCCAGCAGCTCCTGTGATGCTGAATACAAAAACCTATTAATGACATTTTCAATAATGCAAAACTTTAGTTAGAGAAAATAAGTAATAAATCAAAATTTTTATAGTGGTATAAAACATATAAATATTATGGAAGTGTTTAACAAACCATTCTTTAATGTTCTTTGTTGGTAAAGTTCAGGTGATACAGTGTCTTTTCAATGCAATGTATTTTTGTATTGAAGATATTCAACCAATACAGAAAATTAATGTTATGGATAAAATAATTTAAGGATTCAACAGAGAAGTAAAAATATGATAGAAAAAGCTTTACATATAACAACACTATTCAGTTTCAGAAATGAACACAATTTTTTATGTCAAAGTATCATTTACTTGCTGGTAAAATATTTCTTCAACAAATAAAGTTCCCTTTGTTTTCTTTCACTTTTATATTAGCATTTGGACTTTTAGAAGCTGAAAAGAAAATCCCTAGCAGACAGGACAAAAAACTATTCATGAGAGATGAAAAGAGATATTGGAAATGAAACAGAATGAAACCTTCTTACAGAAATCTGTTGCTGAAATGAAAAAGTAATCATTTTGGCAAATGGAGTGCACTTCCCCTCAGACTCCTGTTTCCTAGAACAGGTGAAATAGACTTGGAAGATACAGTATGAATTGAACTAAAACAATCTCTATGGTATGCTCTCTTGAAAAATGCTGACTATAAATCTTTAACTCTGATGTGATTTTGCATAAGAACCATGCACCAATACTTCAAAGACCAAGACTTTAATTTAGCTGAATCCTCATGATGTCCTTGGCCAGCATGTGCTCCAATGAAATTAAATAAATTTATGAAACACCGACATTAAAATCTGGCCAATACTGTCCATTTACTAATTGTCTTTATAAACATAACCACAGCTTTTAGAGCAAGAACTGCTGTCTGAGAGTCACATATGACCAGAATGACTAAAGAAAGCAACTCGGCATCTCTTTCTTTCTGGACAAATTTCCTCACAAATACGGAAGTTTTGTGAGTTCTGGAATTGCAAGGAAACCTCCTCTTTGTTGTAGAAAAGACAAAAATCCCAAAATTATGCAATGAACAGCTTCTGTTGTCTTCCTTCCTAGCAATGATGACAAAGTGCTGCCCCTTAGCTTAATCTCCCACATCAAATTCATGTTTCAGCCCAATGTAAGACATTCCATAGTCTCTTCTTGAAAAATAACTGATTGACAGATGGAAAAAAAAAATCATTAAACTTTCACACATAATAGAGACTATGTCTTTCTTGGAGCATAGTGGAGGAGTAAGAGTCATGGATTCAAGGAGTGAAACAGCTGGTGCCTAGGACTTCAAATCCACAGTAAGCAATTAACTATAAAGTTCCAGGACAGCTGGAACTGAACAAATTCTGTACCATGTGACACCATGCTTGGCATGTAAACTAAGGGGAAAACTGGCTGGGGACTTCTGCTTGTGAACTGGGTATCAGTCAGCGGCGGTGAACAACTGCGTTGTGCATCATGTTTTGATATCTCTATCACATACACAAGAAAAGTTAATTTATCTTGTAAAACAGCATATTTCACTGAGCTACTGGTTAACTGGACATCTACTGAGAGATATCAATATTTCCTGAATCACAAATTTTCAACATATACTGTTGCAGTGCGAATTCTGTGTTTTATTATGTAATTTAGACTCTCCTACCCCTACCCCCATATACATATTTACTGTAATTATTTGTTATAGTTTTACACCTTTGCATTATGTATGGTTTGTTCCAGTGTCCCTTGTTTCCCTGAGTTAGTCCCATCCTGGCATTCCCCTAGTTCTGTCTTCAATACATGTTAATCTCCTAAGCCCTATCCCTCTTGTCTTCCCATGTATAATCAGTTCCCTTCCCCTATTCCAGACCCTTCCATGTCAATCTTTCCCCAGGTCCAATCCTGTCTCATTACCCCCCTTTGCCCCGCCTGGGTTCCCTCAGTGATAGGTTGATGTTCTCTGTCTCCCCTCCCTTCCTTGAGCCAGTATAAAACCCCCTCCCAAGAGGGGATTGTGGAGAGGTATCCTGGAGCTCCCTTCATTAAAGTCTTGTCCTTCTAAGCTCGTGGCTTTGTGGAATTATCTCACGGGTGCCTCTCCTTCCCTCCATCCTTGCCACACGCCCTCAACGCTTGCTTTACCCCCGTGAAAGGCACGGCGTGACCCTGACACCGCCAGCCTTGGCTGCATTCGGGACTGAGCTGGCACAGCCTCTCCTGGAGCGGCCCACTCGTGACGCGCTGCGCGGCCGGGTGGAGAGAATAACCACGGCTAGAGCTGGCCGGGGAAACCGCAGCGCGACAATATACTTTGGGTTTATACACTCAGAAATACACTTTTGTGCAGATTCACACATACATCCCTGTATAAATCCGTACTCATATATTTGGTTATTGTTCTTGCCATGGACCAATACTTTAAATAGTGTACTGTGAATCTTTTTTTAAAGATGGAAGTTGCATTCAGGCAGTATATTACACATATTATTTGGACATATGGGAATAGAAAGGTGCATTTCCACTTTCACTGGATTCAGTCTCATTTTATTTCATTTTCATAACTTTCTGACGTTTTTTCTCATCTGAATTTGTAAGCAGTTGAGAGACTCTGCATTTTAAGGAAATGGCAGGATAATTCTACCTATAATTAATGTTTAGTTATAGACAAGCAATCAGGCAGTAATTTTGCAAGGCTGTGTTCTCCAACTGGCTAATCAGACAACCAGAGCATGGGATTTGCATATGGTAAAACTGACAAGAAATAACCGAGACACAATTATGCAGATCAGACACCAGAACCAATATAAGCAGAGGGAACCACACAGCTGGTGATTGCCAGAATTCCTGTCAGTCATCTGAGACAAAGTCATTCAAACAGAAAGCATGTCTATAATTACAGCCTTTTCCACTGGTGAGGCACTCAGCAATAATAAAAATAATTTGAAATAATTCAGTGTTCTCACCAACCTGCAAACATTTCTCAGTTAAGGTGCACAACTACTATTTTCAGATTATTCCTCCTCTTTGCCAAGTGTGACTAGTATTTGTGTCCTACACATACATACTGTATAGTACATATGTTATTTTATTGAGCATAATTTCTAGATTTTGGCAAGTAGTACTGGGATGTGGAGCTGCAGGGGTGACATCTGTGGGAAGAGACCAGGGCTGCACTGGACACAATGGATTAGGATTGTCACAAGAGCATATCTACATTTATTTCTCTCTGCTGTAGGTCAGAAAAGTTTTTCAGAGAACAAAAGCGACTTAAGGATGAAAGTAAGACAAGCTAAATTTCACAGTCCTTATAGTACAGTTTTCAGCCTGTGCTTGCTCACTTGGATTTAAAAGAGTATTTTACTAATGACTTTGAATTACAGTATTATATGCAGTTTATTACATGCAATAGGATTAAATATTCCTATTTTGTATATTCCTCTATTGTATAGTTTTAGATAGAAATTATGTCTCTAACCAGCAATTGCTCTTTATTAATTGAACATTTCTGAATTACCTGTATACTCAAGGTGAAATCCAGCAGCTGAAACACTGATATCAGACTGAAAATTGAGGTACAGATTATTTGATGTGCTGTTTAGAAGTGGAGGTATGGTTGTTCCTGAAAAGAGAATTAAAAGTATTATAGAAATGCACAGAAAGTGAAGTAAATGCAGACATAAGGGTGTATTTCTGTGTGTGTGTGTGTATAAACAGAGTTAAGGAGAGAAAAAGAGAAAGGGGGAGAGGGGGAGAGAGGGTGGGAGCAGAAGATAAGTCACATAACCAATTCCACAATATTCTGTCATCATAGATGCTATCAAATACCTGTCCCTATAAAAGTTTTATTACAATTTCAGTGCACTGCAATATCAGAGACATGAATGATAGACAAGGAAAGGCTAATATGAATTTATATTATTTGCTTTACCCACAAAAGGAGAAATACTCACTAGGGTGTTTTTAAAAGCAAGAGCAAATACTGTTACCATAATGATTCTAAACATAAGAGTCATATATATTAAACAGCTCTGAAAATATACTGCAGGACTGTTCTTAGAAATGTGATGGACTATTTATTTGTGTTTCAGCACAAGACAAGGCAATATAATTGCCTCCAATCTCTTAGCACACACATATATTTAACATAATGAAAGAAAACAAAAGAACACAAGAAAAAGTAAGGCAAAAAGAACTGTCTTATTTGTCTAAAATAAGGATAAAGAATGCACCCTTTTGTCATGTACATTATCAAGAGATATCTGTTTTTGAGGTCTGTACTTCTGGACCTTGCTACAAGTGTGAAGTCTAGTTTGGAAGGCTCTGAGTGTTGTTACATTTCTACCATTTTGAAATATACAGATTTATGAAAGTCTGCTAAGTGATGACTGATTAAAACAGAAATAATATTACCTGTTGCTAATGATAGGAGAAAAAACCACACATACCATACTCAAGCATGCTTACACACATAGAAAGAGCTGTGTCTTTACAGTAAAGAATTGAATCTGAGAATCATTTACTGTAAAATCTTCTCAATCACCTGAATAACTTCCAAGCCTTGGAGCATTGTTATCAGCACCATCATAAAAGTCTAAGGAATCCCAGTTGTGTTCTGTGGCAAAACTCACCACTTGCACCTATGAAGAAAAATGTGAGGTAAAGAACATAAACTTCTTCCCCTCTTTATTCAAGCTCAAAGATGACTCTAAATTTTAGCCTCTATTGCTTTCAGTCATGAAAAGTTGTCTTGCTCTCCTTGTCAAAGAGAATAGAAAATCATCCTTAAGTGAATAAAATGGCAACTATTTTTTATTTGATTGCCAATTCAAACTATAAATCCTGTAACTCTTAGTGACAACCACATATTACCTCTGTCAAGAGTCACACAACCATGAAAATCAGATGGGTATAGAATAAGATTCTCTTGTTTGGAGGACGTTGAGAAGATGAAACATGGTATTTTCAATTACTGCAGTTTTTTCCTCTCTAGTTTCTCCAGGACTAGACTAGTTCCACATTGATGAATGATGCTTCATGTATTTTGCCATTTTAAATTGTGTCTCCAGGTAAGAGAAAACTGCTGTGTTTGGTTACCTTCATCACCCACTCATCTCCTGAGGAAAAGCAGCCAACTAACATGCTACAAACAAAAGGCAGAATAGTCACTTCATTTCTTCCAGAGATGACAACATTCTTCCACTCAGAGGGAAATGAAAAATAGTAAAGAGATAAACTGCAAGAGGGAGGCTATAGCTGTTCTCATATAGCGAAATCACCCCTTAAAAAGCAGATAAATATCAGATTCTTGTTCCTGTTTAGCAGGGAAGAGTTTCTGGTGTTAGCTTTTTGCTAGTTTCAACTGTTTACTGAAAAGCTTTAAAAGAGACAGAGGCATGATGAAACCCCAACCACCCTCAGAAAGGGGTGCCTTAGTCATTAAATTAGAGAACAATGCTTATTTTGCTTCTTTTTTTTTTTTTTTTTTTTTTTTTCCCCAAGAATGGAATCATTTAAAAAGATGAAATAAACATCAGTTCCAGTAAAATCGAGAAATGAAGTCATCTTTCTATGTGAAATATATGACTCAGACCTTATTCTACATAAAATAAATGTTCAGTTTGGCTACCTATTTCTTGGATGGAGGCCTCAAATACTGTACTTATTTTTGTAGAAATTGATTGGATACTATAGCTAAAGGATTTCTTTTTATTAAGTGAAGCAGTGAAGAGGCTGTGACTGTTAGCATACTTCAGCTACTTAGACAGTAAATATATCTTTTTTTTTATTACAACTCTGAGGCAAAAGAATACCACAAAGATTAAACACCTAACCTGAAATCAAAGTTAGTAATTTAATCACCTCATTAATGATTCTGAAAAATGCATCCTGTGATAAGAAATAAGCCCTTAAAAAGCAACAGTGATGGTCTGAGTCAGGAGGACAGTTACTGCCAAATTTAAATCCTCTGAACTATCTCTCTAGTATAAGAAATGCACAGAACAAAGTATCCTAACTGTCAGCTGTCCTAGTGAGCTGTTTAAATCGTGTTCCTCAAAATCAATCTCAAAAAAGATTTAGGCTATTAAATATTATTGAAGGCTCGGTAATGAAATTTATTAGAAAGCTTTAAAACATTGTCAAGATTTTGTCTGATTTTCTTCCTTAAGTCTTTACCTATGTAAACAGAGATCTTAATTCATTTTCTACAGCAGTTAAATTCTGAACTAGGATAGAAATAGAGAACTTGTTATCATGATTTCTTGATGCGCATTTTGCAAGGAATTTATTCAGACGATGCTTAGAAGTCCTAATTTATTAAATTCAACTTCCTGTGCAATAACCAGATTTCTGTCAGTTTATTTAGTGAACTCTAGAGATATGCATGACTAAGCTTAATGGATACTTTCCTACTGTGTGTTCTACAAAGTTCTCAATCTACATAAGTAAATGAGAACTCTGAAACTATTTTAAAGAAGAAATTCCCATCTCATGTTGAAACATAATGAAGCATCTTTACATCACAGTGAACTTCCATAAACATAAATTGCAGTGTTTCTAGGAGAACACATAACTTGTCCTTGAAAGCAACTCACTTAATTCCACTGTGTTAAAGGAGATATATAAACTTGGTGAGAGCAAAAAAGTATTCCTAGGAAGGCTTTCTGTTTCCCTTGGTTTATAAGCAGTCACTGGTCTATTGAAATACATTTGGAAGTTATGGTGATATTCTTCTAAGTAAAAAGCTACAAGTGTATCTTTTAAGATTTTAAAAAATCTTATAACTTTCAATCACTGCATAATTAAAGAGATGTTCAGAAAAGTCAGTTTTCAGAATCATTAATGAGAGAGAAAAGCTGTATAGTTAAATGATCTTTTCACCTTTTGCATCAGGAAAAACAGTTCTAAATATGATGATAGCAAGTACACTTACTTGAATCCCAGCTCCCTCTGGTACTGTGATCTTCCACACACAATTCAGATTGTTGTCATAAGGCTCGGGATAACCTGGAGATAAAATGGTCCCTTTGCGCTTTGTTAAAATACCACCACAGGGCACTGAAGGGAAATACATAAAGCAAGAAAAGAAGTATGAAGCTTCAGAAGTGAGGAGACTTATTATAAAAACTTATACTACAGTTGAAAACTTTTTAAATTGATGCTATATTAAAATATATATATATGCCTCAGGAAAATAAAATTTTGTATCTCAAATCTCTTCTTTTAACTGAACAAAAAAGGAATAGAAGAAAATTAGAATTTTATCAGTTTCCTACCTGGTAGAATCATGCTAATATTCCCCTTATATATTTGACCTTTACAAAATGAAATCCATTCTATTGTTTCCTGGTAATGTTACAAGAACAAAGCTAATTTTTTAAGGCTTAGATGGAAGTTTGAAAAGCTATGTATATATGTATATGTATTGCTATAAAAGATTAAAAGTGTCACAAAAAAAGGTAACATTCTTTTTTCTTTCTTTCTAATATTCTTTCATTCATTCTTTCTAATATTACTCCTCTAAATAATTAATAACACCAGTCTCAACTTCTTGACTGTTCTCTGCTTGTGTGAGTTATTCCATCACAGTCTGTGGATCTACTGCATCAGTACAGAATTTGCAAGATCCTTGCAAGACTACATTCATCACATCTGTGTCCACGGATTAATAAAAAGTGTTATACATGAAACAGGACAGACACATTAAGTACCATCGAGTTTCTCTTTTGAATGTTCAACTTGAATGCATCTTGTCTATATATCATTAGAGGCTCTAACGGAGACAAAGAATGTTACATCTTAATCTGCATACAGATATTCTGTTGGTATTTTAGAACTTGAAGGAGGAGATTGATGAGATGGTTTATCAAGACCATTAAAAGCTAATGTATCACTTCTCTGCAACATCACTAAGTTCTGAGGGGATTTCAGGAGCTGCAAATATGAGGATTTAGAAAAGAGATAGGATGCAACTTATCTTAATAATAAATATTGTAGCTACATATTGTGTGGCATAAAATTAATAGAATCTGTTTGGAACTACATGGATAAATTAAAAGCTAGTGCCACCTAAAAGGTTTAAACAATGACTCATAAATGGATGAGCAGACAGAATGGTTGATAAGCTGCACATTGAGTGTCGTGTTAATTTTTGAGCCTCTCACTACAAGAAAGAGATTGAGGTGCTGGAGCGAGTCCAGAGGGGGGCAACAAAGCTGGCAAAGGCTCTGGAGAGTAAATCATGAGTGCTGTGAGAGCTGGAGCTGTTCAGTCTGGAGTAAAGGCTCAGTGAGGCCTGATTACAATCTGAAAGGAGGTTGTAGCCAGGGGGGATTGAGCTCCTCCCCCATGGATAAGGCAAGAGGACATTGCCTCAGGCTTTGCCAGGGCAGGTTCAGATTGGACAGCAGGTGAAATTGTGCACAGGAGGGGTGGTTAAGCATTCAAATGGGCTGCCCAGGGAAGTGGTGGAGTCATCATCGCTGTAAGTGTCCAAGAAAAGACTGAATGTGGCACTTAGTGCTGTGCTGTAGATGACATGGTGATGTTTGACCAAAGGTTGAACTTGATGATCTTGGATGTCTTTTCTGACCTTAATGATTTTATGATTCAATGATTCTGTGTCTACTACCTGAACATGTAATATTAAAACATTCACTTGAATCAAGGCAATTTAATATAGTCATGTCTACCACTTCAATTATTAAACTGGCTTAGTTTAATGCAATTTTCACCTTAAAGGTATTTTATCACCTTTATTGACACAGGAATTTTCACACAGAAGGTGGCCTGTAACCCTTCCTCAGTTTAGCTTGTCTAGACTCAGATAGCTTTCTCTTCATAGACTAAATCATGTATTAAAATACCAATAATATATTGTGATCAATGTCCAAAAGAATGACTTCTACCCTTTGTCAATTTGTTATATCTGAAAAAATAAAGGGAATATGGTTCAACGGGAAAAGTAGTACAATTCTACTGATTAAACTGTAATCTGTGAGACTAAATGAGATACACATATCTACTTCATCTTCTTATTGATACAGAAATTATGGTTATATATTGTTATACCTGAAACAGTCTAAATCAATATTATTTGTTTAAAATTTAGTTAATCACATTTTATCAATATTACCCCACCGATACATAGCTTTGATCTCCATCAAGATCTTGGTATTTTAGAGATAATATTTTCATTTCCTAAAAACCATTCATACTCTACCAGGCACCATCAGCTGGTTACCACGACAGATGAAGCATCAACCTAATGAAAGTATGTTCTTTGTTTTCTTTTAATCTACTCACCTAAACCTCTGTTTATGTTTACTGACTCTGCTGGAATCAGTATCATAATGCTATTTCTGCAATGGGTTGTGATATTTTTTACAAAAGTTCTGTTCCCTATCAGGAAAAGTAAAGTGGGGAATTCCATTACAATTATTAGATTTCCAGTTGGTCCAAGTCAGTTTATAAATACCAATGGATGCATATAAATTTAAGAATTTGATTTTGAGAATTTAATCTCAGTGACTAGAACTGGACAAAGTATATTTTCAGATCTGAAAAGCTATTGGCCATTTCCTGGCAAGTAACAAAATATTAATGTAACGATTTCAAAATCTTTATTATAGTAGTGTTTTTCCTAATAGCTCACAAGATCTTGTTAGGGATCTGCAGTGTAAAAGCATCTTAGTCTTGCAAGAAGTCAGGGCACAAACTAATATTTCTGATTCTTGATTAAAGAGGGACAGAGAGGAACTTCCAGGGATGTTAATGTAAGAGAAGCTATCACACAAATTACAGCAGCACAGCAAGATCATGAAACTTGTGAAAGTTCACAGCAAGGTTAGAAGAAAAATAGAATAGAAAAGTTAGAATAAAAAAGAAAAAGCAACTTAATTTTGAATAAAAAAGAAAGTAAATTAAAGTAAGCAAGAATAAAATACTATAGCAATGACAAAGAATAAACACATTTAACTAGAGAACAGTCTATGCATTAAGCTGAAATTAGTTAAAATAAAAAGCCTGAGGAACTCACCAATACACGTAGGGAGTGAATCATTCCATTGTGCCAGTGCATTTGGTACTGTATCACATCTAATTGCAGTTGACCCATGGAGGATATAGCCTGGATTGCACTCAAAAAGAACGAGTGAACCAACTGCAAAGTCATTTCCAATCCTTTTTCCAAATCTTGGTTCAGGCACAGAGCTACACTGTGTTGCACTTGTTCTTGGAACAGCTGTGAACATACAAACAATGGTGGATTCTTAATTTTAGATTTAGTGAGGGAATACAGATATTGAACCACAAATACTTAAAATGTCTGGAAGAAACTTTCAGCTATTTCCCAGTTGAGAACATTTTCATAATCCCCGAATGAATCTTCACAATAGACATTGCTCACTTTTGATGTCTGAGTTACTATTTAGGAGAGCATAGCACTGATATCCTTGCCAAGATTGGAAGTAATGCATAAAATCCACATGGAAACATTTCTAAAATGACACTTATAAGAAATACTACCATGAGATACTCAACAAATACAGGGTTTCAAAATAACATTTTGTGTCAGATATTTACATTTATTCATGTGGATTTCTAAATGTGTGCTCTGACTCTCAGATGAGGATTTATATGTAATGAAAGAACGAATTGCAGTTGCAAGTATTGGCATATAAAAATTTCCCATTTGACCCATAAAAAGGCAAATAATGTAAATCAAGAAAAATATCTCAATAACAGTAAGATAATTTTTAACCCACAGGTAATAGCATTTATAGCTATTCACATTTAAATTGAGAGATAAACCATTTAGAGGACCCAGATGGATCTCACATTTCTCAATCAGATTAGCAAACAAAACCACCAGTTTCTGTCTACTTAAATTTGGGTCCTCTTTTATGCTTCTTAAGTATTTGATCTCAGCTTTAAAATACAGGTAAAAGAGTAGTTTCAAACATTTTTCAAAACATGTAGAAATAGTGATGCTTGTTCTAGTGTTAAAAGGCTATTACTTTCCTCTTCATTCTCAGTCTGTTTCACTCTGATAATTTACAAACTATGATGAACAGAATAAATGTACACATTTTTCTAGGTTGTCTTACCTTGATAAACAAAATGAAATCCTTTAGCTGTTATTGGTCCAACTGAAGTAAATCTGACTGTGATCTGGTTCCCCGAACTCAATGGAAGGGATTCACCTATTCAAACAATGAAAATACAAAGCTATCAGTCACTTTTTACTAAAGAAAACACCTGTCAACATCTTTGCAGCTAGAAGTAATACTCTCCAAACTCTGTTCTGCTTCAGTAAACTTTGCAAGATACATGCACTTTTAATATTTTATGTTGACAGTATTATGTCATCCTAGAAAAGGGGAGTTAAAACTCATCTTAGTTACTAGGAATATTTGTTGCTTTTTTCCTTTACCAAAACCAAACAACCCCCCCCCAAGAAAAAACCCAAATCAAAACAACAAACCAGCAATAAGAACAAAAGCAACAACAACAACAACGAATACCCACACCACAACACACACTCCCCCTAAATGACACAGAAAATCTAAACCGAAATGGAAAAAAAAATAAAAACCAACAAAATTCCCAACCTCCCTACCTCTTTAAATAGACTCAACATGTAACTAATCTGTTTAATGTTACTTTGGTACAAATATGCCTTGTTTTCCCTTTAAAATATTTACTACCTATTTCAAATTACTCACTAGATAAAGCCATAAAGGCACAGAGTAAGAAGTCCTAAATATCCACAATATTAGCTAAATATCAAATGAAAAAAAACTAAAAAAAAAAAAAAAAAATTAAAAAGCGATTTTACTTAATTGCACTCATCAATGCAAAGATTTTTAAGTGTTTAGTTCAAAATGTAGATTTCATATATTTGCCTGAGATGAATTTAAGCAAATACGTTTCTTTTTTTCTCTTTATTTTTTGGACTATATTTTATTTCTAGATTCATATAAAAAAGTAAATGACAAAATACTGACAGTTCTATTAAATGATACCTGAATGAGATCCTGAAAGAGAGGATAACAAAGATGACTGCAGAGCTGGGCCGTCGTATACTTCAACGACGTCATGGAGTGATGTCTGGAAAAACACAAACTGGCCAAAAACAACTGTCCAAAGAGAAGGGAGAAGAAGGAAGAGGCACCAGTAGCCAAGACAAAAACAAAACCAAAGCCAAACAC
>VYXF01000342.1:775-20514 GCA_013397295.1 Polioptila caerulea
TAAATAAAATTTAAATAAATTAAATAAATTAAATAAAATATATCAACTTTTTGGTATCAAGATCTAAAATTGTTTGGTTTTAATCACTTTTTTTTGGCATATTCAAACCTTTTCTGGGTTAAATCAATTTTAGTCACTGAGAGGTAGTTCTCTTTACTCCTCTGTAATTAGACCAGATTGCAGCAGGGTCACCAGCCAGGGTCACCTTGAGTAGCTGACACAGAAACACGTCCAGATGGGTTTGGAACATCTCCAGAGAGGGAAACTTCACTACATCCCTGACCAGCCTGTTCCAGTGATCTAACACCTTCCATGGAAAGTTCTTCCTCACATTGAGGTGGATCTTCTTATGTTTTGGTTTATTGTCATTGCTACTCATCTTGCCACAGGGCACTGCTGAAAAGAGTCTGGAACCAGCCTCTTGGAAGCTGCCTTTAAGATATTTATATGTATTAATGTATCCCCTCTCAGTCTTTGTCAAACTAACCAAGCCCAGATTCTGCAATTTCTCCCTGTAAGACAGATACTCCAGACTCCTCATCATCTTTGTGGCCTCTGTTGGGCCCTGTCCAGTATCTCCTTGTGTTTCTTGAAATGTGGAACCCAGAACTGGACACAGAACTCCAGATGTGGCCTCACTAGAGCTGAATAGAGGGGCAGGATCACCTCCCTCAATCTGCTGACCATACTCTTCCCAATGCACTTCAGGAGCTTTCTACAGTTTAAACAGAGGACTAATTTCCAGTCATTGCATCACTACAATAAAAGTGAGTGTCTGACATTGATAACTACTGTGCTCAATTTCCATCCACTCTATGACTTTCAGTGGCCCCTGAAAGGGTTCAAGAAATTTCAGCAACCTAGGTTATAACTTGTTGGACTAAGCAAGACCTGTGGGAATATTCACTTCATCTTGAGCTATCTAATGCAACCAAGGGACCACTTGACTAGGATGTCCAACTTTCTCTTCATAGTATTAATAAATTACACTATCATAAATCAAACTTCTAAAATGTACATGATTATAAGAAGTAGGACTCCCTTTGAAAGGAGTGGTAAAGTGACTCAAAGGAGAATTTTTGATGCACGTTTTCTCCCTTAAGTGTTCTCACTGAACCACTGAACCTTCCTATCCACATTCAGCTACATATCATTGTCACTGTAATTCCTAAGAGAAGGTTATTAAGAAATCCTCTTAGGAAGGCTTCTAATACAAAAAAAATTGAACAGTTTATAAAATGATATTGAAACCAAGTGATAAATATGCAAATTAAACTTGCCAGGTGGCAGAAACTCTTTCAATGTTCCTTTTCACCTTTAGATAGAGTCTGAAAGTCTTCTGCCAGTCTCTCAGTCTCAAAGTGATTTTGAGGAATACTTGATGAGCAAGTTTAAAATTGAAAATTTAATTTCCAAGGTCATTCTTATACATTAAATGAAATGCTTCAAGAAAAAAGTACAAATCAGGTATGAACACTGGTAATGAAGAGAATGCAAAGCGCAAAGGGAGAAAAAACTATGCAAGGCCGGAAATAAAGGCCAGAAGCAAAAAAAAAAAAAAAAGGGTTACATCTATACAAAATCTTAGGAGTGTTCATAACAATAAGAAGGGTTGTTGTTGACCTGTTTCAGTGTATATCCTTCCCTGACTGTGCCCAGGAGCAAGACAGAGAACTTGGAACAAACCTTCAACTACTCAACAAGTTCTTTGTGTAGGCTGAAGTTTAGGTTTTTGACAGCTGACAATAGAAAGTGAAACACTTTACAGGCAAGCTAACATTTTAAAATAATGTGAAATAATATTTGAAATAGTTTCAACACCTGTGGCAGGTTACAATGTTACATCATAGTGGTAGTTTACATGAAGTTCTGAGAAAACAAATGCAATTTAAAAGAATACTGTGACTTATATTTCATCTGATGAAGTTAAAGATGAATGAAACAAGCTAAGCTGAGAAGTATTTCACTGGTATTCTCATTATTATTGTTACTACTTTGCTTCCAAAAACATAGTTTCAATCGATTCTATATAATGTAAAAGATTATGTGACTTTAAATTGTCTTATTAAGGCCTGTTTGATTTTTTCAGTGCTAGACAGTATAGAAATAAAAGCAGAGCAACATTCGTATAAAAGGGCTATTTATTTTCCTTTTTGGTCTGCACAGGAAAGTAAAACTGCAACATACACATATCTTAAGTGAGGAAAAGATTGAACTAGTTCTGTATCAATCTAAACATCTAGGACTTGAATAAAGTTGTAATATATGGTTTCAAGATGTCTTTCTTCTAAAGCAGAAATTTTGCTAACTTAATATCCTAGATGTGATCTCAAAAATATTTCAAGTGTGTTGTACTAGTTTTTTTTTTATTCTTGGTGTTTACTGTTATCTTAAATGAAAGGAATGTCTTCAGATATGACTGTGCAATAAGGATTCATGATAAGAAAAAAACTAATATCCTTATGCTTTTAATAAGGGCTTATCTTTATGGAATAATCTGTTTTCATGGATCAGGATTAATTTCCTGTCAAATATACCATACAGGCATTAATGGCAATGCCTATCTAGTCCTGTTTCTTATTTTGTCTTGGAACAGGATTTTTCAATATTAGACAGCAGCTGATGCATCTAACTACAGCTTGGAGAAATTTTTGCATTTCTTAATTAATAAAACTTATTTTTCCAAGGATATGGCCTCTTTAAATTGTGATTTAGATAAAGGTTTCCAATTGTTTTCCTGCTGTTGGGGGTTGGGTTGCTTTCTTATAGATTTTTTTCCCCAAAAATTGCTAGGAAGCTGATTGCTGAGTGCTTGCGGGCACTTACGAGTACTTGGAAAAGACAAAGAAAGTAACTGTCGGGGAGAGGGTGGCACCGACTACACTTCTCTCTCGGGGAGTTTTTTTTATGCTCGGAGGGAACAGTCAGGGTTCAGTCTTTGACTAAGGGGAGATCTCACCGGGCCTCACCTGGAGCTCAGCTCTGAGTGACTTTTCGTGGGTCTCCCGGGAATTCCGAACCNGAGAGCTTTGGATACACCTCATCCCTCGGGACTCCTGCTCGCCCCGGAAAGGTGCCAGGATTAGAGAAAACTGTGACTGTTTCCCTAGCTCTGTTTGTTGTTAATGCTATAGTTATTGTTATTTTGTTTATCTTGTTAGACACACTAGTAAAGAACTGTTATTCCTATCCCAATGTCTTTGCCTGAGAGCCCCTTTAATTTCAAAATTATAGCAATTCGGAGAGAGGAGGTTTGCATTCTCCATTGCAAGAGAAGCTCCTGCTTTTCCTAGCAGACACACCTGTCTTCAAACTAAGACACCTGCCTAACTCATGGTTTGCTTCAGTACTTGGCAGCTTTTTCATGCTTTTCCTGAAGTTCATTTTACTTCTTTACAATCAGGTTTCACATAGCTTGCTCTCACTCTAGGAAACTGGAGTATGATTACTTTGTTTCCTGAAGAAAATGTTAAAGTTTGCCAGGGAGATAACATTTTTTTAGTTCAAGTTTCAGAATCTAAATGCTACTATTTCCTGTCAACCTCATTTCATAGGGACATTATTTATATCCTTTGATTAAATCTGAGTTATCAAGTTGCACTTTAGCAATTCTTGGTTTTCCCCCATGAAAGAAGATTATAAACACTTATATGCATGTCTGCCATATAGTGTGTACCTCTGCTTCTTATACATAGATCTTTATGTGAATATGGAGTGTAAGTCCTGTTGTTTGGGGTTTTTTTCCCTTGCTTGCATAAAACTTCTACTTACCAACAATGCATCTCTTTTATTCTTTACCATATTTCTAACTCTTTTTAGCTGTACCAAATGAGTGGACATGTTTATTTAGACATCCAGACATGCAGTGCTGATTGATTCCTCCTAGTTCTATAAACTGAACAGTGTATTCCAGTGGAATGTATTTTGCTATGGATACCTCTTAATTCCAAGAGAATCCACAAAGGGACATCAGTTGGGCCATTAAGGAAATTAAATTATTTGATGTGAAAGTAATATTTTTTCTTGGAAAACCTATTTTACTAGAGTATTATTGAACTTGTAGAAAATACTGAAAGAAACTCAAAGAAAACAAGTCTCCAGCACAGGTAGGACAGGGACATGTTGGAGCAAGTCCAGAGGAGGCACCAAGGTGATCAGAGGGATGGAGCAGCTCTGCTGTGAGGAAAGGCTGAGAGAATTGGGATTGTTCAGCATGGAAAAGAGAAGCTACAGGGTCATTTAATTGTGGTCTTCCAGTACCTGAAGGGAGCCCACAATAAAGATGGAGAGAGACTATTTACTCCTTACCTGGAGTGACAGGACAAAGGGAATGGCTTCAAACTGAAGGACAGCAGGATTTAGATTGTATATTAGGAAGAAATTATTTATTGTGAGGGTGACGAGACCCTGTCACAGGTTTCCCAGAGAAGCTGTGGTTGCCCTATCCCTGGAAATATTCAAGTCCAGGATGAATGGATCTCTGAGCAACCTGGTCTAGTGGAAAGGTGTCCCTGCCTATGGCGAAGGATTTGGATCTAGATGGTATTAAACATCTCCTCCAACTCAGGTCATTCTCTGATCTTCTGGTTCATTCTATGATTTCAAAGACAGGCTTTGGAAAACGGTGTGATCTAAATTAGTTGTTGAAACAATTATGAAGTACAAACTGGTAAATGTAGTAGGAATATAAGAATTGAAAAATTAGAAAAATATATAATAATCCATAAGAATTAATGAAAAACTACATTAATAAAAGAGAAATTTTGCTAATCAATAAATGCTGATAGGTGACAATCTGTACTATTCTCAGTTCACTTTTAAGCCTTTTCTGAAAAGAGTTTAAGAGTTGGAACTTCGCTGTCATGAAAAAGAAAAGGGTAGAGTAATACTCACGTCTGACAAGAGCCATGTCTGTCAAACACTGCATCACTAGCAATGCTGTCTGACTTAATAAAATAAGATAAATAGAGCAGAGGCCTCACTGATGGCTTAGAATTTACTATACTGACAACTGACTCTTAGGTCATCAGTGTTCTTAAAAATAATTTATCTTGCAAACAGAAAGATTGGGTTTGGGGTTTACTGTGTATGCCTTTCATGAGGTAACTTACAGACTTTCCAAGGGTAACTTCTGAACCTTTTGATTATAACAGTGTTCCATTCTGTTATACTTTAGACTGAAAATCTTTCTCTCTGTAAATGGTGACCTTTAAGTGCTCTAAAAGCCATGTAGACTCTCAATAGTGATATAGAATACCATTATTGCCTCAAAGTGGTGAACAATTCCTGAAGCACAGTTCATTCCACTGACCCCAAAAATTCCATTTGAAGAGAAAACCATATCTTAAAGTTGTTTCCAAAACAGAATTAGTAGATGTTTTCTATTTTAGACATAAAATATCTGCTATCCATTGTGTTTTATGAAATCTAACCATAATTGCAAGTACTTGGATCTCATGTGTGAAATAGATAATACTGAGTTAATTTGATGTTAAAATCATGAGTTGATTTCTCCCAAATTTATGATCTCTCTAGACTGCAAGGATAAATGCATTTTTGTGGCATGGGTAAAAAATCAGCCCAATTTTGCCACAGAAATGACAGATGCAGTTTCCTCTGTTTGTTTTGGCTTTTGCTGGAGTTTTGCTCAGCGGTTCTGACAGCATTACTGCAACCAACATCTCTAGGAACTCCAACACCAACATGTGGGCCAAAACAGCAGTTTCCCATGTTGTGGAACTAACATCAAATAGCTAATGATTTTCCTGAATACAGGTTTTTAAGCATTCATTGGCCTGCCTCCTGGAAATCCAACTCACTTTTTCCACCTCTTGAGACAATTTTAGGCACTCTATTTTGACACATGTCAGAAATCGTCCCAGTATTACTGATCCGGTGGGAGTGGTCTTTGAATGCTGAATATTTGACTATGACAATGTTGGTTCTTTCCTGAAAGACTATCCGTCATAAGCATGGAGTGTGTGTGTGCCTGTGTGTTATAGTCCAAAATGCTTACTTGGAATAGCTCTGAATTGTCTACATGTTTCAGCCACACAAGAGAACAGGAATTACAGCTGCATAACGCAAATTTACTTTTGTTTGGATTCAGATGCTTATTTCCTTCTTGAAAGACTGTTTTAATCTCCTCAAAAGCTGTTCAGGCTTTTCCTCAGCTCTGTGGGACTTCATCATCAATCATGACACTCTGAGATGGCAGGCTGCCACAAGGGCAGAATAGCCAGTGCTGTACTGTCAACAGAAACAAGTGGCTTGAGCAGCTTTCCATTAGGATATGGCTGGACCCAGACCTCTGTTTATTAATCTGATGTCTGGGCCAAACCACTTAGCAACAGGATCAAACTAGTAATGAATGCACTGCAAATCATGAAGTGTGTGCATATTCTGTGTACAATCATTAGCAAAAGTAGGTCACAGGCCAGCCGCTCTGCAATGTTTAACTTAGTGCAGGCTCTGTAGGGAGAAAATGTCATCATTACTAAAACACAAATACAGATTCCTTTGTCATGTACTCAAAATTGAGAGCTGTGGTAGAAAAGAAGTTTAAAGCAACTCAGGAGGGACCTTTTTGAAAACCAAGACAAAAAAGTCACACCAACACTTTCTCCCAAAATCAAACCAAACACCAAATTTCCTTTTGTCTATTTTCAGCCATTAAAACTCTAACAATCTGATTCTGCTCAGGACCCTTCTCAACACGCCATCAACAAACATTACAAGAAGAATCATGCAGAAGCCTCAAGGGAGCTTCATGATGTCAACACTTCTAAATCAGAAGCTAAAGTTATTCTCAGATGCTTTCTTTAAGCATTTTGTCTGCAAAAATTCTAAAAAAACTTTTGTTCAGACTGAGGACTTCCATGTAACTTTAATTGAAATTATACTTTTTTAAATAATATGAAAAATATTTGGGATTAATATGCCTTCAGATTATTTTTAATGCCAAGGTATTATACACATGGAAGTCCTTCTAGGAAGGGAGGATAGATGGGTAGAAGAAGGTGGGAGTAAACTAAGGGTTAGGAGTTAAGACAGCAATGAACCTCCTTCTTGCTTATTTTTCATGCAGCAAAGTGTGCTTTCAAATGGTTTAATTTAATTTCTGATAAAGTTTTTCTTTCTTTTAAACTAGAAGTGTAAGCTGCTTTTTTATTGACTTAGTCATTCTGGAAGTTCTTTTTGTTAGTACAGTAGTTTGTATAGGTTATCATTAATCTTTTACATATTTCATTGTCATTACTTACCCTTCCTTACTACTGCTCCCTCATTTTTTAATGAAAAAAGGACATTCTAGCAAATGAATGTTTATCATAAAAGGCCTATTCTTTTGCTGTGTGGATAAAAAGCAGTGGGCAGAAGTAATTTCTAGGGAAATCATGAATCCATCCAGTACAGCTGACCTGGCTATTCCCATTTAAATTAAACTAATTTTTTTTATGAGGCAATTTAATTGTCTCATTACCTGTCTCTTTCCCATGTGTTCAGTTGTGCTGAATGTTTTTTTTTCTTTAAGTGCAGAAATCACTGAAACTATATTTTAAAAGGGATGTATATAGAGTCAACTCAAACCAGAGGCAGAACAGCAGAAAAGGCTTTGGTTTGGGTGTCATTAGCTGCAGAATCATTTGATATCAGTTAATGGACTCATTAAAGGAGACAAAATTTAATTGTGTTCAAACCTAATACATCATGTTGTGCCCATGATGGAAAAAGTGCCAAGAAATGATTGGGGGAAGGGGAATAACAGTATTTACCGTCTTTTGCTTTACATTTATTCAAAAAGGGTTTTTACAGCTTCAGATTAAACAAAGCCCACACCCTCATTTTTCAGACAAAATAATTACATTTGCCTTCAGGAAGTTTCAAAGTGAAAGTGTCAAAACAGGACTTCTTTCCCCTTCCCCACATCCCCTATTCCCTGAAACAGATTCTTGCTAAAAGAAACAAATTTCCTGAAGAATTTCAATAGAAAGAACTTCATAGTTTGACAGCATATTGTTTCACTGGATTTTACTGAATCAGCTATTATCAGCGTTCAGGGAAGGGAAGCAGCTAGAATAAATTAGAATAACTTCTTGCAGAGCTGGCTTCACAGCAAGTGAAAGTTGCAAATTGTTTCCTTGCTTGGGGTTTTTTGGTGTAGAACTGACTTTGAAGACCAAAATTCTACCCAGACAGGATGAAAAACATCGTTTTTCCTTCCTGCAAGTTGTAACCTTCCATGTCGACCTTAAGGATACCCAACCAGCTCTATACATGAACTTCCTCAGTCTTTGTGATCTTTCACTGGGTTCAGTTGTTTTCTGACAACTGAACAGCAGCAGCAACCCACAGAGACCAGTTGGTCTCTGAATTTTGCCCAATGCAAATTCAAGGCTTGCTTCTTACACCTTTCAGGTAATACCTCTGATTTTGACTCTCTCTACTTCACCTTCCTTGCAATTTATAGGGTGAAGGTTTTCATGTTGTTGTGAGCTGTTTGATTAAACAATTGATTAATTACAAACTACTGAGCATTTTATTACACAGGAATACTTAAGCTATTAATCCTACAGACTAACTGTCACCAACTGCCAGACTTTAAAACACATACCCAGTTGCAGATACCTGCAACAAATATATTTTCTTGATTTATTTCAGGACAGCAGCTGTCCTGGACAATATTTTTGGCTAGTTGAATTTTCTTAGCCAACCATACATTTCCAGCTATATTTAAACATCTCTGCTCCTTCCTCTGCTTTCTGCAAGTGTTCAGCATCACAAATAACTTATAAATAACCTCATTGTTGTTTTTCTGTTTATCCACTTCTTAGAAAAAGAATGATACAGAAACTAGAATGATTAACATGAAATAAGGTGAGCATTTTGTTAGTCATTACTGAGACAACTTCTGTATTTTCATCTCAAACTAAAAAAATGCCCCAGTCATTCATTTCAATAATCAAGACAGGCTCAACACTCACATGCAGAAGTTTGTTGACCAAAGGCAATCCCCCTAAAACACAGGTGTGCACCACATACCCTGCACTCGTTACAGCAAAGAATGACCTTTGCTGCACTTTGACTAAAGGCTTCAAGATGAAATTATCTTTTTCTTAAAATCAGATCTAATCATAGGGGAAAACCCAAATAACTTTTACTCATGCTTGTAGGTCTTAAATGATGAGATGAACAAGTTTTCAAGTAATGATTATATTTCAAACAAATGATCAGATCTAGGATGATTTGTCAAGCCATGAGACATATTTATCCTCAAGTTTAGAAAATGAGATTTTTAAAACAATTTACCTTGTTTTTTTAATTTATTACTGTTATTTGGTTTATAATATCTGAGCTTTATTCTTGCACAAAACCCACTAAATCTATCTTTAAATAAATGATAGTTTTCATTTTATAATTCAGTTCTAAAGCCAGAGTTTTCAGGAAATTTAACAATATAACAGGATTGCAAAATATGGTGACACAATCAATTTCTTTTCTTATGACTTTATATCTTGCTTTTTTTTTTTTTTTCTTATTTTTATCATGGCACAGCATGACAGGCTGCTTTGTAGAGCCACTGTAGATTTTATGTAGATAGTGAGCACTTGTTTCCTTCTGTAACTCTTACTCAAAACAGAAGTTATATGTTAGCAAATTCAATTCTGTTTATATGCTCCCTGTAAATAAACACTTACTTCATGCATTAATTTCATTAAATAGACCAAAACAAACTAATTTGCTTATACAATTCACATATGAGCCATTGCCTTGTCAGCCGACAAATAGCGTGTACAAACCCCAATCAGTAGCTTTTAAAGTATAGCTTTAAACATTTGTATTTTAAGTCCAGCTGATTTAATAATCACCGTGAGAAAATATTTTTTTTTTTAATGAACGAAAATCTTATAATGGGATTGCATCTGTGAAGAACGTTGTGTATGAATTATAGGTTATTCCCACAAATATTTGGCAATACACAGGTAAAATAAATTTTACATTAGCATTCACGCCACCTAACTAATTTTCTCATTATTTGCAGCAAGCAGAGAGAAAGGGGTAAACACAGTCAAAACAAATGAAATTAAATTGAAAAATTGCTAGAAGCTAGGTTATCAGTAAAAGTGCACTTAGGAAAAAGCCTTCAAAAGTTATTTATGACAAATTTTATTTTATTGACTGCATTATATTCCCCTTATCAAAGCACATTCATCTGACTGCCACTTCACTATTTAATCTGTGATTTGAGGATTAATGGTAAAGAGATACATAAACAAAAAAAAACCCTTCACTGTCGCTATTGGCCACTCAAAGACACACACAGACACTTTGGTGAAGAAGGCATAAAACTCTTTATTAAAACATCTGACCCCATATTTATAGCATCTCCACACAGACCAGGGATTGGAGGAGAAGGGTGACACCTCTCCCATCCCATTGGTCAAGACAACTGCCCATCAGTAGTTTTTTACTCTAAGAGTCTGTAAACGACCTTGTCTTAACATAAACATGCTTCTAGTTATAACACTCGTGTGTGAGAAAGAACTGTGAACTATGAAAAACATTCAGCTGTAAAGGGCATCAGAAAACTGAAAAATCAGAGCAACACTTCACCGCAAATGTTATAAAAATTGAAACTAGTGGAGAATGTTTCTTTCAAAAAGATCAGTCATTTTGTCCAGGTCTTGCCTTCCAAAACAGAGTGAGTCACATGAGAAAGCTGTTATAAGGAGATGTGAACAACTGAAAGAGTTGGTGATCAGTAATTGAAAAAAGAAACTACATGGCAAACCAAACTGCTATGATCATGTTATTCATGGATTACTATGGTTAAGTAAGACCCATTTTATTTACTAAAGATTGTAATCAAAAATTCATTGGTTTTAACAACTGTCTTACAAAAATGACATAATCGGTCTAGCAATCAGGATGATACTTAGAAAGAAGTTCTGTGTTTATTTAATGGTTAAGAAAGGAAGCTGCAAATGTTTCATCACGAAAATTGAACTCTGTTTAAGATAAAATTACTTAAGCAAAACTAAATATTTAAGCACCTTATTTAAGCAAAAGTATGAATAATTATATTACTTGTGGAAAGTAATTTAAGTTATATAAATATATATTTTTAAAAGTCTTCTTTTAAACTCAGGTTAGTTAAACCATGTCTTAACAGTGACTAATATCTAACACCATCTCTAATTCTTACAAAATACATCAGAATGAGAGAAAACAAGAGCAGGAGAAAGACAAATTCACCCCTTTTGCATATTCACACCTACAAAAAGCAGCCTGGAGAGTGCAGCAATCAGAGCAGGCAGAGAATGTGCAGCCCATAATCCAGGGTGTGATGTGGTTGTTTGCGCAGAAGGATGCACAGGAAGGGCATTGGCATCCTACAAGCTCAAAAGGTGAGTTCCCACAAGTAATGTAGCTGTAGTATCCAGCCAGCAGAAGGTTTGCATTCTGCTGTGCACTCACCAGGACTGTTGTGGCTACAGAGCTCCCACAAAATCATGCATCCATCCAGGTCTTGGCCTTGGGCAAGACATGCCAGAGCCTTTCTGTTGTAATGGTTGGCAGTGGTAGGAACAGCATGACCATGTGAAGTAACCTTTCCTCCTCTACTTGAGGAAGTAGAAGGGTTAAAGAGCATCAGGGAGTCTGAGAGAAATAGAGGAGACTGGCAGAACCATGCCTTCCCCGAGACAGGAACAGACACCAGAAGAAAGCAAAAGACCAAGAGATTCCTCTATCCTGCTCCAGCAGGCAGGTAGAAGTAGCTTAAAAGAAACTACATCACTAGGAAACTCCCTATTCCTTCTATGATATGTCTCAGAAAAAAAGACTTCAGAGGGACACCAGCATATTCAGCAGTTAGACAGAAGAACTGCTTCCTTGGAGGAAGGAACTGTGCTTCCAAGAGGCTAGATTTGAGGAATAATTAAATCTGAAAAGTCAAGTATTTTATGCCCTAAAGCCTTTCTTTCTGGGCACAGCAGCACAATTCCAGGCAGGAAGACCACCAATACGTAAAGCAGACTGTGCACAACACCACAGAAATTCACAATTTTCCTGCAGCTTCTTNATCACCTTTTCCACAAGGTGGCACATAAAGACAACTGGATCATTTCTGGGCACTGCAGCACAATTCCAGGCAGGAAGACCACCAATACGTAAAGCAGACTGTGCACAACACCACAGAAATTCACAATTTTCCTGCAGCTTCTTGTGAGGGAGCAGAGTCACCATCCTGCTGGGAAGATCACAACTCATTGGCAGATTTCTTTTACTACTGAATAATGTAAAAATAGCTTTGAGACATCACACCCTTGTTACTCTCAAAAAATTACATATACCCCCAAAAGTCAAAATAGTGTTGCACATTATGTAAATGATATGTGAATGGAAAGCTAATTGCATGGATGAAGAATTGTTAATTATGTATCACCAGACTTGCTGTACACTTGTTAACTGTTACCAGAACCATAATAATTATGACCTTGTACTGGCAGCTTTTAATGTTACAAACTATGGTGGAAAGGAAAGTGATTAATGTGCCATGGAATCAGGATGGTAAATTACTTACCTGCCAGACGTGGTGTCATATGCTGACTTGAGTAGCATGCTGATGAAATTTGCATGGATATTTCTTCTGACAACTTAAAAAAGTCTTTCTTGAGTACTATTTGAGATTCTTTAAGTTCACATACATGAAGTGTAGATGCACCCAATACTTGAGTCTTCCTACTCAAAGGTATACAATTGATTTTCACTTAATTTGTACATAAAAGTACTTTGAAGGGTAATGCAAAGAGGGAATTACAGTGATGCTGCTGGCAAATTAGCTTCATTTCTATTTTCTTCAGTACAGAAATATGTGTGAAATGGGCACCTGAGCTTTCTTTTCCCACAATCATCACATTTTTTTTTCTTATTTTTAAATTTTTTTAGCACTTAGAAAGATTATAATGTCTTTGAAACCTTAATGATACAGTCCAGACAACACTAACTTATACTTCAATCAGAAGGTACAGAAAGACACTCTCATATCTGACTGCCACTAGGTCTCATATATATATATATTTATATCCATAGGGTATTCAACTACTTTTACTATTTTATAATTGTAAAACCAAGTTCTACAGAAAAATATTTTTGTACAAACCATGTCTGACAGAAGGTATTTGCGTCCTTATCTCAACCTTTTAAACAAATTAAAAGTTTCAATAAATTGTACCCTAAAACCGTTATTTGTTAGAAACCATTTCTTTCATTAGCATTCTTATAGGACTATTTACAAATAAGGTATAAATCTAAGAGTAAGTCATAAAAGATCTTTCNCAGAAAAATATTTTTGTAGAAACCATGTCTGACAGAAGGTATTTGCCTTATCTCAACCATTTAAACAAATTAAATGTTTCAATAAATTGTACCCTAAAACCATTATTTGTTAGAAACCATTTCTTTCATTAGCATTCTTATAGGACTATTTACAAATAAGGTATAAATCTAAGAGTAAGTCATAAAAGATCTTTCCCAAAAGTGCAGTTTATCCTTGCTTAGAGAAGGAGGGAAGGCATACTCTGAAGGAAAAATGGACAAACTCATGAATGTGTCAGCAAAATGCCAGTTACAATAACACTTCTCAAAAGGCATAGGGAGAGAATCAGAAAATATTTCAGTGTATGCTGATAGTATTACCCATTTAGCAAAATCCATACATAGACAGTGGCAAGTATTCTGACTAAAAGCCCTCTAGGTTTTACTGCTTGTTCTAAGAATATTTGTACCCTCGCAGTTGTGCATTTTCAAATAATATGTTTAAATGGAAAGAGAAGCACAGAATTTGATGCCACAGTGGTAGCCAAGTGCAAACATGGTAAAGAAGAGAAATGAAGCCAAGCACAAGAACTGTGCAATGACAGGCCAGAGAGGTCAGCCCTAAAAAAAATAACAAGGATCATTTCTGGAAAATGGAAGATTTTCTGTATGAGGGAAATGAAAGATGGATGGGTCCTACTGAGGCTTCAGTTTTCATGAGTTTTTTAGATTTTATTTTTGCTGTCCCACCCCTTCATGAAGAAGCAAAATACAGCTTCCAAAGATGATTCTCTAGTTATTTTCATTCTGGTAGAAGTCCTATTTCAGCCAACCCCTTTTTGCTTCATGTGGATCAAAAAAATAACAACCATTCAAGCAAAAGAGTAAAATATAAAATGAATAGAAATCTCTGCCCCAGAAAATTCTGATTTTTTTCTCTAAAGATTATTTTTAACCTGAAAATGTGAATGTTTATGCACATATATGTGTCTCAGAAGACAGCTGAGTGTGTCTGTGATGAAGAATAGACATACCAAAGGTTTTAGTTTTGATTGATAATGATTTTGTTATTTCCATATTTTTATCCCAAACTATAAGTACAGAGCATTCTCTACTTTTTACTTGGAAAGAGTTAATCCTCAGACTGAAATCTGAATCAGAGAGCTGGAGGCAGCAAGACTAACAAATCATATTTTTAGGAAGCTCAGAAAGTTTTATCTGAGTTTCAATGAAGAATTGATACAGTCAGACCAAAGAACTATTATGACCAAAGGCATAAACCTCATGGCACTTACTGGAAACTAACAGACAATTGTGTGCTCACGAGCACTAGTAAACCTGTACGAAACATAAAATTAATACTTTTAATTACACTTTTTCTTCACAATTGTCACACTTTCAAATGTTATTTGAAGTACTGAAACCTAGTGAAAGTCTGAAATTCTTTCAGAGGTGAAATTATCAGAGAGCTGTAGCACCTCTGCAACAAGGACAGGTTGAGAGAGTTGGAGATGTTCACCTCAGAGAAGACAAGGCTTTGGAGAGACTTTAGAGCATCTTCCAGTGTCTTCATAAGAAACGTGGAGTGGGAATTTACACAGAGATATGTAGTGGTGATGCAAGGGGAGATGGTTTTAAACTAAAAGAGGTATATACAGACTAAATATTAAGAGGAAATTTTTTACACTTAGGGTGGTGAGACACTGGCACAGGTTGCTCAGAGAAGCTGTGGCTGCTCAAGACAGGCTGGATGGAGCTCTGAGCAATCTGGTCTAGTAGAAGGTGTCCCTGCCTATGGCAGAGGTGTGTAACAAGATGAGCTTTAAGTTGTGTTTCAGTCCAAATCATTCTATGATTTCAGGATTCTTGATTTGTCATCTTGCCATGGCACAATTTTTAGTCTGAAGAATTTTTACTCTTTTGTAAATTCTTGACAATGTTCAGACTTAAGCTAGCGATGTCCATGGACCTGAAGGATTATTAGGATTCGACAAGCTTGTCAGCAGCTATGAGAGATACAATCTCAACAGATGTCTAAGAGAAAGGTATGTGGGATAGATAATAAAGGGGGCTTACTGGACATTCTGAGCTAAAGGTCACCAAATTTCTCCAGCTCATTTTCTTCTCTTTTGCCGTATTTTCTTTACCCACACAACCTCCCACCAAAGTGAGTAAAGTTTTGAAAGTATTTCCCAATTGCAATGTTGCATCAGCACCAGCATAGTGTATGGTAATGCTGTAGAACGGCAAGATCCATCACAGTGTATTTATGCAGGACATTTTTTTCCTTTTACTATTATTGTCAGGCATATATAACATCAACATATTTTGACCCCTTTGAAATTTTTGTTTCCTCTTACCAAAATGATTTTTCACCTGCTTTTATGGATGTAAAAACAACTTAGATATATATTTGTGTGTGTATGTGTGTGTGTGTATGTGTGAGTGTCTGTGTGTGTGTGTGTGTGAATGCCCCAGAATGAATTCTTGAATTCTCAAGGAGAAGTCCACTCCCTTCTGGCTGCAGTAGCTATGGGCTCTTTGAAAAAATTGTCAGCATCTGGACTAAACAAAACTGGCCTGCCCCAAATCCTCAAATGAATAAAGAAACGTAAGATAAAACTACAAAGTTAGAGGCTGATCAAGTGTTGTGCTTCAGCATATAGATTCTTGAAATGGGGAAAATGGAAGACCTGAGAATTTGGAAAAGACTTTCACTGAAAAGGTTTCCTATATAAACTGGTCTTGGAACGACGATGATCCTGAAACAGTGAAGATCTTTGCTGAGGGAAGATCCTGGAAATCAGGGGGCTGTAAGAAGACCAAAAAAGAGGGATGCCTGAGGACCTTGAGAGGAAACAACTGAGATGGGTAAGGATGAGCAACAGCACAGAGGGAACCAGCCCAGTTTTCTAGAGACCTTCCTGGGCCAGGAGGGACGTCCTGCAGTGAAGATATGGTGAGACCTAAGGAGCACAAGAGCTGCAGGGGTGGGTGTGACTGAATGTGAGGTAGTCATGCAGGGTAAAAAACCCTCATTGCCATTTTCTTAAATAAGCTCCAATATCCAGATCCACTCTGGGTAGTCTGTCTCTGGTAGTCTGTCTCTGATAGTCTGTCATTTACTCTGTCTCACCTGCAACACTTGGCACTGTCTCTTCCCTGTTCTCTTCTCCTGCTTCTGCCCTGACTTTCCCCATTTTCCTAGTACCTGCAGTAACTTTTCAATCTTTTTTTTTTCCCCCACTGGGAACAACAGCAGCTGTGGCAGAAACCAGTTCAGGCTTGTTGTCATGTGTTTGGCCCTGGCACAGAGCAGTTCCTAGGATAGTTATCCCTTTCCTCTTTTTCTGATCTTTTTTAAAGAAGTCCTTATATTCTTTGTTGCAATCATGTCCTGGCCATTCACCTGCACCATTATCAGCTGCTGTGAGATCATGCCATGTAGCTTTACCGTGAAGGGAGTGAAGCATGAATAAAGGTAATTTTATATATGGTGTTAAAAAATTTGGTTACTTTTTACCCTGAAGTGAAAAAATATAACATAGAGTTTTTGTTCCCAAGTGAAGGCCACATGGACAAAAACTATTAAACCATTTGTAGCAAATAACAACTCCCAATATTTTAGCAGACCATTCATCTGAGCAATTTTTTGAGCAAATCATAGTAAGTTATGCTTTGATAGTGTTCTGTACACATTTAAACAACATATACAGTATGTATTCTGTGCAAATAGTTTAACTGGCTCTAAGTCTGGGCTTTCAGTGACCCAGCAGTGACCTTTCTTGCTAACGCATGCACTAAAAGTAAGCATGGAAGGTACATGCAGAGAAAAATATTTTAAAAATTCAAATTAATCTACTAAACTTTTTTTTTTTTTTTTTACATTCTATATGCATAGAAAGCCAAATCAACAGCTATGACCTTGTGAACATCTAATTTTTTTCTATTTTTTCATAGTACAATTAGATAAAACCAGTACTTACATTCCATAGCACTTCACACTGAGGATAGCATAAAACATATTAGCAAAAACATATAATTGAGTACCTTTGTTTTTCTATTTTTAAATAAACTCAATACTGTAATAATTCCAGGCTGACTTTCTGCAGAAATTTAAGCGGTTTGTGCCATGCAGTCAGAAGGCTGCAACACGAACCAAAAAGAATGCAAACTTCTGGTTGTACTTTTTTACACAAGTATATGTCAATACTGTTTCCTCATCCAGCTTTAACACCTGAGATGTTCATAGTGGGGAACAGTGTGGATACATCTGCATTGCAGACCACAAAGCCTGATGAGGCAGAGTAACCTCTGTTTACTCTTACCTCCAGATGTTTTGTTTCTGATGCCCGAGGTTGCTAGGCTGGAACAGTTTGGGTACAGCTGCTACTGTGCAGTATGCACAATACTCACACCCATATTTTGGTGTTTTCACTTTAACACTGTGCCTAGGAAAAAAATTAAGTTCATTTTTTTTGGCTCAAGCCTAACAGAAAATAAAAAGAACAGAGGAATAGCTATTCTCACTTGTTACAGTCCTGTTTTTAAACTTATTAGAAATGCCTCTGCCTGAATTAAGGTGCAAGTAAGACCATATGACAAAATCAACAGCATGGATTTCATCTGATAGTAAATAGGAGGGAAAGAGAAAGAGAGAGAGAGAGAGAGAGAGAGAAAGAAGAAAAGAGAGAAAAAAGGAAGAGAAAAAAAGTAGAAAAAAGGTGGAGGACAGAAAGCTAGACAGATTAAAGAAAGTATCACCACACTGTGGCTCTCGATGGTGTCCAGTTGATCCTCTCCAGCTGGTCTTCTTGGTGGTGAGAGTTCTTTTTCTTCAGAAAACAAAAAATCCAATGGTTTAATTTATGCTCAGGCCAGGTAGGAATGCCCAGGTACATCCCCGCACCTGGGGGGTGGGGCAGTTTGACACTGTGTCTTACAGCAGACTCTGAATCTGTTGCATCATTTTGCATCATGTGCAATGCTGTGACGCAAGGGCTAAAGNCTTCTGTGGGTTATGGTCTGCCCCACCCTAAACCTCAGTACAGCTGGATTTGGCTTTCTTGTGGATGCATTCTTCTCCCTCAGCCTAAGATGACTGAACAATATTGTCCCCTTTATCTTATCTACGTGGCTTAACTCACAGTCCAAGGTTCCAGTCAGGCATCTTCAAGGAGGGGTGGTCTTCTGTGGTTGTAGCTTCTTTATACAGAGTTTGCTACAATGTGCAAAATTCCTTCATAGAATTTTTTAAAGCATGAACCATTTCAGGCTCTGACATCACTGGAAAAGTGAAACATGAAAAGTCACTATGAGTTTTGAGTTCCACAAGACTACTCTCTTGAAAAATACCTGTTATTTCAGATAGCATGATAGCCTGTCCATAATAAACTGTATGTAGCTCATGTAATAAATACCTCAAGAACATGCGAGCATGACCCAAACCACTCTGTTTCACAAGGTGCATAAAGCAATGACCACAATGATCATTTCATGTCAGGTGATACAGAGACTCTGGCATCAAATAATTTGATTTAAAGTAGATAATCCAGCATGCATCAATTTAAGGTGAAGTATCATCACATTCATCAAGCTCATTTTGTCCAGCTAAGTAGTGCCCATTATTTGGAGAGATCAATGTCAGAAGGTAACTTTGACCCTCAAGCTGCCTGTAGTCTTGATGTCCACACTGACTGTAATCAATTATCAGTACTTTGTAGCATCCAACAGCAGCCTAGGCACAAGGGGAGAGTAAAATAAAAAATATTGAAATATTTGATTATAACTCATCCTTTAATGACATAAATGAGGGCTCTATGCCCACACAACTTCCAAAATTAACAACTATTACATGGATAGCCAATATCTGAATTATCTGTGTTTCTTATAAGTCTGAACAAAAAGCTAAAGATGTGAAACTCTCATACTTATAAAATGGCACCTAGGCAGAAGCTGGATACTAGTAAGCAAAAAAGAATACATTGGCAGGAAGTTCAAAGAAAAGCTCATTAATGTTTTGTTGATTTTGAAAAGACTGTTGATTAAATCCAATATGTCAGATTAATACATATTTTTTAATGCTTAATGGTGACATGAAATATGCAGCTAATGAAAAAAATGAGTACTTGGGGACAAAGTAGCAATGCAAACAGATTGAGAAGCTGCTAAAGAGTGTAACATCAAGTGAGATGTCTGCCAAGGTTGCATACTTTGTAACTGTTCAACATAGATGCAGAAAGTATAACAATCTGCAGACCAATCAAAAACATTGTAAATAAGACATTTGAATGAAGAAAGTGAATATTAACAGCACAGTGGGTGCTGATGACCATGTTTAAATATCTTGACTGAAGCAGAATTCAGGAATTCCCTGTGAATAGCATCTGTAGAAGTTTCAATTTGAAACCAGGCAGAAACTC
>VYXF01000344.1:7430-44479 GCA_013397295.1 Polioptila caerulea
TTTTTTTTTTTTTTAGCACTCAAGGCTCACGCTGCTTTTGGCCAACTTTTAAATGATCAGCTTTAGTTACTTCACTGATGGAGCTTTTCCACAGAAAATCTGCAGAATTACAAGGTTGTCCTTTCACAAGTGCTCAGCCAAAGGTTTGATTTACCCAGTTCAGCTCGTTCTTACTCCCTTCACAAATGTTTTAATGAGGTAGTGGCAGGGAAAACTGCTTACATAACAAATTGTATAACAAATCTTATCTTTGCCTCAGAAAAGTTGGGTCACAGCAACCATCTGGGAAATAAAAGCCTGAATCATCTGCCATGCATACACACACACATATATATATACATATATATTTATATATATAAAAATATATAAGTGTGCAGATTTGACTCTTACATGAATCACACCCAAAGCTCTACTAAAATGCCACGCCAGCTGAAATCTTCCTCCAAAGCTGTTATTTCTGAATGAAAGCTGTCCCCCTTCAATGAATGATAAATTTGAGCCACTATAGATATGCAAAGACATCCTGTTTGCTCTGTGGAGAATCTTCCAATGCTCAGCAAAGCTTTAACTGCTCATCTCCTGTGCTGCTTCAGCACATGACTCACAGTAGGTGTCACCAGGACCAGCGGAAGAGAAAATGGAGAGGAAAATGTTACTTTGATGAAGGGACAGATTCCAAAGGGAAAATGGAGGGGAAAATGTTACTTTGATGAAGAGACAGATTCTCCACTGTTTTTGGGTAAGATCTGTGATGTCATTAAGCTTTGGAGGGCAGGACACTATGCACCAAAATGTGACAATTATAAATTTTTTGAATGCCTTAAGTTTTAGCTTTTATATTTTTCAGGTTCTGTGCTGTTTTAGTGGGTAGCTCTGGGTTTCATATTAAGTGTTGGTAAGGTCTCTTCACAGAGTGTGGAGACAAAACAATTCCTTCTCCAACCTGGCACCAAGGACAACCAATACAAATTTCAAGCCCAAGAACAAAAGCAAAAGTGAAGTGAAAAGAAAAAAAAACAGGAGGATGGAGCTTCATAACCTGAAGGTGTAATTGGACAATTAACTCCAATATGCAAAAGGAGCAGAACTTATAAAAGTGTGGGACTTCATGATCAGTTGTCCATTTATTGACCATTTTGGGGCATCTTGGATGTGGTCCAGCTGGGCGCTTGTGCTGCTCAGGTGTGCCCATTGAGGCCTTTTAATAAATCCCCACTTTATCCTTTTGCTCTGGCTGGTCTCTGTTCCAGGTCAGCCTCCAGAAGGTATCACTGTCACTACCACCATACATAATTTCTCAGGACTTTGAGACAAATACTCATCTCCCAGATAAAAACGAGGTGAAAATGAGTCCTCAGACAGAGAAGTCTTGGCTAAATCATGACCCAGCTGTAGCCCAGGAGGCTCCTTTTGGAGTAAAGTGATGTGTAAGTCAGGCTGCTTTTATGGGTGCAAGATGTGTGCACCACCAGGTTGCCCATCAAAACATATTAAACATGACCCAGGTGTGGTGCCCCACACTTGTGTTCCTTTCCAATTAATTAAAAAACAACCCCTCGCATGATTTAGTATTTATAGCAACTACTGTCTTAAAAACTGAATGGTTTTCCACTCAGTTTTACCATGGTTTTACCCATCTGCTGAAGGGTACAGATGGTATTTGAATTGACCTCAAGACTGTCAGAACATATTGTCCTGTCATTGTCATTGTTCTGTTTTTGGAAAAAAATTTGAAGTGAATCTCTGTATAAGTTGATATTCTTGCTCTGTGAGATTATGGTTGTTTTGATCTGGTGTTAAGATACCTCTCCTCAGATTTCCTGTTGAATGGAACCATGGTCTAAGGGTGTAAATGAGAAAGTATCATTTGCATTGCAAACCTTACACGTGGTGTACAATATTTAATAAACTAAATTAATATAATATTGAATAACTGCCTTATATGAGTAGAAAAAGAGAATATCAGTAATATAGAGACATGAAATATCATGAATAATAAAAACCACCTGGAATTGCCAGTAAAAGCAGGAGCAGTGGTGAATTAGAATCTTCTCTGAAAGGAAATGATGACCTCTACAATGAATGCAGAATGTTGATAAAAGATTTTTCAAGAAAATGTGAATGCAGAATGTTGGTAAAAGATTTTTCAAGAAAATGTGAATGCAGAATGTTGGTAAAAGATTTTTCAAGAAAATGTGAATATTTGAGTAAAATTATCAGAACTATCAGTTTAGAGTTTTTTCAATCTGCAATTTATATCAATAAAAACATTTCCTCTGAGAGAAACATGACAGGGATCAAAACATTTGTTTGCAAAACTCTTTCTTGGGAAAAGTGTCATATTTTCCCTTATATTTTTATGTGACTCATTTTCACTTTATGGAAACTATTATCCTTAATGCTCTATTCACTATGGATTTTTACATACCAAAAGCTTGGGCCAAACAACTGTTAAAAAGGCCATCAGAGAAAATAACTATTGTTGAATTAGATAAAAAGACATTATTTGGTTAAAAAGTTATGTAAGGAGTTGGAAAGTGATGATAGGAATAAATAACTGTTTCTCCTAAAGGATGATGTTGGCAATGGGATCCTTTTGAGTTCTCTGCTATAACCTGGGATGGACAAAATCTTTGTAACTGCTTTAGAACAGGAAAGGGTGAATGGTGACATTTTACTGATGACAGTATTTGATTGAGTAAAGAACAACTACTGCTGGGGGGATTAGAGAAAGATATTTTGGTACCAGCTGGCTTTTGATTGAGTAGGAGATGACAAAAATACAGCACAAATATTAACCTCTGAAACTGAAATTTCAGAATTTTAAGGAAAGTGATGGAGAACAAAATGAAAGTATCATAATGGTGCTGATCCATGGACCTTGGGATGTTGAGTTCTGATTTTTCACCTCCATGATTCACAGTTTATGAAAAGCAAGAATTCAGGATAACATCGTAATAAGGAAATGCATGATTAACTTTGTGAGGAATGAAAACTATTTACAGTTACTTCCTTGGGCCATATAAAATGTGCAAAATTATTTATTTCTTTTTCAATTCATAATCCTGGGAAAAAGTGAATGTTTTTAATCAATGTGGGTTTATTAAATAATTTCCTGTTTCCTTCAGCCTTAATGTAAAATGTGCAGTCGATTTTATCATTACAGATTCATAAAAAATATTACATATGTCATCATGTACTTAACTGTAACCTCCTTACAAGGGAAAGAGCCTGACACCCTAAATATCTTTTCCAAGCATTGCTGTCTTTTGTGTTTTTGGCAATATTCCCAGCAAAAAAAATAGAGGATTGGAAGAACCTGGATATAATATCCAAAAATGATTGCCTGGACTTCTACCAAGTTTTCTCTCATTAGCAATAAACTCAGTGGCTTTAGCCAACAAGAAAAAAAATCAAAATCTGGTGTTAGAAAGATTTTGAAAAATCCTGGGCAATGGTAAATGAGTGGTTGCTGCTATAGGTGGCAAAGGCAGAAATCTCCTAGGATTTGTTTTTGTGACCTATTGTCTAAGCAAGGTTATCAATACAGAAATGAGCATCAAGGTTAACTAAACTTGTCTCATGTGATTCAAATATTGGGCGTTTTGCATTGACACACAAGTGCACCCTGTTCCAGACAGGAAGGAAATTAAGAAAAAGGCTGGGAGAGCTGGGGGTGCTCACCTGGAGAGGAGAAGGCTCCAAGGAGAGTTCAGAGCCCCTGGCAGGGTCTGAAGGGACTCCAGGAGAGCTGGAGAGGGACTGGGGACAAGGGATGGAGGGACAGGACACAGGGAATGGCTTCACACTGAGGAGGGGAAACTTGGTTTAGATTTTAGGAAGGAATTCTCTGGGAGGGTGGGCAGGCCCTGGCACAGGCTGCCCACAGCAGCTGTGGCTGTCCCTGGATCCCTGGAAGTGTCCAAGGCCAGGTTGGACACTGGGGCTTGTAGCACCCTGGGACAGTGGGAGATGTCCCTGCCCATGGCAGGGGTGGCACTGGATGATTTTTCAGATCCCTTCCAACTCAAACCATTCCATAATTCTACAAAAAAAACCAGCTCCTTATAAGCTGCTTACAAATAATTCATTAGAACATGCATGGCTTCTCCATGATCTAATGTTTGCAAGATACAGTGAACATCTCTCATCCTTAGACATGCTGTAAGAACTTGCCATTTAAGGGGGAGACTGAACAGGCAAAACCTTTTGAAACTGAAGATGAATTGTGATATGGGATTGCAGTTTGGATCATCCAAAACCAAAATGGACAGATACTCCTTTTCTCCTGGTACAGAAACTGATGAAAGGAAGGGGAGAGGTGAAGAGATTTTGTCCCCTCATTAAGTGGTTGGAATTATAATGTTTTTCACTTTGTTTTTCTACTCTTTCAGTCCTTTAAATGCTAATGTCAGAAATATTATTACTGGGGCATATGATACAGGAAGAAGATTGACTTACAGCTAGGCAAGAGTCCAGCTCCCCAGTACAATTCTGCCAATTATAAATTAAAGGATTTTCTTCTTCTCTTCAGTAGACTTGGGATATTTTGGACTCTCATTTAATTGCCATTCAGACCACATTTCATACGTATACATACAGAAATAAAGCAGAAAGGAGAAATAAAATAACAGCAGTTTAGAAGTGACTTCTACCAAACTTTTCTTACGTAACAAAAGCTTTTTTCAATCCATTCTTTTTAGCACTACTGAAACCTCAGACGAGCAAATCCCTGGGCAGTGTATTCCCAGACCCTGACATCAAAGCCAGCCCCACACACACGTAGCAGGATGTCTCAGCACACGTTCCAGCAGGCAGCAGGCCACAGAACACTTCTACATGTGAGGAAAAAAGAAGTTAACTTTGTCCAGTGTGGTAAGGGTGCACACAATGGTTATTGACAAAGGGTGGCATTTATTGGTAGCGTTTAGCGAGCGCTTCGCCTTCGGCACGTCCCGATCATGGAATGGTGTTGTAAAGATATAAAATCTGATTATTTAAAACACAAGCAGCCCTATTTATTTATTTTCAATTGTGGTGATACTGAAGTTGAGGTCCAGGGCCTTTCAGAGTTGCCATGGCAACTGGGCACTTTGATGGGTGATTATAGTGGTACCATTTTGGCATCAGGCATGAACTTTGATTGCTATGGCAACATCACAGCCATAACTTCTATTTCATTCAGCTCATACTTTGTTCCTGAGGAGCCCCTTTGCTTGCTGCTTGGGAGGAAGCTGAGAACTGTGTCAGCTGCATCAGAGAGGAGCTGTTAGGAGCAACACGAAATGGGCTTTCCCAGCTTAGAGAATACTTCCCATCAAGGAACGATTCACTCAGTGCTCTCATTATCCTTAGGAAGGAGCTGAGCTTCTTGGCTGATGTAAATGGAGGTGGCTCCATTAAGGGCAGCAAAGTCTCCTGAATCCAAATTGGGCATCAGGGGAAAAAAACCACATTTCTCTGGTTGAATATGCATTGCTAGAGGTGAAGAATCCCCCTTGTCTAGTTTGGCATTCAAACAGTGAGAGACAAGGAAATGGGAGGGATGACAGAGATCAGAGGAAGAGAGGAAGACTAGAAAATAAAAAAGCAAATAAACAACAAAAAAACCTGGAAAAACATGTTTACCAGACAGTTTAGCTTTTTGAAATTCACATCAGCTTGGAGATATAAAAATAAATTTGTCAATATTTATAGAGTTTTAAAATGAGAAAATTCATGCAGGTTTCCCAAGGTGCAATAGCAGGAGATTCATCTGAACTGCGGAAATAGTAGAGATTCTGAAAGGCAGTTACTTCTTATAGGCAATATGGAAGTGAAGGCTTTTTTGATTAAGACAAAACAAGCAAAAGGATAAATTTCTTCGTATAACTTCTTGTTAAACTCTTATTTTTCACCAAAGGATGTTCCAGAGGCCAAACACTGTCATGTACAGAAAACTCTGAAGAACTTTAATATGACAAAGTCCATTGAGGATTATTGATAGAAAGACAAAACTTTCTTTCAGGGTGTCTCCAAACTACAGCTCCCTGGAGGCTGAGAGAACACAGCATGGTGATATCACAACACAGCTGAGCTTCTCCTAAACTCTTCTGTGAACAAGCAGCAGTGTAAGTGGGATGCTGACCTTGGTGAGACTTAGGTTTGGTTTCTGGGGGCCATCCCCATGCTCTTAGACTCATTAATCTGTGAAAGGGTAAATAGATAAATAAGGATGTCTTCGCAAAATCACAGAATGGTTTGGAGGGACCCAAGTTAGTCTCATCCCAACTCCCCTGCCATAGACAGGGACAAATTTCACAAGATGAGTTTGCTCAGAACTCTATCCAACCTGGCCTTGCACACTTCCAGGGATGGGAATATCCATGACTTCTCAGGGCAACCTGTTCCTGTGCCTCACCACTCTCATAGTAAAAAAAAAAAAATCTTCATTATGTCAAATGTAAACCTGCCTTATTTCAGTTTAAAACCATTTCTCCTTGTCCTGTCATTGTGGGCCTTGGTAAAAAATCTCTGTCTTCCTTACAAGCTCCCCTTCATTTATTGAATATCTGGAATAAAGTTTCCCCAGAATCTTCCTTTATTCAGGATGAACAACCGAACTCTCATCACAGCAGAGGTGCTCCAGCTCTCTGAGCATCTTTGTGGCCCATTTCAGGATCTGCTTGGGCAGTTCCATGTCTTTCTTGTGCTGGGGACCCCAGAACTGGATGTGGAGTCAGCATCCAGAATCTGGTGTTTAACAGAAAGGACATTTATGCACCATGAAACACAGGAGACAATCTGTAACTCCTGCAGGTGCCACATCTCACAGCCAGTCCTACTCCTTCTGACATCTCTCTTGCAGCATTAAGTAAATGCACTGACATACTGACTTTGCTAAAAAATTCAAGCACAAAAAGTGATGAGTTGGAATAATTATTATGCTTAAAAGTCTGTGCAGACTTTCTTAATTTATTACATCAATTTCAGTTTGCAGTGCTCAGAAAAAAATGTCTAAATTCATCAGCAAAGAGCAGGACTTTCCATGAGTTGCAAAAGAGAAAAACATGCAACAATTTAACAGGGTTAATAATATTACTCATCTGTATCTCAGTGTAGTTATTTCTAGAACTGAACTCACCTCTCCCTGGTACAAGTATGTGAATAAATTCTACCTCTACATACATAAATAAAGAGATGGCAGTGCTGTGTGGGCTGCAATAAAGGATTATTCATCTATCACACAGTGTCTGCCAGATGCTTTGGAGCATTAGATCCACCTGTGTATTTTAGCATCCAAAACTTTAATGTTTACATGGCAACAGGATTTAATCTGTTCTGCTCAGCTCATGCTCCAGACTCCACCAATACCCAAAGTGATCTGGAGAGGTGAAGCTACTCATAAATATTAAAGGTCATCACTACAGCCTGAAATGTGCTGGGCTGAAATCTTCAGTTCAACATGAAAATGCACAGCAAAGATGCTGAAAGTGCAGCTGTGTTGGGCTTGGATGTGTTCTGTATTTTTGGTAGAACCCACGCCCCCGACCTGCTCCTTCACCAACCCCACTGAATTTTAAGAAAGAATTGGTCAGAGACACCCAGGGGTGTGAACTGCCTATAACCTTCAAGAACCTTCAAGCCCTGTAGCCCAGTCCTCAGTGATTTGTGATCTTTTCAAAATGCTGAGAGAAGAAGAAAACAAGTGCTACTGAAAAATACATATCTGTTAACCACAGTAAGAAGAGCACACTTTGTAGAAGGTGAAGGAAAAGGAAAAAAATAAAGTGCATATGCTTACAATCTTTGTTTAAAAAAAAAAAAGTGGCACAAAACAGCTAAAATAACACCAAACCCCAAACCATCATGACTATTTTGAGAATTCTGCTTTGGATAAAACAGTGAAGGACAGGAACCAAAGCTGCCAAAGAAGAAAAGAAAGAAAGGAACCAAAGTTTGAAGTAAGTCATGAGTGTCTGGAGCTCCAGCCTTTACCCAGTCCCAGTTTTAGTTCTAATAAAAAGGAGTTGAATTTTAGCTGGGGAGCTGAAGTACAGCTTCCTTCCAGGAAGGCAGAAGTGATGATCACTTAGATCAGTTTGTCACTGATAAAGCTGCGAACCCTTGGCACAAAGACTCTCTGTAAGACACTCAGGCTCTTTCTCTGCCTCAGGTCGAGGGCTGTTGTCTGATGCTCATCATTTACTTCCCCTCCATGTACTCCATTCTTCCAGTTGTGATAATGGGAGTGATGGGATGCCCCTGTGTTATTCACAAGCTTTATGTTTTATGTATGGGAAGAGTTATCTGTGTTTTTTACTTCCTCACTGGGGCAAGAGAGGTTGATTTTGTTCTTTTCATGAAAAATACAGGTTTTCAAGGTGACAGATGGCCTCGCTATTGTCAATTGTCAGAGGCTTTTGATCAGCAGTGAAGCAGAAAAAAATGTATAATGGATTTTATCAGGTGTGCTCTAAAAAGCCTCAGCAGTGTAAGACTTTTAGATCAAAAGCACAAAGCAAAATATCACTTTTTTTTTGGACTGAACATGTGAATCTTAGACATGAAAAATGGGGGCTGTTCTGCAAAATGAACTTCATCTTCTCAAGAGGGGCATCTTGAGAATTGCAGGGTTGTGCTTCTTACTGAAGATTATATAGTGTCAATCCAAAAAAATCACTAAAAAAATATGCCTCCTTCTCAGGGAAAAACACCTGAGTCTGTCATTCCTGCAAATGTTCATGAGAATCAAGGGATGGGTTAGGTAGGAAGGGACCTAAAGATCACCAAATTCCAGCCCCCTGCCATGGGCAGGGACACCTCCCACCATCCCAGGTTGCTCCAAGTCCTGTCCAACCTGGCCTTGGACACTTCCAGGGATCCAGGAGCAGCCACAGCTTCTCTGGGCACCCTGTGCCAGGGCCTCACCACCCTCCCAGGGAAGAATTCCTTCCTAATCTCTAATCTAAACCTATTAATTTGCAGTTTAAAGCCATTAAAGCCATTAACTTTTTTTGTTTTTTCCTTTGCTTTGACCTTTCCAACACAGTCATTGTACATGGTGCTGATGCCTGGCATGAGGCTGCCAGCACCCCCCAAATCCCAGCTCAGGAGTTCAGGTTTGTTGGGCATTTCCTACCAAGCACAAATACAGTGTATGAGCAGAGCATCAAGAAGAGAAAAGCACACAGGAAATATTTATTGGCCAACACCCAATGTGGAGAGCAAGGATCCATTCTCTACCAAGTGAAAGATTAATGCACACATGACCTTAAAAGTGGCTGCTGGCCAGGCCTGTTTGCCCCTTTGTCCTGGTGATTTACCATCTTTCAGTTCTCTGTTTCCTCCCTGATGGTTTTAATATCTCCTTATGTCCATTCTGTTCCGTCCTGGAATGCCTATGTACCACTGCCTCCAAACCTTAACTTCTCTCACAGGGCTTTAACACACAGACCTCCTCACACAGCTCAGAATTATGTTCCCAGCATCTGCTGCACCAAACTGGGCCAAGTGGGATCACACAGGTATAACCATGGGCTGTGGGTTACAAGGCTTCGGGAAAAGAAGGAATCTGGGGAGTTTATCCAGACTTGACTCAGCTCTAACTGGAAAATCGAGTTTCAGAATTTACTACGTGTTGGAGGAAGAGGCTGACTGGTTTTCCTCAAGCCCTTCAGTGTTTAGATTACCAGAACCTACAGGAAATGGACTTCAGAAGATTCAAGTTAGTCATGCACAAACAGTTCATTGGAAAAAAACACATTTAAAAGCGAGGATCTTAATCATCTTTCAAGAACTACAAAACAAAATGAAAGAACCAAAAAGAAAAAAAAAAAAAAAGTAGATCCAAAAGAAGAGGGTATTAGTAATTCTTAAAAAGCCAGTTCACTTTCCACTGAATCTGAAAAATTACATCAATAGTATTTACAATCAGAATAACCCAGGATGATGAACCAGCAAAGCAATGAACAGCATCTGATCGAATCGGATTCCTCGTGTGGATGTGCTCATGAATAAATGCAGAAGTGGTGGCATCAATCTCTCATGAATGTCTAAACCAGGATTGTTAGCACCCAAACCCAAACATAAAACATGCAGAGTGCCTGACATCTCAGCAGGACCTGTTCAGTGCTGCAAGTGAGGAACTGAAAAAGCTCCTTACAATTTTAGGATTGACTTTTAGGAAGAAATTCTTCCCCTTGAGTGGGTGAGGCCCTAGCACAGGTTGCCCAGAGAATAATTTTACTCACCAGAAAAACAGAGTCCAGAGGAAATCGTCTAAAACATTAGCAAAACCTAAAGAGAATGACTGAGGACTTAAAAAATCAAAGATCACAAGCACTAAATGAACCCTTACAAGATAAATATATCCCCTGTTTGTGTTTAGGAAGCCCTGAGAAGCACAGCACTCATTCTGTTATTCTTTCTTGATTCACACATTCCTTTCTTGTTTAGTTTTTTTTTTGGGGGGGGAAGAAATTTGTGCATGACACCAAATATTCTGTTTTTAAAGAGAATGTCTCAGTATCATTTTCTTTAAGCAATGAATGGAGAAGATTCATCTTCTGTGGGTCTGGAACAAAACTGAAATATGAAAGAAATTATGAGGAACTAAAAAAAAAAATATTAAAAGGGTAAAAAATATAGGGTTTGTGCTCAGCTTTTTTAAACTCCTGTAGTTCCACTGGCTGGGTAATACAGGCAGTGGTTCAATGCTCCTTCCTATAAGTAGGTGGAAAAGGAAAAACTACCACCCTGGGGCTTCTTGTTGTAATTTTTCTGCCAAAACTTGCTCATCAGTAGCTGAATCACCAGAGATAACAGCTCCAATGTTGCTCCAGTAAAGATTTTGATAACTTAGGTCAAAGCTACCTCATGAGGAATTTATTTGTTGGTGACAGATTTTTGGGCCAGAGTGGAATGCTGTCCTCTGATAAGTGGTTAAAACCTCCAGGAAAAGGTGAGTACTTTGTGGTTTAAATAAGTGAAAGGTTTAAATAAGGGAAAGAACAAATGAAAAAATGTGAGATTTGAATAAATTTATTTGGATAAATTTAACCATATTGCACTGGAGATGTCATAGAAATCATGAAACAGCTTGGGTTGGAAGGGACCTGAGGGAATTCCTGGTTCCAGCTTTTCACCTGGACAAGAATTTACAATCAGTGGTGATCTGGCCTGTGATACTGATGAGTTTATAACAAATATCAGACCAATCATAACCTGGAGTGGTTGTTGTGCTGAGGGAATGATTGACCAATACAGCAGGAAGCTGAACAGCCCAGGGAAGTTGTTTTCCCAGGCTGTCAGGGGAATAATGAACCTCTAGAGGCTCACTCAGGGATGGCTGTGTGCTGACACACTCCCTGGTGTCTGTGTGATAAATGGAAGCTCTGTGCTTTGGTGAGGGCAATATCTCCACTCCAGCTGTGCTGCTCAGCCACGGAGGTGGAGCAGCAAATCTGCTCCCAGGGATTCTCTTCATGCTCTCAGAAATATCAGATAGACAAAACCAGGAATCTTCCGTTTGCTTTTGGGGATTTCTCACTGTGGAGTGCGGAGGGTTCAGGAATTTGGGCACGTGGGGGGTTTGAGTGAGGGACAGAAGCAATGCCCAGTGAATTTTACTTGAATATAATATAATTTACTTGAATAAATATAATATAAGTGAATATACTTGAATATATAAGTAATATTCAATATTACTTGAAATTAAATATATAAGTATATCTAATCTGATCGAATAGAATAGAATAGAATAGAATAGAATAGAATAGAATAGAATAGAATAGAATAGAATAGAATTCCAACATTTATTATTATTACTACTACTACTAATAATATTTATAGATTCCAAACATGGAGTCAGTGGGTGAATCCACCCCAAACACAAAGTCTTTCTTGTTTTTAACTGATTTCCAAAAAACTTCTTCCCCTGTGAGTGTCTCACTCCCTCCCCTGGCCTCCTGCTAAGCACCAGCATAGAAATTGTTCTCTGCCTCAAAATCTGTCTGCTTAGGTGCTTAAAATGGCACATTAATTTAGAAAACCTGCATAATTCTGGTGGATATGTCATTTAATTTAGTCCTGTCTCCAAAGACAGAATTTATGCTGTTTATGGAGGGAATGAGAAATTGTGGAAGGTGCTTCTTGGAGATAATGGTCCTGAATGGCAACCTCTTGTCTAGCCAAATATTCCCAGAACACTACAGGAAAATTCAGGAGGCAAATTTGAAAACTCACTTCACTTGTGAGCCCCAGAATGAAAGAGCTTGGTGTAGAGTTGAAGTACTTGCTCAAATTTGCATTCTTTTTTAATTCATCATATATTCACATGGGAAATTCATACATATTGGCCCTCCCATAAATGCAATTCCCTACAAATTTTTTTTTTTTTTTTTCAATTTCTTTCACTTCTCACTCTTTTCTGATCCTTTATTTTCCCCTCAAGAATTTCAAATACCAACATCCTGGAGGTTCTTTAAGCCTGAAACAAAGATTCAGGAATAAAAACCCACTCAATTTATAAAGTCAGTGACATAAACCAAAAGTCTTGGAGACAAATCTCTGTGAAAAATCAGAAAGAGAGAAAGAGAGAAATTTGTTTTCACCCAGTGTTGGGTTTCACTTTGGAAATGTAAAGGTGATAAAAAATTTTCCAGATCTAAAATAAGCCATTAGCAAACTACACATGCCCTCCAAACACTTGCAGGGTAAAAAATTCTTCAAGCTGAGAAAAAGAGGTGGAATTCAGAGATTTACAAATTTGGATAAACTTCAGGCAAAAGTGAACTTCCATGATCCAAACTGTTCCATGATCCAGCTGCAATGCTGGTATGGCTACATTATGTTTGTTTCTGAAATTTGTTCTTTTTCGTGCTGGCTTTCACTGCACTGGATTTCTCAATCTACCCTTTATCTCCTTCAAACCTAACATATTTTTCTTCTCCATGCCTCAACATCTAAATACATATTTCCTTTTCAGCTGCTACATTTCAATTCCACATCCAAATTTACGGTCCATTGTTTCCCTTTAACCTTTCTGCTTGGACACTGAAGAGCTCTGTCCTGTGGTTCCTTCTTGTGAGTAAACAGCAGCATGAAATAAAGGTCAGGTCAGTGATACAGGCTCCTCTCCTCAGAGAGCTGGGAGTCCTGATGGAGATTCCCTTTGGGATGATAGACCCACTTCAGGTGTAGTGCTGGAGAGGATGGAGTCAGCAGCTCTGTCTGGGTTACTGATACCCATCGTGTCCCTCCCTGCAAAGAACATTCTTCACACGTGCAGTGTTCTGGTTTAGAAAGCAAAACCAGTGACACACTCCAAGTCAGCAATACAGTTTCTTAGGAAAAGGGAAAATAAAACAAAACAAAAAGGAAACAAAAATACATGCAATAAGGAAAAAGAAGATCACTGACAGAGTCAGAATCTAACCTGACACCCTGTGGCTCAGGGGTTGGTGGCAGGGCCATTCCATGGGGGCTGCAGCCCTCCTGCAGTGGCAGAGGTGGCTCTGCTAGAGCAGGGATCCTGCAGAAAGGTGCAGCCCTCTGCTGAAGGTCCAGTGGAGACAGACAGGCCTGGTCTTCCTCTGGGAGTCCAGTGAAAAAAGGCTGCCTTGGTGTCCCAAATCTCAGGTTTTTATCCAGATAGAGGGGCTTGGTTTTCCCCCCTGGCTGGAGCATTTCCCAGTGGGATGATAGAATTTTATCAGTGGACTCAATGGCCCATGAGCAGCAGACCTATCCCTGGAGGGAGGATAGATGGTAGAAGAGATAAGGAAACTGCTCTTGCTGGTCTCGTATCAGCTGTGTTACCAACAGAAGATTACATCACTCCCCTCCCATCCCAGTTCCAACAGAAGGCAATAGAATAACACAGCCCTGATTACATTTGACACTGCAACCCATGACATGCAGCAAGGCTGAGCTGGCCATCAGCTCTGCAGGGATGCTGCATTTATCCCAAAGGCAAGAAGCAGGATCAGTGCTCTAGGCAGCTAAGCCTGTAAGAGCAGAAAATTCATCCCCTTGTTGTGTTCTCATGTGGATGCACACTTTGTGTCCCAGCACAGCAGGGACCTGGAGCTGCTGGAGCCAGTGCAGAGGAGGCACCAGGATGGTCAGAGGGACAGAGTAGCTCTGCTGGGAGGAAAGGCTGAGGGAATTTGGGTTGTTCAGCCTAAAAAAAAAAAGCTTTGGGATGACCTCAGTGTGGCCTTCCAAAGCCTGAAGGGAGCTTACAAGGAAGAGGGAGAGAGACAGTTTACAAGAGCTTGGAGTGAAAGGACAAAGGGGAATGGCTTTAAACTGATAGAGGAGGTTTAGATTGGATATTAGGAAGAAATTGTTCCCTGTGAGGGTGGGCAGGCCCTGGCACAGGGTGCCCAGAGAAGCTGTGGCTGTCCCTGGATCCCTGGAAGTGCCCAAGGCCAGGTTGGACAGGGCTTGGAGCACCCTGGGATGGTGGGAGGTGTCCCTGCACATAGCAGGGGTGGCACTGGATGGTGTTTAAGGTCCCTCCCAACCCAGGTCATTCCATGATTCTATGACTCTTCCATGACTCTGTGATTCTGTGAGTTGATGATCACATCTCCTAGAAATCCTTCAGGGCAATTCTGTCAGCACACCAATAGTGAGTAGACTCTGCACGGGCTCTATCACATCAGAATGTTCCTCCTGTCCTGAAATACAAGGTAAAAGATGGAAAAATTATCAGTAGTACCATGCTCTTGTCTATCTGTACTTATTCTACCACTAACTGTGAGGTCTGCCTTGCCTAAACATAACAGAATCATGGAATCACAGAATATCCTTTGCTGGAAGGGACCCACAAGGATCCTCGAGTGCTACTCCTGGCCCTGCACAGGAAAATCTGAAAAATTCTGTGCCTGAGAGAATTTTCCAAGTGCTTCTTCATCTCTGTTGGGCTTGGTGCTGTGATCACCTGCCTTGGGAGATCTTCCAGGGCCCAACCATCCCATGGGTGAAGAACCTTTCCCTAAATATCTCACCTTCCCTAACAGGCCTTAATGCCATGTAGAATTTATGGATGAATACAGACAGGTTTCTGACTTTCACTTGTAATTTTCCTCTTCTCCTTCCATTCATTTCTAAGTGGATCTTTACTGTCACTTCTTCACTGTTTCATTTAGAGATATTTTACCTTTTGCTTTTTCTATTCACCTCCATGGTATAAGGGAAGCAAGGACATAATATTTTTTTCCTGTTTCATATTTTTCCCTCTGTTTGGTCCAGATGGAGAATTTCATAGCAATCCTAAATGACACAGGAAACAGTTCAGCCTGATTGACTCAGTCTTTGCATAACAGGAGCCGTACTGGGAGTCTTCACTTTAGTGCATAATTGTGGTAATTCAAAGGCATTCTCAGCAATGTGTATTTTCTTGTGTATGAAACACACTTGAAGCTGTTGATTGATGCACTTAGAATTGCTTCATGCACCATCTGTATCCATCTGTGCACGCTTGAACACTGTTTAAAAGCCTCACTTGATCACCAGTACATTAGAGAGAAGTGGTGTGTCTGTTAATAGAGTGTGTTAATAAAGATCAAATGATATCTCACTTATTCAGCCCTATCAAATGGATTCATTGTAGGATCCATTTAAAATTAGAGAAGTCTCACTTAACATGTGTTAATGCTTCAAGCTCCAAGTCTCATCATTCTCCCTAAAATTATTACCCAGAACCACAGATTTATTTTGGAAGAAATCAAGAAGCAGCAATTGATGCTTCACAATTAAAAACTGAAAGCATTTTTAGAAAGAGAAATGTTTAGAAGTTTTTCTCCCCCTTTCTATATACCTTTTTTGGTCTAACAGGAAATTTGACTAAAAACTTTGAAGGTTGTCTCAAAAATTCATACAGAAATATTCTTCAAACAGAACCCTTTTAACCCAGTTCTTCTCATTTACATAATAATTTGCATATATCTCAGAATATACCAGGGATTCTTTCTTTCACTAATTATCAGTTCCTCGCCATTGAACATCAGCATCTGGGATTTTGATAGGAATATAATGACCTTAAAATCATTACAAAGAGAAAATGATTTTAAATATAGCCCACCCTAACAGAGATCCTCAGAAGCTCTCTGGCATCCACACAGAATCATGGAATCACAGAGTCAGGGAATCACAGAGTCAAAGTGCTATAGAATCACAGAGTTACAGAGTTACAGAATCAGAGAATCATAGAATCAGAGGATCAGAAAATCATAGAGTCACAGAGTTCCAGAATCATAGCATAAGAGAGTCAAAGATTTATAGAATCACAGTCACAGAGTTACAGAATCAAAGAATCAGAGAATCAGAGAATCAGAGAATCACAGAGTCACAGAGTTACAGAATCAGAGAATCAGAGAATCATAGTCACAGAGTTACAGAATCATAGCATAAGAGAGTCAAAGAGTTATACAATCACAGTCACAGAGTTACAGAATCATAGAATCATAGAATCATAGAATCATAGAATCACAGAGTCACAGAGTTATAGAATCACAGAATCACAGAGTCAGAGCTATAGAATCATAGACTCATTGTGCTGAGACACTGGAACAGTTTCCTGGAGATATTTTGGCTGCCCTATCCCTAGAACTTTTCCTGACCAGGATGGATGGGCCTTGGAGCAACCTGCTCTAGTAGAAAGTGTCCCTGCCCATGATAGAACTGGATGATTTTTAAGATCCCTTCCAACCCAAACCATTCCCTGATTTCATGATTTTACCATCCATCAACCCCACATGGATATCTGGACACCTCTGAGAGTCTCAAACGACACCAGAGGACTTTCTGAGGACAGCAGAATCGAGTCCCTTGTGAGAAAGCCCAAGTGCTTGCCTCAAAACACATCTCTCAGGGGAGCTGAATCACCCTGAATCCCACAGACAGCAAAAGGCAGCTCTGCCCTGACTGTGAGGGCAGTTCTGGAGCCTGGTTTGCTCCCAGACCCACACGAGGATGCCCAGCACTGATGTCTCACTGATGAATTGACTCTCATCCAGGGAGACAGAGGTGAGAGGTGATGAATATGACTCAGAACTTCATGTTAAGTTCAGCAAAAGTTGTTTTTCTGGATCATTTTTAATGATGGAGTCATTTAAATGACTCCTACTTCCAGGTAAAATCCCACAACTAAAAAAAAAATATGGGAAGTGCCATCCATAGATGTAGTGGGATTATCAGCAGACAGGGTTCTTTGCCTTCCCAGACATAAGCTGGGGATGGCTCCAGCTGAATATTTCAGAGGGATTCCTTAGATGTGTATTTCATTAATCACATAATGTCACCCCTCAGTCCTGAATCCAGAATTATTTCCTTGATACATGAAGCTCTCCATCCACCCTGTGCTGTATTTCTCTGTTCACAGAGCTGCTCCCTTCTCGGGAGAGCTCATTTCCCAACAACCCCAATTACTGTCACCTCCTTTTACTTGACATTAATTGCAAGACAAGCAGAACTAGCTGTACTTAGGCCTGCCACGCTGACATGCAACTGATTTAACAGCTGCATTTTTGCTTGCTGTTCAGTGCAACAGCACAGAAAACAGCTGTGGTGTTTTCAGTTTAGGGAAAAAAAATATTACATCGGCTATTTTATTGTAAAGAATTCCATCTAAGACATGTTTTTAAAGAATTCTGTCTGAGACAAAATGCTCATTGGAAATCAGGCAGCACAGGCAGCATTTCTCACATATTTACTTAATCAGCAGATTTTGTTTTGGGGGGGTGGGTTTTGGTTTCTTTCTGGATTATAATAATCTTGAGGAAACTGATTAACCCAAAGTCAGTGATTTCAGTCAGAATATGCTTAAAGGGAGGAAAAATGAGGAGGGAGGAACCATTTTTGTTAGTCTTCAATATAAATATAAAAAAGAAATAATTCTGTTATCTTTTACTCAGCTTTGAGGGGGCAAGACTAACATTTTTCACAGATGATACAATGATTTAATTATTTCTCTACCTGTGTTTACATGCATTCAGTCCCAGGCTGGACTGTCCTCATCCCGCTGACTTTCAAAGGGTCAGCACATCTCAGGGACAGAGATAATCTGGGTACAAAACCAGACTTAAAGTTTTTTCTCTATAAACAGGAGATGGACCCTGAAGTTGAACCTATGGTTCTGCTCAGACACAGAGCAACATCCCCGACCTCTGAATGCCTCTGTCTTTGTCTCTGGGTTAATCAGGACTTTGGTATCATCTATACCAACTATTTTAATGTATTCAAACACTTCCATGAGAGTAAAGTCCAGGCATTTCCTCAGGGGGCAGGGAGTGGGAGCTGGCTCTGGTTTTAATTACAGTAATTGAGTTCATTACCCATAGCTGTCTTTTGAGCATACATGGGGTAGGAAGGCAATATGACCCCCTGGGAGAGGAAAGCTCCAGAAATCTGATGTCTGAAATGATTTTGTTCCTAATCTGCTTCAGAAAAAAAAAAAAAAAAAAAGGCTCTTTACCTCTGACATCCCTTATCTTGTAATCTCATTTCAAGTATTTTAGTGCCCAAACAAGATCAGTTTTTCACTGTTTGTTTATATAATACTTGAAATGATGGGTTTCCCATCTGAGCTGGAATATCCAAAAAGTGCTGATGTAGAACACCAGGTTATGATTTCATACCATTATAGGGGTCTTTCCACCTAATTCCCTAATTCTGGTATTTACATATGAATTTTCCATATAAGGACCCATTATTTCCAAAAAGAAACTTGCTGTTTTGGGAAATTAAAGTTGTAATTGTGTTTATTCTGGTACACATCAGGTGGATTTTTTTCTCCAGTGATGTCTAGGGCCTGAAGATTACCCCTCCCTGTAGGGTCAGTGATGAGCTATATCTGCTTTTGACTCCCTCAGGGGGGATGAAACTCCAGATTGAAGCCATTTAAAATCCTACTGAGCATCCCTGTCTTTAACACTGTGGTGGGTTTGCATGGCAAGGTTCTGGCAGGGGGGTGAACACAGAGGTGGCTTCTGTGAGGAGCTGCCAGGAGCTTCCCCTGTGTCCCACAGAGCCAATTCCAGCCATGGGATGTTCCCAATTGATTTCAGCAGCTCCCAGCACCTGCAGTGCAGGGATCTACAAACAATTTGCAATCAGAAGGAGATAAAACCTTTTAAGCATGGTTCCTCTGATGCATTAGCAATGTCTGTCCTTCTGATGACTCGATCTGCTCCCCATAAAACTTATTTCTCTCTTCTGATGCTAAGGAGAATCTCAGCTGAAGATGTTTACATTGCAGATGTCTATAAATGGTCAGGCACCAGCCTGTATTTACAGTCTGGATGTTCACCAACTGATTCAGTCTGAAACATGAGGCTTCCTGGCTCTTAAAGTCCATCTTATGAAATTAGAATCACAAGTTCAGAGTATTGCTTGTAGTCAGGCAAGGGAAACTGAGCAAAGCAACTTGTGCTCCTGGAACTGCCTTTGTGTGGGGAATTTTGGGACTACATTTCTCAAGGACATATCAGACACTCGGCTTCATGGAGGCTTTGCCAGCCTTAAATAGTTTCAGCCCCCCTGAATTACTGAATTTCAGCCTTTCAGCTGCTCCACGTTTCCAGTGCACCCACAGATGCACATCCATCTCTCACTGCATACACATAAATGAATAGGATTTTAATATGAGCAGGGGGAAGTACTATAAAACCAAACAAGATTACCTTACAGGAATTAAATCAGATTACATCTCAGCTCCCCAAGTCGATGGGAGAATGGAGGGATGCACTGTATTAATTAAAAAAGATGATGTTCAGACATGCATTCATGTCTATGTAAAGGCTGAGAGCAGCCATTTGCTGAGTTACCACCGAGCTGACTGCTGAGCTTGGAAGGGGAGGTGCATCTTTGACAGGTGAAAAATGCTCTCCTTTGGGCTTGGCTTGCAGAGAGGAGCTGCTGCCACAGCACTGAGGTGGTGTGTAGGAGACTTTTGGGTGCTGCCGGCTGTGGGAGAGCGGGTGGGTTCAGTGGACAGAGACCAGAGATCTCTAAAGCCAGGTCCTGGAACTTAGAGTTTATTGCAAAGGGCATGAGTGCAAGGGCCTTGCTTGGAGCTGCCAGACACAGCTCAGAGCAGGCTCAAGAGAGAAAGAGATAAGGGCCGAGCACAGGAGATAAGAGCAACGAGAAGAGCAGGGGGAAGAGCAGGAGTAAGGAGCAAGGAGAGAGTGTAAGAGAAGTAAGAGCAAGAGAAGTAAGAGAAGTAAGAACTAGAGGAGTAAGAGAAGTAAGAGAGTTAAGAGAGGAGAGGTAAGAGAAGTAAGAGTAAAAACAGTAAGAGAGGAGAGGAAAAGAGAGGTAAGAGCAAGAGGGGCAAGAGAGGTAAGAGAGCGAAGTTCCTGTTACAATGCCATAAATCCTCTTCTATGTTGAATATTCTAATTCTTACCAACCAATCTAGTACAGAATACAAATCCTATAGCATTTACATACAGCCTATAAGAATCCTTACATTACCATGCTTATCAGTAAGCAGAGGGTCTTGTTTAGACAAGAGGGGGGTTACATTCATGCCACACACACCATTGTCTTTGGTTGTTCAGTAACTGAGGTTTGGTGTAGCAAAGGTCACTTTCATTCCAATCTCGCTTACAGTTTCCATATTCTCAAAATCTTTTGTCAGACAATCATATTTATAAAGCTTTCCTGTTTCATCTTCCCCAACAGTGGTGGAATGTCTTTTTTAGAACATCTTTTGCTGTGGTGAGGAGTTTGCTACAGTCTGGGGTTTTGGAGGAGTTGTCACCACCCCAAGCTGGCTTTTCATGAGCCACCACGGGAGCCTGGTGCTATCAGATTTTTCCAGCACTTTCAGATTTTACATTCTGTTGAGATAAAATCTCTAATACACAGCTCAGACAGACTCTCTGGCTGCCCATGGCTACACATGGGCACTGAGATAAATTTGCAGAGGAATGATAATCCCTAATTCTCCAAACCTCTAACCCTGAGATCTCTCCAGCCTCCTCAGTAAAGCAAATCATGCAAATTTTGCATGGTTTCCTGTCAGAACAAAAATATGATGGGCCTCCAGCCTCCTGGTTCTGCAGCAAACCTGGATCTGGCAAAGGAAAATCAAAGCAGCGAGAGAAAGAGGGAGGAATTTTTTTCCCAAGAATCCTCCCTCAAATCAGCCTGAAAGAACATTTAGCTGCCTGTAGCATTTCCTCAAAAAAGAAAAAAGTTATAATCATCCCCAGCTGTGACCCGAGCAATAAACACATTCCTATTGTCGTTCTCAGGCCATAAACCCACGGTTTCTCTGCTGGAAACAAAGCCTCCTTCAGGTGCCAAGCATGAGGGGCTGTTATTTGTACAAAAACTGCACTTTTAGGGGAAGTTCACAATCCCTCTGAGAAGTCCAAGCGCTTTCAAGCAGTGTGAATCCAGCATTCCCAGCAGTCTGCTCACCATCGAGTTTGTGTTGACTTCTCTGCAGCCGCAGAAGGCACGGAGTTTGAAATATTGTTGTGTGCTTCCAATTCAATTTACCATCTCCTGCCTTAGATGGCTCACCTGCTGTGGACCTAATTCTGCTCCCAGTTACACAAGAGCAAACCAGCAGGAAAAGCTCTCCCCAACCCTGAGTTGTATTGGAGGGAGAAAAAAAAAATAAAAAGCTGAACAGGTTCCCTTTGTTACAAGGGCTGTACAACAACAGCAATCCTCCTAAGATCTAAAGAAAAGGGTTCCAAGAAACCAGGATAATAATGCACATTTTTGTCTTTGATTCCAGCAAAAAATATTGGCCTAAAGGGGACTTACACAGGGGTTTATGGAAATGTATTAGATATTTCATTATCCGTTCCTTTTAATTTTGAAGAATAATAATCATTATTATGATAATGCTGTTATGACCCAGAATATCAGCTGGTCTTAGAGAACAAAGAATAGTCTAAAAAGAACCAAGAATTGTCTGAAAGGATATGATTTATCTGAAAGTACTGTGTAGATGTCTGTGCCTTGGTTGTTTCTCTCAACTGTTTCAGAATCACTGGGAAGTCAGGATTTGTTGGGGATGATTAATGTCATGTTGAAATAAGTGTCTGCAATAAGTCGAAGGAATCATCTGTTTCTCTGTGTTACTCATAGCAAGAAATTCAGCTCCTGCTGAGCCATATTCATCAACAATGCAGATATCTCACTTTATGGGAGATATTTAATCATGGGGTCAGACTGTGAGGTTATACTTCTACAGAGGGGAAAATCATTTCTATTTTGAGGTAACCTTGGAATGCAGGTTCTCACAGGTGTTGTGCTGCTGTGCACCAGCAGTGTTTGCTCATCCTGAAGGTTTTTATGGGGTGATGGAAATGGACACAGTGAACAAGAATGTGACTCAGAAAACTGAGTTTTATCCATCTCTGCTTACTATAAAAATCATCCCATAAATTTTTGCTCTTCCTGTGGCCAGTTTTTTTTTCCATCCAGATAAATCTGCATGTCTTTTGAGACAGAATCACAGTTTCACTGGATTTCTGCATCTGTGGAGGCTGACTGGAAGGAATGGGCTGTTCAAGATTCACTTTGAACTGCTTGAAGCTTATGTACAATTCACTTTTAGCTGTATCCTAGAATCCAAATCCCATTAGAAACCCCCAAATTCAGTATTTTCCATGCTTCTCAGGGATTGCCCTGGCTTTCTTCTCTCTATGAAAAGTGTTGAAAATCCAGAGGAGTGAAAATTATGTTTTCTTTCCCCCTTGTCCATGTGATCCCTGCAGATCCCTGCCCTTTGCACTGTGCTTGGCTCTAAGGAAGAGCACACAGCCCTTAAGCTTTAAGCACACTGTCAAAAATCATTATATCTCCTAGACAGGAAAGACAGTGTGGTGAAAAAAAATAAAGGAAAAAGACCAGATTCTTGGAGTATATCTCAAGATGCTTTACTTTATCCTTAGGATTCAGAGATGCCATATAATTTATTAATAAAAGAAGAAAACATTGTGGGTGGTTTTGTTGTGAGGTTTTTCCCCTTTTTAATGATTTTCTGTACTTGTTGCTACAGTCCTGCAGGTCTGCTCAGCAGTAATTAGAGACAGGTTTTGTGTGGATTTCTTTGCCTATCCTGTCCCTGTGGAACCTGGGGAGTCACCAGGACGTGGAGCAAAGAGAGCAGGAGGTGGCTGGAATGGCACCTTTCCCCCTGAATACCCCTCTGCACACTCTCTGTGCTTCAATATTCCGTGTTCACCACCTCCTATCCACAGGAAAGACTTTTGTGAGCTGCTCTGCAGCTTCCACTGCTCCATCCATCACCCCCCAGCTCCTGACCCTGCCACAGCCCTTGTTCACAGATCTCCTGGGTTTGCTCTGCAGAAGAAAGCTGCAGGAGCCAGAGGCACGTGCTGGTCTCCACATTTTCCCTTGGGGTGGACCAGAGCATGACAACCCTGATCTGGAAGGAGGTGTCACAGCAGCAGGATGGAGGGAAGCAGTGGCACACCAGGAGCCACTTTGCCATCCCCAGGAACAGTGGTTGTGCTCTCTTTTGTATCTGCACTACGCTGAGTTTCAAGTTTAAGGGTCCAAACCCATGGGGTCCAGTACCAAAATCTCATTAAATCACAGAGTGGCAGCACTTTAGTTTGTTATTTCTGAAGGACTCCACAACTCCAGAGAGTATTCCCTCAGCACCTAAAGTCCTGTTGGTAAATCTCCATCAGCACCTTCTAAACCCTCCTGTAAACCAGCTCCTTTACCATGCCCTGCTGCCCCAAACCTTTCTGCTTCAAGCAGTGCAGGGAAGTTGGAACAACACCTGGCTGTGTATCCTGTGCACTTAACAGGGATAATGACAGACACATCTTCCTTTCCTACAAACCCTGCCTCGTCCTTCCCTTGCCCTGCTCTCTGTGTGCAGTTAATTGCCTTCTCTGAGACTCCCTTTAATTCCAGTGGAGGATAAAAGCTGGCTGTAACAATGCAGCACATCCCCATAAAGGCAGGAAAAGAAAGAAAGAGAGATTCCAGCTTCATACTGGGTGACAAATCAGTCAATTCTTGGCTGCCAGCTGATAGGATTATCCTAAATAGGCTTTGTGAGGCTTGGGTTTTATGCACTCTCACTCCAAATGAAGTGATAATGTTTTTGATGCTTGAATTAAATAATAATGTGAGGATATCAGGCACCGATCACTTCAAACAACGACAAATACCAATCTGGTATCATATTAATCATTCAAATGAGCCCCATGAAAACAGCATTTCCTCAGCTTTTATGAACTGGCATTTCTCCACTGGAATCAGCAAGATTAATTTTCTTTTGTGGGGAATTCGACCTATCATGTTTTATATTATTGTTAAATGTTACATTAGAGCTGGCACTGCATCGAGGTTTTGCAGGGAGAGTTGTACATAAAATTATCAGTGATGGACTTCTTTGTGAACTCGTTTCCTTTATGGCAGTGTTTCAGTTAATTTTTTACATTATTCATTCAAAAGTGAGACATACCTTGGACAGGCAGAGGTGCAAAGCACAACACGGTGTTAAAAGAAAGATATTCCATAATTCTATGGTTCTGTGGCATGTGACTGAGCAAATTCTCTCTTAGGCACCCACACATTTCAGCCTAAGGCAAAATTCCCCCTTGTTTTTCTGCCCAGATGTGAAGCAGAGAATATTACATGCTGAGGCCTCCACTATAAACCAAACTCTTAAAGAGCAAAGAATAATTTTCTCTTCAGAATTCAGTTTTGGATTCTAATTATCACAATTTGCCAAGTTAACTAAGTTGTTGTAATGGCCCATATGCACCACATCAGCCTGCAGGAAACACTAATGCCTGAAAGCTGAACTCTTTTTATGGATGCTTGGCCTTTTCACAAGTGCTAAGTGAAATATATTAAAATTATCTCCGAGAGTTTAAGTTACCAGACAGTTCATTACATGTGCCACGTGGCTGACAGAGTGCATCTCATCAGTAACCATTGCTCAGGTGATGATATAACTTTAATTGGCTCATTAATTTGAGACTTCAGCTGGTACATTGTAAGTTGAATTTTCCTTGCCTGGTGGAGGTGCACAGACTTTGCAAACTGCAAGCACCAGTTCTTGGCAGCACAGTAGGGGAAATTTCTCCTGCTGTTAATTCAGGAGTTTCTGTTCCCTGCATCCCCAAGCACTGTCTGCCTCAGCTGCCACCACTGGCTTTTATTTTGTGAGCCAAAAGGAGCCAATCTGCTCCTCCACCCCAACCTCTGCAACAGCCCCAAATTCCATCCCACCACTCATTTTACCCATCCAGTGATTAATCTCAAACCAATCTTGATTGAAAGATGTTCTCCATGAAGATCCTGTCACCCCCTTTATGATATGCTCTCATTTCTGGTTTGATTTGTCCAGCTTTAACTTGCTCTTAGAGTCTTCTGTTTTCCCATTCTTTGCCAAACTGTAAGGATGCCAGAGTCAGAATTATGTCTTCTATAAGTACTCAGCTATCAGACACAAAAGGATAACATAGCTCATTATATAGTTCCTTCCCTTTTACTGTTTTAAAAAGTTATTAACACATAAAATTTTACTGCACCGATTGCTGGTTCTTTTATCATTTTGTGCTATTAAAAAAGCTGCAAAAATCTCTCAGTTAATTCAGAACACCCATGAATTAATACTGCCAGCCCACTCTGTTTTATTTGGCGCCCTGACTCGCTAGGCTGTTGGGTCTGCTGTAAATTCAATTATGCAAAGCACCCACTGGTCTCCTGAGCAGGGGGATGTCCTTGGGATGTGTTCCACACTGATGGAGTGCAGCACAAGGTGCTGTCACACTGTTTGGAGCTGCCCAAACTCTAAAGTTTAACTGGGCTGATGTTGTGTCTGGGCTAATTAATCCTGTTCCTCTGTGGAACTAATTAGCTGGGGTGCTGTGGTGTGGTGGCTGAGTTATCAAATCAAGTTTGGTTCTCTCTTGACTTCCTCCAGCTTAGGGATCTCTGTGCCTTTCTTGAAACCCTGATGTACACACACAGCTGAATGTGAAGAGCATCTCACAGGAGAAAACCCTGGATAGTCATTAAAAAATACATCAACCATGAGCATTAATGAGAGTATCTGGGACTGTTCACTCATCAGGCACAGGAAAAGCTTTTTATGCCGAGATCTTAGAAATGTTACCCAAGCCCTCATGTCCAAATCGGTGATAAAAGCAGACTCTATCACCAAAAAAAACCCCAAACCAAAAAACTGAAAATGAGTCATATAACCAGAAAGAGAAGAGCCTACAGAAGATCTGGGAAGTGAAGCTGTCCATGTCAGTTTTGAGTTTGGATCATTGGTACCAGTCAAGGCTAATTACGTGAAGATCATCAAGGGCAATTGACGGGATGTGGTTCTGTCAGTTCTTTACCTCCACTCAGCAGGACATGGAATTTACCAGCTTCACAATCCTGTCATGATAGAAATTTGTTGTCTATTGATGTGCAAGCACAGCTTGCTCCCAGTTTAAGGAGGAAGGGCTGTAAAATGTGTAAAGTCACTATGGAAGGCTCTGAACCTGCCTCCAATCTAAGGAGAAGACTCCTAAGGGGCTGTCATTTAATGGCAGGAAAAGGAAGGACCATTGAATGAAAAATTTTTGCTTTTTTGGAAGATCCCTGTTCTGCCAGTGCCCAAAGTACACAGAAACTGGCAGTGCAAGCTTCAAAACCTCAGGAGACCTGGAGGGATGATTTGTTTGCCCAAAGAATCCTTGCAAACCACCTGATGTGCCCCTGTCACTCAGAAGTGACAATGTCTCTGACAGCTGCACAAATCCAGTTCACACCTCCAGTGTGAACAGTTTTCAGCTGCTGTCCAGGCCCAGCATTCTGTTGAAAGGTGTATTTAGCAAATGGAGAGGATCTGCCATGCCCTTGTTTGGTTTTGAGAACCTACCAATGTCATCCTAGACTGAAACATGTTCCCTGGTAAGGCTTGGATTAAGGTCATGGCTTACTTGGAGCACTCTGCACATGGATAAAAACACAACACCCGTGAAGTAAAATGCAAAATACTTGAGCAAGTTGGAGCAGTCATGTCTCTGTGAAAGTTTGTGTCTTTGTGGGTGCTCTTTGGGGTACATTCTGATGGCAAGACACTTTTAATTGATGTTTGGAGAGGAATCTGGAATGATTTGCATGATGACTTGCTGGGATGACTCATGTCCAGCAGGAAACAAGGCAGTGATAAACTCAAATGAGGCTGTGGGAGGCAACATGCTAAAAGCTCATTATAAGCATCATTCTCTTAACCAGTTTTATGATGCAGAACAGATTCCAGGTTATTGCAATCATTTTACAGTGAAGGGCAGATAAGGACTAAGGTGGGATGTGCTTTCAGGCAATATCATCTTTGTAGAAAATTTGGAGAGTAATTTTTAAAAGGATCTGGACTCAAGGCAATCCAGTTCTCTACACCTGGCATGCTCTGGAAACTTTGGAAATTATTCTTCCACTCGTTTAAAGATGCTCTATGAGGTGTCAGTGTGAATGTGATTTACAGAGACATGAAATATAGAGAAGTTATTAGGAAAAGGGCCAGGAAGAGCCCAACTTCAGGACCACTCTGTGAAGGAAAGGATCCCAAAAATCCTTGTATTTAGTTCCCTGTCTTTCACACAGATGAAGAGCTGTAGTGGGTTGACCTCGTCTGGATGCCAGGTGGCCAGAACTTTATTTAAAAGCCAAGAAAAAGGAGCAGGAACAGGAATCCTCCTGTTGATGATGAGCTTTGTCTTCTGAAACAACGTGCTCTATGTCTTGGGAAGAGACTGGAGGTTCTCCATCTGCTGCTGGGAAGCAGAAAATATGTATTTCATTTTCCTTTGGACCACACACAGCCTTTGCTTTTCCTTTGTTAAACTTGACCCAAAAGGATTTTTCCACCCTGTTTTCTCCCTCTCTGTTCTGCTGAGGAGGGGAGTGATGGGGTGGCTTGGTATCCAGCAATGTCAATCCACCACAGCTCTTTTTTTGGTTTCATTTCCCCTGGGCCAGACCCCAGCCCCATCCATCTCTGCCCTTGCACTGTGCAGTTTGGTCCCTGGGGAAGCAAGGTCTGACTCACACTACCTGTTCTTTGAGAGTCAAAGGAAAAAAATGCTTATAAGGTGTGGTGGAAAATATGTATTTTGTGCATCTCCTTGGAGTTTAGATCAGTAATGAGAAACTTAATTCGACTCCTTGATCATGGATGGACAGGAACTACTTCTGCTGGAAAATAAAAATCCTCATTATAGCAGATAAATCACATCTCTGTTCTTTGGCATTCTGTCTTCATTCCACTATCAATTTTGGACTACCTGAGTTGGGATACAAGAAAGATCTGCATTTCTGCATAACCAGTCAAGCTGACTCACATCTTATTCATTTATTTGCCATTCCTGCTGTAATATATATATGGAAAATTTTAGGGGTGTCAGTGTTATTCATGGTATCCTTTAATACTCATGGTGTAGGGTTTTTTTGAGAAACAAAGGGGTTTTTTCTCTGAAGAAAACAGTTCAGTAGTGAAAAAAATGGGAATGAGAAGAAGCCTTAGTGGATAACTATAATTTTCTTATTCTTGTGAGAACTCTGCATTTCTCATTTCCATACACAGACTCTCATTGCACACTGGATAGCTGTGTCCTTGATATTTGCAAAATTAGCAGCAAGATATGCAAAGGAAATTCTTGATAAGTACTCATTAGTCAGCCATCACTACCCAATTATGCTAATGAACCAGAAGGAATGGGAAGTGGTAAAGGAGGGACTGCACTTTTAGATGAAGCTTCCAGAAGACCTGAACTGAGGGTGCATTTTAAGGCATTCTGCAGTTAAACAGAAATGGAAGAATTGTACTGGTGATGTTTAAGGCAAGTTGCATGAAGTTTTTTTTATCAAACAACCAGAAATAAGCCACCTGTTTGCTTGGGGAAGTAAATCAAGCCTCCTGCAGGAACAGAGTGGAATGCAAATAGCACCAAGAGCGGGATTTTGGGTATAATAAGATGCTGCTGTTACATTTTTAGAGGTTTTAATAGGATCTTGTGAAAACAGAAGGAGCTAGAAAAGAAGTAATAGACAAATGTTTTGAGAAGAATCCTGCTGCTTTCAGCAATCATAAACCAGCCTGACTAGACTAAATTAAACTCTTAGGTACTCTCAATGGTCTGTAAGGACAGACAGATACTCACAGGCAGTGATTCATCCCATCTTAAAACATTTATTTAAGGTGTCTGCACAAAAAATGCCTTTTAGAGGTACCTAGAGGTACCTTTCCCTTTCTTTCTCTTTCTCTTTTTGTTTTTCTTGGCAGCAAAAGGAACCTTACCAACCAGATGAGATGCATGTTTGGATTTTAAATAGCTGCTAGATTTAAATGGTGTTTGGAGTTTATCTCCAAACGTGAGCAGGGCTGTGATTCAAGGCCTCCAAAATATCTCAAGTTTTTCTTCTAGTGATGAGTATTTGATTAGAGAAGGCTGGAATTTTCCCAGGTGGGTTTTTTTCCTCTTCAAAAAAAAAGCTGATGCATGAGGGAGAACATGGTTCACCAAAAAAAGAGAGGATTTTTATGAGAAGACTATTTAAATACTGAATATATACTCTTAGTTCTAATCTTGAAATACAATTTGAAATGAAATTTCCTGTGGAGAAGAGCAAAAGGTTTGGCTACAACATGGTTTATTGCCACTATACCAGCATGCTGCTCCATAAATATTTACTTTCCAAGGTGGAACAACATAATCCTGGACCCAAATGCAATGGAAAAAATAAGAATTACCTCCAGCCATGTCTGAGGGTTTTCATTTGTCTTCTTTATAGTTTAACACTGTGTCCCTCTGGTTGTGCTGCTTTGACATTATTGCCCTAACACAACACTGACCCTGTATTTCTGTCTCCTTTCCAGACTGAAGAAGCCTCCCTGGATTCCTCCAGGAGTGGGATTTTGCTGTTTAAATCTGTAACTAAAGCAGTGAGTGAGGCTGAGAGCAAAATCAAAAGTGACTGCATCAATAAAATCAGTGTGTTCACCTGAGACAGACAAACACACTGCAAAACCTAAACAAAATAAACAAAAAAAAAATCCCCACATCAACCCCACAAAACTAAAACCAAGCACAGTAGCCTAAAAGTATCCATACTACAAAAATATTTTTATGGACTCAAAGATTCTGGAGAGCACTGGGCATGTTCAGTCAGGAAGAGCTTCTTCCCAGTTTCCTAACAGAATAACCAGGAAGAAATTTTTGTATGATTTTGGACAAAAAGCTTCTTTTGTTTTTAATCTTTGCAGGCTCTGTTGAGCCTTTCACAATCTGCAACTTTCCACCTTATCTGGCTGAAAATTTCAGGGAAATGGATATTTTTATCAAGCAATTTTCAAAGGAATGTATATAGATATATTATTTAAACCATATCTAGTACATGACAATAATAAAAATGTACATCAGTACATTATTTCTGAGATGAACAAGCTTTTACCACCCCTGGTAAAATCACTTTAAATAGCATTTTTGAGGATGGCAGTTCTTTACCAGCTGACAAAAATCTGAAGGGAAAAAAAAAGATATAAAGATCTGTCAATGCAATAGAGGGTTAAAAAAAATCCTTATTTTATGTCATCATATAGCTGAACATAGGATAGCATGGCCTAGACAGCACAAAATACCATTATAGCATCCTAATTCCTATTCTAATATTTCATCTTTGATATATTCCTTCATCTTCAATATATTCTTAGACACAGGACTTGGCCTAATCTGAATGCAGAATAAACAGGAAAAAGGGGGACTTCAGGTCACTTCTGAAAATGATGGCTCTTTAAGTAAGACTTGTTTTGCCAAGTACAGCAAAAAAGGGGATGGAATGAATTTAGTGTAGTTCTGACATGGAAACCTGCCCATCAAAATTTCAGCAACTGCTCAAGACAAGGATTAATCAACAAAAAGTGACTCTGTCCTCTGTACCTGAATCTGTGACTGGTGGTTTATATCAGAAGGGACTCAGCAGTGAGGGAGTTGTTAAGAAAATAATTTAATCCAACACCTTGAGCATTAACAGTGGAATTCAGATGTTCCTTCCCTGCTCTGTGACAGAATCTCCCATTGATTTGAAGGTTTTTCACTAAGGACCAGCCTTTACAGGGATTTAAAGGTAGGAATCACCACCAAGATGTTTGGGTGGGATTCACTTTACAAAAATCTGAGTATAACACCCCACACAGAAAAAAATTAGGAAAAAAACAGTACAAAAAGCTAAATTTCTAGAGGAATATTTCAGCTCTAGGAGGTGAATTTACCTGCCTGCACACCAGCACAAAGTCTCCAGCCTGATTCCTCGGGACACCAAGGCATCCCAGAGCTGATGGATCTGGTACTAAAACCTGTCCCCTTCTGGAGAGGCAGCTGAAGGCCAGCCTGGAGATGGCAGAACATCTGAAATTGCTCCAGATTTTTATGTTTAAGCATCTAAATCATATCTTGAATTGACACCTAAAGGTTGAGGACCTAAATATTTCCAAAGGTTTGAGTTTCATGACTTTTTTTCAATCGGGCAAGCACAGGGCTGGGGCACAGTTTGAGATGCCACTCTTTTATAGGGTGGGCTTCTGAGCTCCTGGCATCATTTCACTTCAGCAACACAAAGAATGTGCAGATGAGGCTATTTAACTTAAAAAAAAAAATAAAATTGTGGTGATCAGAGGCTCGATATAATGATCATTCTTTGACTCAGTTGTAGCAGATTGCCTCTTCAGCCCTTCCCTTTAAAATGTTTTTCAGCTTGGAGGAAAAACAGGCCAGAAAGGGTTGAAAATTTTCCCATTCTTATTTTTCACTAATGAACAAGCAAGAGAAGCCCCTAAGGAGCTCTCTAACTTCCCTCAGAAAACACCAAAATGCTGGGATTGACTATTTTCCCTGAGAGCCACAGTTAATTTTCTTCTCAACATTTAAAAAAATGCACTACTCAGATATTTTTTTTTCTGTAAATAAGAATTAAAAAAAATGCAACAAGCTTTTCTTCCAGATTTTATATTCACCACTTCTGAAAAAGCCAAGGGAATCTGCAAAGAACAGAATCACCTGTTCAATACATAGGCTGATGAAGAGCACTGAACAGTCTTTTCCCCCTTGTCATACATTAACCAATGTCATGGTGCCCTGATGCTCTCCACTATCACGAAAAACTGGAAACAAAATCTTCCACTACTCTTTGAAAGTTACAGTAATCCCCTGTTAATATCAATCCTCTCGTTTTGTTAGTGGCAGGTTGCTTTAAAATGAGATTTACAGGGAGCAATTTGCTTACAGATTTGCTGAATATTCCACAGCAAATACCCAGGTTGTTTTCCTAGGCTGATAAATTCCTCCTGTGGATGTGGCTCTGTGTACTTTCACCTACTCAAAACCACTTTCTAGAACCACTGCTGTGGAGGCATAAATTGCTTTTTTCCTCCCCTCTTATTTCAATATTTCATCTGAGGGAATTATGCCAGCTCCTAAGAGAGATGCAATCAGATTTCCAGGATTCTTTGGAGGATTGTTGAATGTCCCTGCCAGAGTTATTCCCATGTTCCCCCCCTTTGGCTCTGCAATTCCCCCTCTGGGTGTAAATTATTCAGGGCCTCTTTCTTGCCTCATAAGGTTAATGTGGGAGCAGCAGTTGGTGTAGATCAGCTGCACTCAGTTTGGTCAGAGCTCTATTAAAGACAATATTTCCCCAGTAAACCATCCCAGGACTTCCACAGCATCACCTTTACACTCCAGCAGCAGCAACAAATGCAAAGCTCTGTAATTAATGTTATGGGGGAAGTTTGGAGATGAAAAATTTAATTACCTGCACTAAATTTAGCTGAGAAATCAGGTTAATTACCCTATTTCAAGGTGCCATGGAGAATAAAATACAAATGATGGCTAAAAAAAGCCCAAGTGGCAACTGAAAAATAAAGTCTTGTGAAAAGTTCAGAGGTGTTTCATGGCCAGGTACTGGGTTCACATCCTTTGTGAAGGTCATTCCAGCTCCACTGAGAGCATTCACCTCCTGCTGGGCAAAGAGTTTATTTGTATTAATATTTGATGGTGATTTCAGAGCAATTCAACTCAGTGAGGTACCAAAACTGACTCAAAAACCAACTAGAGAAAAACTTCATGCACAAATCAAGCTCTTTCTCCTCCCCATAATTTTATTTCGTTTTCCAGCAATAACACTGAAATTTCATTTCTTTGGCCCAAGTAACACCTTGGTGCTGGATTAATTCTGCTCCACATAAATCAGGAAAAATTAAAACCTTGATGGGAAGAGCACAGCAGGCCCCACTGATATCTGAGCTAATGTGTAGAAGAATTAACTCCCCCTCTCTTGGTGGTTTTTGCACCATCATTTGCTGAAGATTTGACAAGATTTAAGTGGGTCCTGTAAAGGTTACAGATAGATTTTCTGGAAGCTTAAATTATCTGAGACTTGGGTTTTAGTAAAATCTTTTTGAAGTATTTAAAAGCTGCTGCCATCAGTGTGTGCCCTGCCCTGGAGCAAAGAGCTCCTGTGGCCACGGACAGGGCAGGATTCAACCTCACTGGGATGTCCTGGAGAGATAAAGCCAATAGACAACGAGAAGGGATAAAAACAGTCAGTAAAAATAGAAAAAAAACCAAAAAAAACCTGCACAAAATTAAAAAAAATAAACCAAACCAAAAAACCAAAACCAACCAATCAACAACAAAACCCCAAACAACAACAAAAAGCCCCAAAACAAAACAAAAAACCCCAAACCCTCAAAACAAAAAAAACCCAAACAAAGAAAAAAAGCCAAACAAAACTCTCCCCTCCAAAAAATTTTTTAAAAGTCAATTTTTCCTGCCTGTTGACCAACAAGTGAAACAGTAAGAAAAGAAAAAAAACAAGTAAGAAAGTCCAACAAAAAAACCAAATAATGCTTCTGCCTTATTATTTCTGTCCTATTGTTTCTCAGTGCACACTGTATTCCTAGAGCCTGGCAAAATTACCACAGCAGGGAACACACTGTTTCTCCAGGAAAGAAAAGAAAAAATGACATTTTGAAGTTACAGAGAAAGAAATCCACAAAACCTTTGGTTTTGTTTAATTTACGTGTCAGAATCCGTGACTTTTAGTGGTGTTGCAAATCCCACAGCTTCACAAACTTGCTGTAAAACACTGAGACAGGAGCACAAGAGTTAAATTAAAACCCAGCTCTATTGATTAGTGATTAAGGAATTTCATTAGGAAGGGAGACTCCCACTATTTGCCCTTCCATATTTATAGGAGGAAGTGCTAAGAGCTGCACTAATCCAGATTATTTAAAGGCTAAGGGATGCTCTTCCATGCAGAAAAGTGTGGTGGAATGATGATTAATAAAGTGAAATGTGAGAAATGAGCCCTTCACTGCTCAGTTGTCTTTAGAGCCAGATGTTTACCCATCAGCAGGCACTTCCAGGCTGCCACAAATCTTGAGTAGCAGCAGAGGAGATGTTTAAGGAAGTGATTGATGGGCTTGGAAATCTCAAGTGCTGCCCATTACTTGCAGCCTCCTGGGAACACTGCTCCTTATAAAAGGGGGGAAAAAGGAGGAGAAAAAAAAGGGATTTTGAAGTTGTGAGTTTTATTTACTTTGCTGGCTCACGTTTTCCCATTGAGATTTTATTCAATAATTTAAAAGGATAAATGGATCTCTGAAATGATCAAAGTACTGGAATATCTTGGGTATACAATACAGCTGATCTGTGTAGGGTGAAAATAAGAATCCATGTGAATGTGAGACCATTCTTATGCTGTGCAAATGCAACCCTATTAGAAGCTTCTACGGTGTCATCAGCAATGGATTTGGAAATTGTACACTCTGAAATTATGATGACAAAAAGGAGTTCACTTTTCAGAAGAGATTGCCTTGATTATGCTTAAATTAAATGATTTCAAATTACCTCATCATATCTACCTGTAGCTAAACACGAGGCATAAAAGATTTTTCTCTTTTTAGAAACTGAATTGTTGAAAATGAAAAAGAAAAATTATTACTTGCCTCGAATCTTCCTTCTGCTTTTTCTTCTTCTAATTTTTATTTTTCCCAAAAGATCATTAGTGCTTGGCAGCAGTGCAGGTGTATGAATACATCTCCCAGTAATAGCTTTTACAAATCTGATGGCACATTTCAGAGGAGAAAGCTCTCCTCTTATCTGTAATAACTCGTGTTAGCAGCCTCAGTGAAGGAGTGGAGATGGTGTTAAAAATAATAGGCAATGATTTAAGGGAGAGCTACAAATTACTCTGCCACGTTACAGGAAAATCGAAACTCAAGCAGCAAACCTTCCATGATAATGGGTGTATAAACAGGAGACAGGGAATAAAAACCAGGGATTGTGGCTGCCCCTGTCCATCCTGCAAAGACATCCCAGCAAAGAGAGCAAATCAGAAATATATGATGGGAAGATAAGACCTTAATCCCATTCAAAAAGAAAAAGGCTTTTGGGATTTGGCAGGGTGGCCAATGGCCAGACCACTGAGGTTAAAGATTTTCCTATTCAGAGCCCACGGAACGTGGGCCATATCTGTAAGCACCTGCCAAAGGGGCAGGCAGGAGGTTGTGAAAGGAGAACCCAAAGTTTACCCAAATTCTTCTCAATGAACTTCCTGTCATTCAGATATCCTGCATCCCTCCAGAAGGCCTCTGAATTATTCCTTTTTAAAAACCTGCTGTGTGCCTTGCTGCACACCCTCACCTGCTCCATCCCTTGGCCTCTGTTCAGGATCAGGATGGAGGATGTGATGTCTCCTTTGACCCCAATACCCCTGCAGGGTTTGGGTGCCCTCCTTATTATGCAGTTGCACACCAAGAATATTCCAAGGAAGATTTATTTAGGACTGTTTTCCCCTTCAGCCAGTACCCCCTTTAACAGCAACCCAGGCAGCCCTTGAAATTCAGAATAAAGGACACCAGGCAGGCTTTGCTCCCCTGGTGAAGCACTGGGGAGCTGCTCACTGCAGATGTACCAGTCTTATATCATTATTGTCTTGAGGGTGAAATGTTCATGTCTCTCCAGGCACCCCGGAGTCTTTCTTAGGACATTTGCCTTTTAAATAAGAGAAAAATGAGATTATTTCAATTCTCCATGCAAAGCTTCAAGAAATAGTTTAGAGGCAGAGGAGCATAAATAAAAGATTATTAAAACTTATAAAAATCTGCATAAATAAAATTCATCCACTGAACAATGGGCTTGGCTTTAACCCAGAGGATCAGCCTCACTTTTCATGCAGAGGAGAAAAAGGCTGTCAGAAGGGGTATTCAGCTCACCTAATGAATCTCTGGTCTTCAAGCAATACCCTCATCCCTGTCTCTATTGAATAAATCATGGTCTGAGGCCACAGCTGTCCTCATATGTTCATTTGTACAAAAACTCAATATCTAGAGAAGTCCTGGTCATATTGCAAACCTCCAGCAAATGTCTTACATTTATTCTGCTTATAATTAGCTAAATTATAATTATGTAAACATCCTTAATAATAAATCAAGCAGCCAGACCAGTCACCAAGACACCTCCACCTAGCAAATATGCAAAGTGTGTGCCCTTTCCCTGGCATAGTTGGGCCCAAATCAATTTATCCTCCCCAATATTCCCAGGCATGGTGCAGAAGTTGGCCCAGGCAAAGGAGCATTCCCAGTTATCCATGCAGGCACTTGATCCCATTTTGAAAGCGAAGAGATTTTCATGGATCAGAGCTAGCAAATGCTCTCTGGCCCACCTCGATTATTAATATGGTTTTAGCCTGACTGTGGAGCCTCAGAAGTGCTGATTGTTATCCAGGGTCTGGACAGAGCCATCAAACAGGGCAGCAGCAAACACAGATTGCTTCTGCCAAGCACAGAGATGGGCAGATGTCCTAGGGTGACATTATGATGCTTGTATCCCCATACGTGTGTGCTATGCTGGATATGTTCTGTGCCTTTAAGACGGACTCTGAAGAGCAAATGTTTTGTTTGGGTTTTGCTATCAGTCTCTCCCCCACGGCTGGCGGGACACTGGCAGGGACGGGGCAGTACCTAGTGCTGTTTTCCGGTTTTTTTT
>VYXF01000344.1:44660-60560 GCA_013397295.1 Polioptila caerulea
GGGCCGTGTGGGTTTGCTTTCTGGAGAGGCTCCCTTTGGAGATTCTCTCCCAAATTTGCCCTGAACCAGGACAGCAGAGCTCTGGCTGTGGCTGGAGAAATCACAATTCCATGGGAATGTTGTATTTCTCATAGGCTAAGAGGGAACAGTTTACCTTTGGAAAACCATGTGCAATAGAAGTTGTATTAAAAATCATTTGCCATGTGAACGTAGGAAGAAGACTCTTAGAGAAGGCTTGGGTTTGGATGCTTGCAGCAGAGACAATCCCAGGCAGAATAATTAATTGGGAATTACAGCAGTTGGGGCTGAATGGCTGTCTCTGTGTAGCTCGAAGGATCACAGAGTGGTTTGGGTTGGGAGGAGTTTAAATCTGGTCTTTTGTTGCACCCACTGCCACGGGCAGGGACAACTTCCACCATCCCAAAATGCTCCAAGCCCTGTCCAACCTGGCTTTGGACACTTCCAGGGATCCAGGGGCAGCCACAGCTCCTTTGGGCACCCTGAGCCAGGGCCTCCCCACCCTCACAGCCAAGAATTTCTTCCCAATATTCCATCTAACCCCACTCTCTGTCAGTTTAAAGCCATTCCCCCTTGTCCTACTACATCAATTATTTACCTCAGTTTGGGGATGAATGACTCTCTCTGTCTGGCTCTCAGGAGACACAGGATGCCCCGAAGCTCTTCCAGAGATAAAAGAAACTTGTTCCAAGCACCACTTGAAAAACCTGACTGTTTAATCCAAGCCCAGAGGCCAAGGGTGTCAGTTCTGGAGAGCTGATGCATCCTTCACCATTTTTCCTGACACATGCAAAAGGAAGGCCCAGAGTTGCTAATGAAAATAAAAGATCAGAATTTGTTGTGTACCACATCAAAAAATGGATGTGGTTTTTGGCTTTTCAACAGCACAATGCCTCCAGTGCAATCTGGTGATTCATTGGTGTGGTCAAAATGATGGGCTCATTTCTTCCTAGATGGTGATTTGCTGGAGTTCCCATTACTGTCCTAATTCTCCCACTGAAATCACTGATGTCATCACTAACTTCCCCCTCATAAATCAAAAGTCAGGAGGCTTTTTTTATAATCTACTTTTATTTCCTGTGGAGCACAGTCCAGGGATTTCTCAAACTTGTTCTCCAAGAGATTTCTACTCAAAAATGTATAAGGAGCATTCTGTACCAGTATCCTTCATTTGGGTACTTTTATTTTTGGTTAATTGCTCACAGATTGTTTTAAAATAGTTAGACTGTGGAAACCTCTTGGAATTCATATGAAAATACATTTTGGGTTGTTTGTCCCTGAGGGTGGAATTCAACTTTATCAAAATTAAGGTATCAACATGCTGCCATCTGTGTGAGCCTTTTTCATTTAATATTAAGAAGGTTTTGTTCATTATTTTTATATTAAGTTATCCTTTGTTCATTATTTTTATATTACACATACATTGTTTTCATCTTCAATCATGAAAACCATGTTTCCACCATCAGTCACCAGGAAACCTAACATTTAATATTTACATGAGGTTATAAATTATTTTACAGCTATTTTGTTCTCAGCACAAATTTGTCTTGTACATCCCACAAAGGAATAATTTAATATTTGTCTTGCAGATGTCACTGAAGTCTATATTAAAAACTAAACAAATCCCTAAATTTGAATCTTTCCTCAGAGAACATGCAGCAGGAAATGTTGTTTGGTGTAATGCAAGAACATTAGAGACTGCACACTGAGTCACTCCTTCTCATCCTGGGTCTCCAGGGTTTGATTTTTTAACATAATTTGAAAAGCTTAAGGCTGTAATAAACAGTTTACAAAATTATATCCTCTCAGATTCCGAGATGGGAATTTGTGAGAATACATTCAACCTGCAGCAGCCCTGCAAGTAAAACCAGCAGCTACAACAGGTGAGTGGATTATGGAAAGGAGAAAAATAACAGGAGGGTTCTTTTCCCTCACTTTCAACTCACTGATTCTCAGTATTTATTTTTTTTTCTAAAGCAACAAAAGAAATTTCAAGCTTGGGAGCTGCCAGAAGTGCTGTCATGTTCTATATGAAACAGTAACAGGCACAATACAAAGGCTATTAGCTCTCTTCTAAATCCTTTAAATGAATTAATTGGGGTCAGGATACATTTCCAAACATTCTCACTGAAATTCTTAACAAGACATTTCCCCCTCATTGTTCAAAGATGACAAATGGAAACTGGAATAGAGAAGAGGTCAGTGGAGATCATCCAAGCCTGGGGAATTTTAGACCTGTTGCTTGTCAGATGTCTTCCATTTCCATGTCTATATTACACTATAATTCAATTTTGAGGAGGCTTTTTTTTGCTACCTTTGCTTGATCCAAGAATAAAAAAAAAAATCAGGATTCACTTATGCTTAGAATTTTTCTCTCTTCTCTACATTTGAAGCTGAGCATTAACTCAAAATCACCTGGATCTTGTATATTGTAATAAATGGGGATTTTGATATTTGGGGCTACCTTTTAGATCATGATTAATACAGTTATGACACAGTGAAGGAGTTGAGTGTTGTGTTCTGATTAAAATCCAGTTTTGGCTCCTTAACATTTCTGTTCTTACTACTCAGGAGCAATTTTTTAGCCTGGAAAATGGAACCAAACTTTACTTTCCAAACAGTGGGACCCTGATCCCAGATGGAAAACCCAGCTGAACTTCCTTCCTCATTCATTCAGGCATTAATTCACCACCCTATCAGACAGCAAATATATTAAAAATATATATAAAAATAAATAACTGGTACTTTAAAGAAGAAGCTGGCAAAGCCTCTCAGAATAATTCCCACTTAATTTGGAATGTCATTGATTTGTTTTGTTTCTTCATCACAGCAGCATAACTGAGATATTTAAAACTATCTGTTCCTTTGATTACTTCCACCCCCACTCTACCCCCAAATATGTTTACGTGCTGTTTATTACCTTTGAAAGAGAATAATTCCTTCTCAGCCAGGAAGACCAGCTAAGAATAACGAGGTAAATCAGGGACAGGAAGCTATTAATGCTGGTGAGAGCCAGGATTGAAAATTGTCATCAGAGAGGAACTAAGCAAAGAAGAGAAAATCAATGGATCCAAGCAATTTTCCAAGGAAACTTTGCTTTAAAATGTGGTGAGAAATTAGGGTGGGGGAATAACCTTGCTGCTGAATGTGCTCTTGCCTCTAAAGATGTATGAATGAAACTCCTCTTGGTAATTCAGCCTCTTAACACTGACATTTTAAACCTTCCTGCTAAGATTTTAAAAGATTAATAAATATTCCTTCTGTGTTGAACCTTGTACTATTCAAAGAAAGTTCTGTTTTGGGGCTGGAACTCCAAAATAACCATGGGTTATAGGTATGATCCCAAAGAGTCTGAGATTTTTCTTATTCAATAAAATACGCATTTTTTACTTTTTTACTTATTTTATTTTGTCTTAGTAAAAAAAAAAAAAAAAAAACAAAAACCTGCAATGAAAAAAATTTGCCCTTTTGCTGAAGTTAATCCACTGCTGTCAAATCTTTACCCAGCTTTAGGTTGTCTCCTGTGAAAGTTGCTAGAGATTACATTCCACTTTCTTTCCCTTCATAGCTTCAGTGCAGGAGAGAACACAGATGTTGGCATTCCTGACACTGAAAATGGAGCTTTTAAAAACGAGTCTGAAATTCTTTCCTCTTAGTGAAGTAGATTCGTGGTGCTTTGCATTGTTGCTTCCATAGCTGCACTCCAAAACCATGAAATAGTTTTTTCCAAAATAACATTAAAAAAAAAATATATAGATACATTTGGGGAAAAGCATTTTTATAAGTGCTTCTTCAGGTGAGATATTTTTAAATAGCACAGAAACAAATTCTGCATTGGCATTTCAGCTTCCCCAGGTGTTTTGTCTTCTGACTCTCCCAATATCTGAGTAGTGAATGTGTGAAGGTTCTGCCCCCTTTTCCTGAATTAAGGTCAGAATTATTCTGGCATCAGTGACTCTGAAAGATGGAATTTGGTCTTTAATGTCCTTTAAATCAATTAAAAACAGTTTTCTAAATCAGACACCTGTTCTGAGTGGCATTCCTGTGTATCTTCACAGGCAGGATTTAAATTAAACCACCCTGAGGGACCTTCCACAGAATCCCAGAGGGGCTGAGGTTGGAAGGGACCTCTGGAGATCATCCAGTCCAACCTCCCTGGAAACACCTGGAGCAGTTTGCACAGGATCACCTCTCTGTGGCTTCAGAGAAGGAGGTATTTCTTCTCCCTGAAAATTACTTCTTCAAATAAGGAATCTCAGGAATGAGGGAAGAATTGGGTGAGCCATTGTGCACCACGGAGCTGTAAAGTGAAGTCCATCATGGAAGGAAACATTCCTGATCATCTTTGCTCTTCCCAAGCATAGACGTTCCAAAGGAAAAGGAAAAGAGAGGAAAAAAAAAAAAAGTGCAAGTAATTTATGTGCAGAAACAACCTATTAGATGTAGGTGAAGTTGACAGTAAAACTCATAGACTACAAACCCAGCAGTCTTTTTATTTTTGCTCTGGAAGATAGATGTTCCTAATTTTCCACCTGTGTGGGCTTATAATGGATTTACTCAGGGACTTGAAGCAGCTGTTCCCAAGGTGTGGCTGAGAGGAGAACTCTGAATCTCAATCTGCCTTTTCCCTGTGTAACTCCCATGCCTTGTGCAGGTTCTGACTGGGATGGAGTTAATTTTCCTCACTACAAGGCTGTGTTTTACATCTGTGCTGAAATGTTGTCAGATTGTCAAGAGAGGGCTGATTTTAACCAAAAAATGCTTTCATCTGAATTGGGTTTATTTCCCCAAGACAGACAATGCTCCTGAAAGGAATCTGCCTGGCAGGATTGGAAAACGGACAGAGGGAATAAGAGTGTTCTGAAGAGAAAGTGGATATATTTATTCACAATAATTACATCACTGGGCTCAGGGAGTGCAGATTTGACACCATCCTTGCTGTTCTTGTGGAAGGTGCCCATGGCAGGAGTGGAACAAGATCATTTTAAGGTCCCTTCCCACCCAAACCATTCTGTGATTTTTAGATACCCCTGAAAGCACTCAGCCCCCTAGAGAAAGCCAAGTTGGAATGGTTGTGCCTCAAGCCAGCTGTGACTGTGGATAAACCCCCAGGTGTGCAGAGACTGAGGCCCACAGATTGTTTTAATCAGCACATTCAGTCCTGAAGAGAGCCCTGCAGAAGATCCCTGGAATGGCAGCACAAATGGCTTTGTTTTCCTCCTCTGCACTGGAGCAGGGGCACCGGTGGCCATTAGTTTTGTCACTAAGGCAACTACAGGCAGGGAGGGAGAAGGAAAGGTTTTACAGAGCAATTTTCCTATGGCAGCTCTGCAGCAGCTTCCCTAACACACAAATCCTTCCTTTCCTGGGAGCTCAGGAATGCCTGGTCTGCTGCACGGGAAATTATTTACCCCTGCAATATTAAAAGAGCAGACAGGGGCTGTGGGAGGTAACAGAGGTGAAGCTGCTTTCTGCAGCGTGCTCTGGGTTCTGTTTCTCAGTCCAGGCATGTGTTTCATGAACAAAAATCAGTTTAGAGCAAGGCAAGATGCCTCCCTCCCACCTCCCCCACCCACTCCCCCAGCTTAACACAAACCAGAAGCTCCTCAACAAGCCAGAATGAGGGAATCAATTACATCTCTGTCTCTTAGGAAGAAGCAGAGCTTATAATGCAGATGTTTTTACAGCTGGCAGTACTGCTGATGATTTAATGCTGTAGGATAATTGATCCCTAGCATAGCTGTTTTTACAGATGAAAAGGAGGGGGGAAAGGGTCTGGGGGAAGGGAAGGGGAAGAGAGTGACAAATGTTTGCAAAAAAGGATATGAGCTGCCATTAAATGCAGCCCTCTTTGACAAGACATGGCACTTAAAAATAATATTTAACAGAGACAGTTTGGAGAGAGGCTTAGCACACCAGAGAGCAGCAAGTGCAGCTCTTGCTGGGCCCTCCCTGCCTCAGCAGCTGCTCTGTATCCTGTGTGCTCAGTGCTCCCCTGTTCGCAGAAATCCTTGGCTTTGCTCACAGCCAGCAGCCAAAGGAGGGTGCAGAAGAGGCTGAGACACAACTCCCAGCTTTGTTTACAGCACTGCTAAGCAGTTCTCCCTCTAACTGCATTATCCACGCTGCCAGAGGATCAGGTTTGCTGTTGGTAGCTTTGGTGTGGTATCAAGCCATGACACTTCTTGCCCCACTATCTCATAATGAGCAGCCAGCAGCCAAGCTTGGCATTAGGGAGGTCACTGTATATCATTTATCCATCAGGATCATTTTAGAGTCCAACTTAAACAAGCAAATCCCAGTCTCAGGACACTGACAGGTGATTTTTTTCTGCTACATACATAACAATTGAGAGGGACAATAGTGACTGTAAAAAAATTCCAGCTGATCATTTATTATTATCCTACAAACCTTACCAGATGAAATAGTTGCTAGAGCTAAATAACCAGAGGAGGACTGAGAGAGAAATTCTCTATTCTTGCCTGAAATCAAACCCCAAAACTTGCAGCAGGGTTAAAATAGTAAGATAAAATGTAGGTGTTTAATGGAAGCTTCCAGGTGCTCCCATGGTTTTGGGCACACCCAGCATGAGATTTCTACAGTTTTAATAAGTTTAACAAATGAGAATATTTAACAAATATTGTCCAATCAGAAGACCACTTGATTAGGTAATTTTCCCCTGTTCTGCCCCATTGGGATTGGTACAGGGACTTCTTTGCCCCATTTCTTCTTGTGTCTTCTCAGATTCTGGTTGGAAAACAAAATATTCTTTTAGAGGTTCTCTTCTTGAAAATAAGAGAGAGCAGTATTTCAGCCATGTGTTAAAGGTTAGCTCTGAAAAAGAGGGGGAAAGGGTAGGAAAAGCACCAGAAGCTACAATCATGTATTAGCAGTCTACAAAGCTACAAATACACAAATAATATATAGAAAGCAAAAATCTATTTGGCAACAGAAGCCAACTCTGGATTTGTAATGGAGAGATTCCAAATGGGAATAAATCAATAAATACAAGAACCAGTATTCCTGTACTGTTCAGCTAGTCACAGTGGTTCTGTGTAGTTCCAAAATTCAGGTTTATAGTTTTCTAAAATTATTAGATTTGGTGTATCTGATGGATTTAACTGATTGTACACAGCAGTAGTAATTGTTATTGCCATAATTGATGCGTGACAAGAAATAAAATTAGATTTACTATTTTCTCCTGTCCTTGCACAGTTATGATTTGGAATATTGATCTGGTAGAATCACTTTTTATTTTTAAATCTATCTTGACACATATACTTACTCATATCCTCAGAACTGCTTGGCATGGATGTTCCTTTGCTAATGATGTCAAACCCAGAGTAACTTCTACCAAAATATATGATCTAATTTTGGATACCATTCAGAAAATTGGAGGTTATTTTAAATCAAAAGAGAAACTAAAATTTGCTCGTAAAGTATGTGGGTGAGATTTGCAGGGAGTGTAAAAACTCCCAAAGATTTCACCTGCACTCAATGGCAGTTTTCAGATTTATTCTTAATGCGATTTATTCAGATTTATTTCAGATTTATTCCCTTTGTGAGATTAGGAAGTCTGATACTTTCTACTGCTGCTGAAACATCTCCAGGGCAGAAATTCAGGTATTGCTGATATCCCAGTTTTGAGAACGTGTGTAGATGTGTGTGTGGAGATGATTCCTGTAAACACTGTCCAAACTTGTCACCTCTGTACAAACACTGTGGCCTAGGGCTGCTCTCATCTGAATCTTCTCCTGTCTCATCTGAAAGAGAAGGGAAGGAACTCAAGATTATTTAAGTTGAAGCAGGGATGTTTTTGGATAACCCTAAATCATGGAATGTGATGTGCACTGAGATGGCCACATTCTCCATGAGCAATCAACTGTTTAATTTATCTTTATTGCCTGAAGTAGGTAGGAAAGTTTTTCTATGAGTTATTGCTGAGGTAAAACCTTCTTGTCAGAGATTCTGAATGCTCACCCCTCCAGAAGGTTTCAGGAGAGACCACATTTAAATCTGAAAGCCTGTCTGTTTCTCATACGAGTTGGTATCACAAAAAAAAAAACCCAAGAGCTTTCCCTACAAGCTTCACCAATTTTTTTTTTGTCATGGGCAGAAAATGGACAGATAAACAAGAGAAGGTTTGAGAGCTCACGGGTCAGCTGCTGGTTTCAGGACCCTGAGTTTAGCTGAGGTTTGTTAGAATGTTGGGTCTCAGTCCAGTTTTAATCATGGAGAAATATGAGCAGAGCTCCTATTCATAATAGAAGTAAACTATTTGATCAATGGCACAGGCTTAAAAGATTGTGTCATAAATGCATTTTTAGCAGAACAGGATACTGATTCTTGTAAATGCTGTTTATTTGAGGTTAAGGGTTCTTTCAGACTTTTTTTCAAGTAAGCCAACAACAGAATTCTCCAGACTCTTTGTTCCTCAAGGAAGATAAAACAAATGGCCATCAGATTACCTTAAATATGAAGGGAGTGTTTGAATCCAGCACTTTCTGTCCTTGGGTTGTTTCCTGTGTGGAACAGAGAATTACACAGCAGTGGTTAGAAAGATTGCAGCTGGACCTGTCTGAATGATCATCCCCAGATATCAGCGGGCTCCATCTGATTTCCTCCCAGCAAGCTGATGAAGTAACAACAACCTACAAACACCTCCTGGCACACAGCAGCCTACCAGGTTAACATTCCCTGGAAATGTAAAGCAGCTGCTCCATAAGGGAAAGGTTTTACATCTGCCCTACTCTTCTGCCAGCCCTGAAAGGAAATTCTGGGACAGAGAATGAGTGGGAAATGCAGGTTTCTTGAAAAGACCTTCACTTTAAATGTTTTTTTTTTCCTTTAACTCATAACATTTTTGCAGCCTGAGGAGCAAGGATCAGCTGTGGGTTTGGTTTGAGGTAAAGTCCCTTCAAAGCCTTGTTTCTGTGCCATCATCCCAAGTACCTGCTCAGCAGCTCATTATTTTGTCACAGCACATTGCTACTGCAACAGGTTTGCTTCAGAAGAAAATGAATCATGCCTTGAATATTGACTCTGTGGACTTGATGTGCATCGACTACAAGGCAGTGTGGGCTGAGTGAGTAATGGAAATGTCTGCATTTAGCCAGCACTGCTTTTGGAGAGATGACATTGAGGGCTTGGCTCTCCCCTGAGCTGCCAAACAGCCACAGCAGCAGCAGATTGCAGCAGCCTGAAGAGCAGACCCAGCCCTTGGGTGTCAAGGGTGGAGATATTTCTGCTGAGAAATATTTGTTTCCAGTGTTCCCCATGGCTGTTCCCTCACATGAGCCTACAGGACAAAGGGAGTGAATCTCACAGATGGGAAGGAGGTGGATGCTAAAGGTGGTGTGGGTAGATTTGTTCAATATTTTGAGATGCTGTAAAAATGGCCTCTCCAAAAAGACTACAGCTATAAGCAGTGATGGTCCTGTGCTGAATTAGATGCCACTTGTGATCAGGGTAACTGAGAACGTGGAAAGGCTGGATTGGGGCTAATGAAGTTTATATAAAACATATGTGATAGTGAGGCAACAATTCCATTGTGTTTTATGTGGAGATTTTAGTCTTCTTTTCAAGAATTTCTGTGTGCACTTAAACAAGGGTTTATAAATAACTCATGGTTCAGTTTGGATTTTACAACAGGGCAGTAATTCACTGCAGTAATTTAAGTTAAAAAACCATGAACCTAAAAATATTTCAGTGACTAAATAGTGGGTTAAATGTAAGGGAATTAAGAACATCCACTCACCCCACTATCCTCCAAGTCAACATAAACAGCAAAGGAATGGTAAAAAATCCATGAGTTTTTTGAGAGAGGGAAAGCTGCAATGGAGCTGTTGCGGTGGAGGCTGTATCCCAGAATATCAGAGAAACACTAATTTTAACCAAATAATCCTTTAAACTAATTTGAACTCATTTTCCCAAGACAGAACACATCCCAAGAAACAATCTTCCCAGGAAGTTTAGAAAATGGACAGTGGGAATTTGAATGGTTTCTAAAAGAAATTGGGTATATTTACTCACAGGAACTTTTCAGTGCTTGGGGAGTGCAGCAACCTCTTGACATTGCCTTTGTTCTAGTAGCAGGTGTCCCTGTCCATAGCAGGACTTTGGATCTGTGATGCTCCTTCCAACCCAAACCATTCTGGGATTTGTCCTGACATTTACCTCCTTCCTCTCTCTTTCCTCCCCCGGAGCAATTTCTCCAAGGTCACAGCCATTTATCTTATTTTCTTCTCCTTTCTCACGCTTCCAACTCCTCTTTCTCTTCTTAAAACCATGTTTTCTTTCCCATGGACATGGAAAAGTTTGGGACAGTGTTGTTATTTCCTCTTTTCCAGTAATGAGGTTTGGCCAAAGAGCAGTCCAGCCCGTGGTTGGTGTGATCTTTCTCAGCTGTTTTGTGGAGGAAAATAACAGCAACAAAAGAATGGAAAGAAACCAGCACACTGTCATCTCCATGACAATGGGATGCGTGTTACATGAACATAAATTGGTCCCAGATTTTGGTGAATTTTCAAAGAGGATGCCTTATTTTATTTTGGAGGGGAGATTTACTGACTGTGAGCAGGATCAGGGGATCACTGGATGGCAGCATCAGGGAAGCTGCATTTGGCTTTAAGTGGGGCATTTGGGGGAGGTTTAACATTCACAGAACCAAAGAATCATCAAACAGCTTGGGTTGGAAGGGACCTTTAAAGGTAATCTAGTCCAAGCCCCTTTGGGGTGGCTCAGAGCCACATCCAACCTGACCTTTAAAGTTTCCAAGGATGGGGCATCCACAGCCTCTCTGAGGAACCTGTGCCAGTGTTTTCCCACCCTCATAGTAAAATACTTCCTCCATGAATACAGTTTGACTCTTTACTCTTTCATTTTAAAGCCATTACCCCTTGTCTCAATAAACAGAACGTGCTAAAATGTCTTTTCCCATCTCTCTTATAAGCCCCACTAAGTGAATCAACAGGAACTGTCAATGCTGCCTTAGGTACTGTAGGACTGCATGTCCTTGTCTGGCTTGTCAGGGATTTCACTCCTGTTAATATTTTAAAATCATTCTGAGGAAAATTACTTCTTTATGACACTTTTTTCCCAGTGGCCAGGCCAGGAATGTCATATAAGACATCACTGAAGTACCTGATTATCACATGTGGCATAATTATTACATGGCCAAGAACAACGTAATGTGAAATGGGATTGTAAAGAACAGCTCCTGCAGAAACACAGAATCTTTAAGGCTGGAAAAGACCTCCAAGTCTGAGTCCAACATTTTACCCAGAACCACCACATTCATCACTAACCCGTGTCCCCAAGAGTCACATCCACAGGTTCTTTGAACGCTCTCAGGGATGGTGATTTCACCACTTCCTTGGACAGCCTGTTCCTATTCCTATTCCTATTCCTATTCCTATTCCTATTCCTATTCCTATTCCTATTCCTATTCCTATTCCTATTCCTATTCCTTTTCCTATTCCTATTCCTATGCCTCACCACATTTTCAGGTGCACCTCGTCTGGCAGAACTTAAAATTTCCTCTCATCCTTTTGCTTAGAAGACCCTGACCCCCACCTGGCTCAGCCTCTTTTCAGGCAGAACAATGAAATCTCTCCCCTAAGATTCCTTTCTTGCAAACTGTAGGAGCAAAGAAACTACATCAAGATTTTTCAGGATTTGAGGCAATGGGCACAAATTGAACCACAGAAAATTCAACTTAAGCGTAAAATACTTTTTTTTCCATGAGGATGATCCAACACTGGAGCAGGTTGCCCAGGGAGATCGTGGACTTCCTGTGCTCAGGAATATGCCAAACCCTGTTAAAAACAGCCCTGGGCAACCTGACCAGCTTGATCCCCCTTTGATTGGTGTCATTGGGTTAGAGATCTCCAGAGATCCCTTCCAACCTCTGGTGTCCTGTGATTCTTTTGCATTTAATAAAGGTAAATCTGGAGGCACAGAAGGCCAGCAGGTGAATCCACAGAATTACAAAGGAATCAGAATTATGTGGTTTAGGAGTGAGGAGCAGGAGGATGCACAATTCATTTTCAACTCCAAGGTTGCTCTCACAGCTGCTATGTTTCATTCTGACACATCCCATGTCTTGATAAAATTATCTGAAAATTGGTTCTGACGAGGGACAGGAAAACCTGTTCTTGGTAGCAATGTTGTTTATGGACAGAGGCCACTCCATTTCAGAAAATTGCAGCAGATTAACAAGCAGAGAGAGGATTTTTGCTGTACAATGTAAGTAATTATTTCCAGAAATTAACATTTAACTTCATCTTTTTTTGAGAATTGCCCTGTCCTGTAGCCCTTCTGAATCAAAACAGAGTAATCAGTTTCTCTTATTTTGAGAAAAATATTCTATCAACCCATCTCTATCCAACAGGATGAAAATTTCCTGAAAAACAAAAATGCCAAAAATTCTATTAGTTCTACTATGACAACAAATACAATTGCTGTTGATTTCCTGAATTTGTAGCTTTTTTGTTTTCTTCAAAAGCGTATTTGCAGGAAGGAGCTATAATAAAAAAAAAAATACCAAAAAAATACAAAGCAAACCACAAAGCAACCTCCAACCAGCCAAACAAACACATCGAAACACATCTAATTATAAATGATATTTCACAATGTACTGCAATAAAGAAATTATGGTATTGCACTGCAACAGAGTGTTTTAAGTGTCAGACGTGGATAATTTGGGCAATCATGTGCTGCAAGATTGCTGTAGGATTTTGAAGAATTATTTTAGTGACACGTTAAGCGTGACGAGAAAAGCCTATTCACAAACACTTGCAAATTGTCATGTTTGAAAAATGGCCCATTAATAACGTTTCCATCAAACCTTTTCAAGTGATTAGGGCTAAACACATAAGAGAGAGGAATGGGAGATGATTTGTAGCTGTACCTTCAGGTGCTTTCTTCAATCCCTCCATCTCTGGGTAGGGCTTTAAAAAGCAGACCCTAATTTTTGGAAAATAATACTGAGAAATATAATAATACTGGAAAATAATACCTGAGGTAAATTCTTTATTTTATTTGTTTTTTTTTTTTAGTTAAGGGTTAAGATAAAATAGAGAGAGATAGAATTTTTGTTTGGATTTGGATCATTATTAATTTTTTATTTACTTGTAACCTCACTGTTTGTGAGTGCTTCTATAGTAAACAGTGTAAAAAGGGAGTTTGGAGTTATGCTTTTAAGGTTCTTTTTAAGTTTAAACTACTCAATTATGAGATGACAGCTAATTTTTTTTTTTCTAACTCAATAACTAATCACTCTTGTGCTGCGCTGTGGATTTTTTCACTCAATTACACAAAATTTGTGAAGGAGAAGAAGACGGAGACTATGCTGTAAAACTTCCATCTTTTTACATGTATATTACATATATATTATGTTATTTTCTAAATTTTTCACCCTGTGAGATCAGACACTTCTATCCAACTCCACACTCACAATCTCAGGGCTATCACTCAGTTTTGGAAACCTTTCCCAACGCCTCAGGTCAATGCAGTGTGTCTGTGAGGATCAGTCCTTGTCAGCACAGAAAGCCTGAAATTCTGTGTCCAGGGTTCCAACAAATACCAAAAAGCCTGATAATGTGAAGTCAACATAAAGTATTAACAAGATGGTCACTGTACTTCCAAGACCCCTCTTGGAGGACTAATCCTTAATTTAGAATTCCAGGCTGATTTAGGTTGGAACATCCTCCAAGATCACAGAGTCCATTCATTAACCAAATAATGCCAGATTCCCCACAAAACCATGGCCCTAAATACCACACCCTAATGGTTTTGAACATTTCCAGGGATGCTGATTCCATCACTCTCCTGGGCAGCCTGTGCCAATACGTGACCACTCTTTTAGTGAAGAAATTTGGAGGACAACTGTTCTAAGAACAACTTGGTTATGGTGAATTACCTACCAACAAATTAAAATGTTCATGTTTATGGAGACAAAATTAAATTGCTTGGAAATTCATAGGAAAAAAAAAAATGCATTTACAATCTTTCTCATGTAAAGTTGGTTCAATTCTGTCTGAATTGCTGTTTGTCCAGCTGGTCACCTTTTCTCCTCCAAATGCATATATCACCAGGAAGTCTTGGCTACACGATGGAAATAATGACAGTCAACATCCCAGAAAACATTTCAGGATTACATGAAACATTCCAATCTGCATCTGGCTAAATGCAAGAATTTTCAAAAGTTTTTCATTGCAAGCCAAAAGGAAATGATCCATTTGAGAAAAGCCAGTAGTGTGTTGGTTGTGACCCCCACCCAGGAGCATCAAAGGGGTTTTAGGAGCCAAGACTTCTAAAAGCCAATCATTCCTCAGTTCTCATTTTTAAGGTTATAGTGGAAGATCATGGAAAATATTGGAACAGTTCCCCTGATCATTTTGGGGTTATCAGCCATCCTACAAAAACCATCCCGTCTGTAAACAGACAGCCATAATTTCAATTCAATATGCTCAAATCTGTGCCTGTGTTTCAGTTCTTTATTAAAAACTTGTCTGGACTCGACTCCCTGAGGTTTCATTTCTCTGAGTTTCCCTGCATAGACTAAGACTCAGTGTTGAAGAAAATGGGTGTAAACTTTTCCCCAGTGTGTCAAACTACCCATCCACTGCACAAATATGCCCTGACAGGTTTTTTGAGGCTGTGTGATTTAAAAAAAAAACAAAAAAACAACAAAATGGAGTTTGTACTGAACCTGCAGCTTATAGATTCATAAATCTTCATCATCCAAAATTTGTTTTCTGACTCATGACTTCTCGTGATTTATACCTCAATATATGCACTTTGTCACAAGAGAGATTTTAGAGAGAAAATGGAGATGTGAGTGAAGTTAAATATAACACTCGGAACCAATCAAGAACATTTTGATGAATTACTCTGATTGTCCACTATTTAGCTAGTTGGACAAAAAGAAATAAACAAAAACACCTCAGAACATCTTCCAGAGAAAAGTCCTTCTTCAGAGTGGTTTTCAGCTGAAAACCTTTGGTGAGCCCCATTTATCTCTGCTGTCAACATGTGGCAGATTCAACCCTCTCACACCTGAGCACCTCTCCACGCTGGGATGAAATGCAGCCACCCACAGCTGAAATCCACATCAGAAGAGTGCACCAGCACACAGGAAATACTTCACAAATGTGAAAGGAGGCGTGTGTATCTAAATTCTCAGCCTTATAAACTGCTAATCCTCCTCTCTTCCCACGCAGCTGTGCTAATGATTCACCTACTAATCCACTGTTGAAAAATCTGCATAAAATTTCTGTGTATAATGTGTGTCTACATCCCCCTCCTGTTGTATTTACCAAACCACCTTTCACATACTGCTACAGACCTTTGAGCCTTAGCTACCCCATGAAATGAATGGTGTGGTTTGAACACCAGGTGTCTGCTCAGGAAGGCAGGAGCCTCCCTTGGAATGAGACCAGCAAACCCCCTCACTCCCAGTTATTATCATTTTGAAGTTAAGGGGATCTTGGGCAAAGATATGGGGATAGCAATAACAGTTCTGCATTAGGAGAACTAAAATAAAAATGCAGTGGTACAGAAAACCAACCCCAGTGCAGAGTGAGGATCCAAGGTGAGCCCTGTGGCTCAGGGGGTGGTGGCAGGGCCATCCCATGGGGGCTGCAGCCCTCCTGCAGTGGCAGAGGTGGCTCTGCTGGAGCAGGGATCCTGCACAAAGGGGGAGTTTCCCTGGGAAGGGGCCCTGGGGATGGCTGGGCCTGGGCTCCCTCTGGGAATGCCGTGCCAAAGGCTGCTGGCTGTGCCAAAGGCCAGCTTGGATCCAGCTAGGAATGCTGGGCTCCTGGGCTGGCTGCAGCAGCTGCCAGGGGGATGCTGGAATGTTCTCAGGCCTGCAGGGAG
>VYXF01000344.1:60584-104075 GCA_013397295.1 Polioptila caerulea
CTCTCTTTTATTTTCTTTTTTTTTTTCCCTTTTGTTCCTTCTTTGTCTATCAGTGATTAAGGCTGCAGTTCCACTCATTAGTGAAGAGTATTAAATGGTGACATCAATACGTGACAACAGCACTGCCCTGAGACGTTCCACAAATCTATATCAACAAGGCAAAGAGAGCTTTTTGAAAGTTGTGTCTCCAGGCATGGTGGAAATGTTTATTGCCTTTAAAATTTTAGATTTTAAGGTTATTATTACAGTTAAGTGCATATTGATTGATAAACTTTTTTTTTTTAAGGTTATGTTCTGTTATTTTTTTAATGTGTTAGGCTTTAATAAAGTAAGTTTTTAAATATTATATGGATTACTTTTAAGGTTTGATGGAATGGTAGGTTAAATATATTTTTATAAATGATAAAGATTTCTTGTGGCAATTGTAAAGGGATATGGCTGGGTGCTGTGTGTAAGAGTAAGGTGAAATTTTATTAAGATGCTGCATTTTTGTACAGGGAGTAATATGGAGTGATATTTGTGATTTTGTTCTTATTTTGTTTTGACTTAGAAAAAAAAATATTATGCAAAAATTTAATTTCATTGAGCTAAAGATTCCTAATTCTTGACGTTTATAGGGTGTCTTAGGGAGAAATTTGGTCTAGATACCTTATTTTTTAGTAGGATTTATAATGAATTGTGAAAGATCTGGAGACATATTTCTTGTTATTGGCTAATTGTTTATTTGTAAACTGATTACGCAGGTTGAAAATTATTTTTTTAGATTTGAATAAGTTAAATAATTAGATTTATAAGTTAAATAATCCTGCCTGGCTCAGGATCAATGTCAGGGATAGCACAAGACAGTACCAGTTAAACACAGTAGAATTGTGCTCCATGATTTCAAGTAAAACTGCTGTACACTCAGAGGTACCAAGAGAAGTTTAGCAGGGTTTGGGGAAAAAAAATAGATTACAAAAAAAAAAAAAAATAAAAAAGAAAATACCTATCACACCTCTCCTGTGTGCATTTCTNGGGTGAAATAAAAGAACATTGGCGGTGGCACTGGGAGAAATGAGTTGCAAAATTAATGGGATATTTAGGCCAGAAGAGGAAGATGAACATTTTTTGAACCAGCTTCAAAAAGGAATCACAACTTAACCATTAACCTACTCGTTACTAGACAACAGTGTGATGGAGAAATCTTACTGAAAGAGAAATCTGTGCGTGCCTATTTCTGTGTGGGCAGGGAATGGCTCAGTTTTGCAAAGAAATACAGGTTATGCAACCACGTTGCTTTGTCTGTGTATATTCTAAATATTTTTCACCTTATAATGGCCAAATTCATACATATTTGGCAAAATATCAGAATCTCAAAGACATAAAAAGGCAACAGGAGTTGCAGGTAGCCCCAGTGTCATTTCTTTCACGCCAGAGGTGAAGATTTGAGACAAGCTCTGTGGCCAGATGCCAAATCAGCACTATCTTTTCTTGCCTTTCTGCTCAAAAAGGTGGATATGTGGTACCTGGGGGTCAGTGACACCATCAACGGAATGAGGGGGCCTGGGGAGACAGAAGCCAGGTCAAGGGATTGCTCTAGACATGAGGGACTTGAGACATTGAGCTGTAAAATAAATGTGAAAAGGTAGAGAGGATTCTTGGATTTAGTAAAGTTAAAGTGGTTGATTTGGAGTGAATTTCAGGCAATTTTTGAGGGTACTACATTCCAAAAGAGAGACCAAACCTCCTGCACTGCTCCCCAGTTTCCATGAGAACTTGAAATCTTGTGCCTGTTTGGTAGAAAAAGGATAAGTAGTGCTTCAAGCCTGAGTTGCCTGGAAAACATCATTCATTTTCTTGAAGAGAATAATCAAACACAATGTTCCTGTCCCAAATCCACTTCATTCCAGAGTCCTCTCCCATCCTGTTCACTAAGGGCCACTGTGGATGAGCATCTCATATTCAGACAAAAGCATTCCTATTGCTCTGTCAGAGCATGAAGAACAGATCTCTACAGAAAATATGTGTATTGTGTAACAACTCAGGTTTTTGGAGCTATTTTCCAAGGTTAGCAGGTTTTACTTTCTCAAATTTGTGAGGCTCAGGAATTTCCTGTTAAAGGCTCTTCAGCAGTGTTACAGTCCTGGCTTTCAGGAAGCATTTCTTGACATTTTATTATGTTTTTACATTCATTTAAACACTTAGTCCTTTTACAGAAATGAATTTTCCTAACAGCCAGGAGAGAAGGCAGCTGTAAAATGTTTCATTGTTGTTGATGGATTTAGTTCCCTCTAAGATATTCTCTACTAAGAGAATTAGGGAACTTAAGAGCTCACCTGATCCAGCACCACCCTCTCAAATCAAGACCACTAAACCAAAATCCTTTGTGGGAAGACAAAAACAAACCAGCAGATCAGAAGTGTAACACCACCTGTAGTGTTTCTTCAGAAAATGAGCAATTGGGTATCTCCAGATTTAGGATAGCAAAACTGGAGAACATTTATCCCATGATTGTTTCAGGCCCAACCTCCCACTCCAGGAGAGTTCAAAATTGGAAGTGAGAACAAATTTAACCCACAAAGGTCTTTTCTCAGGTCCAGGGTGGGATTCTTGGGATATCCTGTGCAGGACCAGGAGCTGGACATGATGATCCTTGTGGGTCCCTTCCAGCCAGGATATTTCATGGTCCTGTGATTGTTCCAGTGGCCTGTTTCAGAAAAACCTATTGCATCTCAACTCCAAAATACACAGGCTGAGGAGGCACCAGTGCAGTTAATAATTAGAATGGAGAACATTGAGTGAAATCCCTGAGCTGGGATCCCATAACTGATACTTGCATGGATAATATTTCTCTCTGTTTCCAGCCCACAGGTTTTCTAATTCTCTGTGGATTTTCTATAACAGTTTAAAATCTTAATCCAAGTAAGATGCAGTTAATCCAACTGCTACCTTCCAGTGCAAACAATGGGACTCTTATTTGCATGGATTTCATGCCCCACCTCCTCTTTCCAGTCCATCTGGGTTTGGGTGTGGAGACCTATCCCTGACTCCAGCAGGAAGAGCATTCATCTCTTAATTCAAAACAGCCCATCTTAATTACTTACAAGTTTTCTCATGTTTCTGGAGGTGGGGGTATTTTGGCAAAATTAAAAGATCCTTGTCACTGCTCAAGGACAGTTCTGTTGGTGGAACTATCTGGGAAGTCACTTAAATCTCATCAAAACTGAAGACAATATTTCCAAAGTTTAGTTCACATAACAGAGATGATCATTTTGTTTGTCACAAAAGGAGAATTGTATGTGGAAAGCAACTGAAGGACTTGCTTATTTTTAGAAATTAATATTTTTAGGTGTTGCTATGGAAGCAGCTTTGAATGTGATCAGAATGGGATAATGCAGGACTTAAAATATTCTTGCAGAGAGCTGCCTACTCACTCTCTGAGCACCCTAAAGATCTCAGGAAATATATCAGACACCATAAACTGTAAACACAAGGGGAGACATTACATAACTCCAATCAGGTGAAATAATTTCGGAAATGGATCCTGAGATTTGAAGTGATGAGATGAAATCCTAAAACAGAACATGTGCTGCGAGCTGGAAGACGTCGTTTCTGGATGGAACCTAAACCTTATTTAGTAAAAAATCCTCTGTGAAGGAAGACATTTCCTTCACAACAGCAGACAGGTTGAGACAAATTTGTAAAATTTGGGTGTTTAATCTGCCACTCCAGAAACAAACAGCTAGATAAGGTTATCTGTCCAGATACACTCCCAGTGAGCTCTTCTGGCCTAAAGGAATAAAGAGCAAGATCTCTGTCCAAAACTCAAGAACTTCAGGCAATATTGGGTCAAAAATTTTCCACACTCTGCCAGGTTGGTTATTTCTCCACATCCTTCTACTTTATCTTTCTACTAAAAGCTGGATTATTTCTGGTAAGTCACTAGAGGTACCAGGCTGAATCTGTTCCCCAGGTGAGAGCTCACCTGCAGAGCTGGGATCTGCACTGGGCCCTTGGCACAAGAACGATGTGGAGCTGTTGGGATGAGCCCAGAGGAGGAAGAAAAAGAGAATGCAAGGAGATTCTCTGCTCTGGAGCCAGGCTGGGGGAGCTGGGGGTGCCCACCTGGAGAAGGGAAGGCTCCAGGGAAAGCTCAGAGCCCCTTCCAGGACCTAAAGGGGCTCCAGAAGAGCTGGAGAGGGACTGGGGACAACAGTATGGAGTGATGGGACAAGGGGAAATGGCTTCATGCTGGCAGAGAACAGATTTGGATTTTGGGAAGGAATTTTTCCCTGTGAGGGTGGGCAGGCCCTGGCACAGGGTGCCCAGAGAAGCTGTGGCTGCCCCTGGATCCCTGGAAGTGTCCAAGGCCAGGCTGGACAGGGCTTGGAGCACCCTGGGATGCTGGAAGGTGTCCCTGTCATGGCAGGAGTGGAACTGGGTGATCTTTAGGTCCCTCCCAACCTAAAGTTTCTATGATTCTGCAAAGTATCAACAGTGGATATAAAGAAATATTGCAAGGAGTTAAATCCCTGCACCTTCCACTAAAAAAAAAAAAAAAGGTGAAGTGCATGGAAAACAAACAAGTCCATATTTTGTCTCCATAAAACCCACAGCCAGGCCAGCTGTCAGCTCAGATTTTACAAAGCACTGGTTTTGTTCTGTCCCCTTTTCCCTCTGCCCCGGGGATGGAAGTCCACAGGCAGAAAGGTGAAAATGGAGAAGTCAGAGTTTTGTTTTTTCTGGTCACCCTCTGAAATTTCCACCTGAGAAAAGGTGCAAAAGTTGCTGAGACTTTTATAAGTTTGCAAATCTTTCCATCTTGGCTCCTTTAAGGAAATTTATAGGGCTTAATATGAGGAAAATTTCAATCTCTTATATATACTTTTTTTCAACATTTGTTTCACTAGGGCATGATTTGGCCCATAATTGAAGAGGTAAAAAAATACAAAATAAGTCAGTTCTCCTGCAAATGTAACTTTTGGGTGGATGAAAATCCATGAAAACTGAATAAAATCTTAATTTTTAGTTGTTCTATTAACATTTACTTAGAAGTTATTTTTTAAAAAAAGATATTTTTTGGGGCATAGTGCCCCAATACTGATTGGCAGAGGAATAAAACGAGGTAGAAAATAGTGCTGAACTAAGGGATTGCAGCTCCATTAAGAACACATTAATGTGTGCCTGTACTTTTTGATGCACTGCAATCATCTTTAGGGTTGACAGCACTGACACTTGTGAGTCCAGCCTGCCCAGGATCCCATCAAGAAAAAGCAGGACCAGAGAATTTGTCAGTGTCTTCAGGCACAGAGGAGTTTCCAGTCAGCAGCTGCAGCCTAACTTCCAAGAAACCTTGATAACTGCAATATTTCCAGTAAATATTTCCATCTCCTGAAGGCTCATTAGAAATTTTGAATATTTCCTTAGTACAGCACACCTGGTCTCACACCTGCTCTGTTCGTGGCTGGGAAATTACCAGCAATGTGTAAAAAACAAACCAAAACAAAACCAGGATAAACTGACTCAGCAATGTAGTTTCAAATACTACATTTAGTGTGAAAAGGCTTTTTTTAAGCAGAGAAGACACTGGTAATTCAGGGTGGGATTTCCCTGGATGGTCAAGACACATAAATTTAAGACTGTAGATTAATGAACTTCTCAGTGCCTCTCAGTTCATTAGGTGTTCATTCAAAGAAGATTTAATCAATTAAACTAAATAGAGCCCAGAGAAGATAAATTTCCAGGGACAGGACTGTGAATTCAGCACCTTTCTTGAGGTCCTGGGAAAGGCAAGTGAACAGCAGCACTGCAGGGGATTAAATCTCACAGTCAGTACAGTAAATCCATTAAAAACACCACAGAAACTCTTCAGGATAACAATTGATTCCTGTTTGGGGTTTGTTTGGGGTTTAGGGTTTTGAGATCTTTTCCTTATTATTTTTCTAGGTTGTATTATAAAGGATTTAGTGATAGAGCTGATTAATTTATGTTCTTGTCACCAACATCCTTAAAACTCCTGATTATTTCTGTGCCTACACCTCTATCTAATGTTCTCCAAGCCTGACATCATGAATGGACCTTCCAGGCACAAAAATAGGATTGACAGAACGATTTTCTCTGGAACAGGCAGAAATCATTTTGATGCTACCAAATATCAAAGACATAATTGTATTTATCATTACCCATGAGGCATCTGAATAATGCTGACAAAAAGCAGAAAATATGGGAAGGAATAAATTAAAGGAAACAAAACAAATGAGGAATAAAAAGGAGTGACTGACTAGGTAAAACAACCTGCTTTTCTAAACAACAGATGCATGAATGTGAGGAAACTCTTTAGTATTTCAGGAATTTAGAATTGTACAGCAAATTGTGGGTAAGAAAAGGAAAACCACTGTGTTGTGAGGGATGTGGGTGCCCATATCCCAACAGACCAGTCCATCCCTGGGTAATGTGTCTGTCCATCTGTTGGCCTTCTCTGAACTCCCCTAACTCGTGAGCTCTGCAAGCTTTTGAGGCTGGATCATGCAAACATTCATTGAAGCCCTGGTCAATAGTGCTGCAGAGTTTATTGACACAGCAAGGTCTGGGTTCAGAGCCTGGGTTACCCAGCAGTTTGCAGCCTTGCAGTGAGTCAGTCCAGCTGGTGATTTGAGCATGTAAAGTGCAGGTTATGCAAATCTGCCAGGAATTACATCAGTAGCTTCTTGTGGTCTTTTTGCCCAGAAGGAAAAAATGAAATACCAACAATTTTGGCTTGCTGCAGACAGAGGTTTCCCTCTTTCTTATTTTAAAAATGCTTTATCTCCATGGTGGTTGGGGTCTTTTTACATTTGTATCATCAAAACACACCATGGAAGCCACACAAAATCATTTTCATGCACTTACTCCCCTTGAAATCACCTTGAGGCAACAAATCTTTGCTGTGAACTGATTCAAAAGTGCAGCCCCTCATGCACTGTTTTTGAAATTCAGCACTCCTTGATTCTCTCTATCACTCATGTCCCAAACATGTACAGAGCAACTTTCATGTGCTCCCTGCTGGAGAAGCTGGAGGAAAAAAACTAAAATGCCCAAACCAGTTCAGTGTTTCCCTTGGCTCCAGCTTGCCTGGGATTTAATTGTGCCAAATAAAAAAAAAAAATAAATAATTGTAATAACAATTATTCAGAGTGAAAAAGAAGGGAAAAAATGCAATCTAATTTCTAGAATTATTCTTTGTCCCAGAATTTGACCTTATTTGTGTAAATTCAGTAAAGATTTCTTTTTTTTTCCCCAGTCTGGACATCCTGAGTGCTTCATTCTTCATTACAGCATCCCTTTAATCAAGGACTGAAAACAAAACAAAGACTGATGCTCAGGGACCTGGTTTAGGGCAGGACCTGGCAGGGCTGGGTTAATGGTTGGACTCAATGATCTTAGAGGGCTTTGCCAACCTGAATTGATTTGAAGTGTTCTCACTTTATTTTTTGTTAATTTGGATTTTTTTTTCAATTACATTTGCAGTTTAGAAAAGAGAGGAGGAACAAAATATCTGAAGAGAAAAATGAATACTAATAAGGGCATAAAATAAACCAAAAGCAAACCCATTTGAACAAGAACCTGGTGCAAAACAAGGACTTTATTCTTGTTAAAATGTTTCTCACCCGCCAAGGAAGAAGCAGGTGAGCACTTAAGGGCTCTTGTAGAAGTCAAGAGAAATCTGACTCATAAATAAACATTCCTGTGCCTTCCACCTCTGCACACATTACAGCTCCCTTGCAATTAGAGAAATTCAAGAATAATCAGCTTAAATCCCACGTTGGGATGAAATCTGGACATCATTTTGAGCAGTGTCAGGGACCTGTAAGAGAAAGTCATCCATGCCCACCTCCTCAGCTTCCCTTTCCCACTTGTGCTTCTGCAGCCAGGCAGAGGGATTGGTCCAGCTGAAAACCCAGCACCAAGAGAATCAGTTTCCAGCTGATAAAGCCTCCAACCTGCTCCTCTGTGCACCCATGTGGATCCCAGAACACAAAAGCTCCGTGCAGAGCTCCAGCTTTCTGTGGGCAGGACAAGCTGCACCCCCATAGCTCCAGAACTGCTTTTGTCTGCTTTGGAGAAATGCTGCTACAGGGCAGGGTTTGATACCTGCAGAGGATATTAAAAATGAGTTGTTGCAGAAGAAGAAATTGGTTCAAAAATGAAAGCTCATTATTGGCTTGATTTCCCTCTTATTCTGTGCAGAGCATACGTGTTAGGACTGTCCTGCAAGATGTAAACATGGAATTTCTGACCTGAAATTCCGAAAACAGCGCCTTGCCCAGTGCTCAGTGTATGCCCAGCATGCCACAGAATGAGAGGTTAGGTGTTTTCAGAGGTGACAAAATCTCCAGGAGCTGCCAATTGCTTGATAGGAAGTCTCCTTGGTGTCAGTGAATTGGTCACTTATCATCACAGAAGTGATGAAATTAGTCCAAGTAAAAAAAAAAAAACCAAAAAACTGAAAAAAAAAAAAAATCAAATCAAAACAAGGAATGAAAAAACAGAGAGAAATTATTTGTTTGTTGTCATGCATAATTGATTATAAATAGGTTTTACACAGGTGCCTCAATCTCTCATTTTACCTGCTTTCATATTTTTTTACAAAAAAAGGGATTTAATTTTTTGAGTCACACTTTCCAAACTCCCTCTCATCCAAAATTTTCCTTCTTTCTGCCTTCATCTAAAAGATCTGAACTGGTCATTTATGCTCTTCTTTCTAATCTTTGCTTAACCTATGATCCCAGCCTTGACTTTAAGCTTTATTTTCATGTCTTAAACCTTGTTGGAAGTTCCCTCAGAAAGAGAGATTTTCTCCTGTATTTTCCATTTCATTTCATGTCACACCTCAGTCTAACTCTCAGCAATCTGTGGAGGAAACCTTTCCCCACTCCTGTGGAATGAGGGGACTCCTGGGGACATCAGTAGGGAACCTCATCAACCCATTTCCCATCTCAGATCTATCATCTCTCAGAGAAAAATCTGTTACCTAATTTGTCACAGATCAACTGGATTGACAAACAAGAGAGAAAAAATAACTCTATCCTTGGAGCTGCTCAGTGATCCTGAGTTAGAATAGGTGAGATCACTGTTTTCTCCTAAAATTACTGTGCAAATTTTAACCTTTTCCTCCTAGTTTGGCCCATTAGGAATGTCATGGCTTCTTCCCCTCTACAGCATTGGCCATGAAGATTTTCAGCTGCTAAACCACTGCTCATCCTACACTGATGTAGCAACAAAGCTTCCTAAACCCCTCCTGTGTTGGAACCCTTGGCACAGAGGATTTCAGGCTTTCTGTGCTGAGAGGGAATGATCCTCAAAAATTCATTGCATTTGACCTGAGGCCGTGGGNTAATGTATATATAACAAGATGGAGGGGTTAGGGCGTAGTCTTCTTTGTCTTCTTCTTCGTCTTCTTCTTCACAAGTTTGGGTGATTTTGTGTAATTAGTTAAAAAAAAATCTGCAGTGCAGGACATGGGTGATTAGTTATTGGGTTAGAAGTTAAAATAAATTAGTTGGCATCTCATAATTGGGTAGTTTAAGCTTAAAAGACCTGGAAGGCAGAACTCTGGGCTCCATTTCTGCTCTGGTAACTCAGCATGGAGAAGCACTCATGGTCAGTGAGGTTATAAAGTAGACATAACAGAAATAAAGAAATAATCAACATCCAAGTCTGAACAAGAATTCTGTCTCTTGCACTTTTAATCCTGACCCTGACAAGAAGAACCTGGTAAAGCAAAGGGGTTTGTCACACACCTGATTGCTCAAATATTCAGTTACTGAATAGCTAAAAAGAGCTTAGGTGCCCTCTGAAACCTCCTTTTATCTGCACACTTGTTTTCTCCTCTCTCTGTCCAAAAACTGATGTTACAATGATTTCTTTTTCCTACTCAGACCTGCCCCCAGAAGGCATATTTGATGAATTAGAGCTATCGAATATTTTACAGTCTGGAACTTTTTTTGGGGTTAGAAAATCCCAGCTTGCAGTGGTTTGTCACAAGTACTAAAGTTGGTGACATTTTATTGCAGTAAGATGGAATTTTCTTCTTCTCAGACATTTTGAAGCTGTGTTGTGACATCAGTACAGAATTTCCTGTATCATCCCTGGTGTCAGTTGCATTTGCTAATTTTACTGGATCAGTCTGCAAATCTAAAAGATTATTTGTGATTCTTTTACAAGGATGGCGTGAGTGTTGTGCCTGAAACTACTCCTGTTTTGTCTTTTATTTTAGCTTTTAAGAATCCTTTAATAAAAAAGGTGTTTTCCACTCCCCACAAACTCTTCTTCTTTCAATATTATTGAATGCAGTTGTAAAAATGTGGCTCCAAAACTGACAGGAATGAATATAAATATTACAGTGAGGTTTGGGTCAAGCCACTCTTTCAATACTGGCCAAACTTATTCTACAATCAATGTGCCAAAACCCACAAAGACAAAATGTACAGATGCAGGATAAAGCTGAATCTGGTACTGTCAGCCAGATGATGCAGGAATAGAAACTCATTATTTCACAGAAACACTCCTTTAAATGCTGTTCATTTCAAATTTCCTCACATTGAAACCTTAACCAGTATGGTATTACCCTTTCAATTCCCTGTCTTTTGTGAAATTCCTCTTTGCTGCTGTTTATTTTAATCCCAGCTTTAACAAGCTGCTCATCCTGAACATCACTGGTACCCATGGGTTTAAAGCCAAGCAGAAATGCAGGTTTATTTAGTGGAACTGTGCATATCTGCAAAGCAGAAAAACTTTTTGATTTATTCTCAGGGGCAGCATAAGCTTTCAGGAAAGGTAAAAATAAATAGAAGAAAGGAGATAAATTCATTGTGCTTCTAAATCTACTTGGGCAAATATCAAATGTAAAATATCTGACTCTAATAAAAAGTTGGTTAAATTCGGCTCTATAAAAATGTAATTATTTGTAAAATAGTGTCAGTCAAGGAGCCTTTCTGTGAAATGACACAGCTCAAGAAGTGTTTGGACAATGCTCTCAGGTACAGGGGGGGATTTTTGGGGAGTCTGTGTAGGGCCAGGGACTCGATGATCCTTGTGGGTTCCTTCCATCTCGGGTCATTCTGGGACTCCGTGATCCCAGTGGGTTGTGAGTTCCTCCCTACACCCCACTCAATAAATGCTGTCCCAAGATCTGTCTTTCATTTTCAGCTGTCTACCAAATCTGGTCAGGAAATAGAGGATATTTTACCCTTTACCACATGGGTCTCACAATGGAAAGGAGGGGAAAAATCTTTAAATGGGTCCAGTACCAAAATCTGGATTTTCCTGTGTGGACACACAAGTCGTTGATTTGTGTCCCAATGAAAAGTGCAGGAATATTAGCTTTGGAGAAATTCCCCAGAAATCCTTATTCTCAAAGCCAGAAATATCTATATTCCCCAAAAATATGGAAATTCAGAAAAGAAGAGATTACAGTGAGCCTGAACTGTCCTCTGAAATGACTTGGTTTTGGCCCCACAAGCTGGTTTGATTTGAGCAATGTGGGTTTCATGACCCACAATCCTGTAAAACAAAACACACCCTGATCACATTTTGAGAGTGTTATTGCTCATTTCCATGGAAATGAGTTATTGTGTTATTGCTCATTTTCCATGAGCATCAGAATGGAAAGGTAACAGGAAGAAAATTTTCACTGCACCTTCCAGCTCTTCCTTGATGTCCCCAAACCCCTGAGGCATCTTTGCACTTTGATAGCAGGAGCTGGCTCTGACCTCGGTGGAATTTCTTTAAGAGAGATTTGGACAAGGAATTCTTAAATATAAAATCCTTCAGACTATCACAAACTCACACTAGATCTTTAAAAACTGAGAAATCAGAAATATCAGCACAAAATAACCCCACAGTTACAATTCTGCTTCTCCATCTCTATTCATGAGTAGGTGGTAACTGAATATCTGCAATTCTTTGTGTTCAATGAGGAAGAGAACTCCGATTGCCACTGATTTTTTTCTCAACAATCTCTTTTTAGGTATAAAAATTTTCATTGAAGTGCTTAATTTAAGATCTGAAGCTCAAGAACTTGTTTAAATATGGTTGGATAAAGCTTTGCTTGATGAGGCTGCAGTTTGGCCTTGTGGAAACACAAATATAGTTTATAATCAAAAAAGAAGGTACTTTTTTATTTCCTATACAATACACACGAATTCCACATAGCAATGAAATAGTCCATGAAAAGAATGCAGGATGAATGCAACTTATTTCTAGAGCCTTAACTCTAAATTAATTTCATTTCTGTTAAAGGAGAATTTTTCACCCATTTTCCTCTCATTTCCCCAAAACTCCAGTTCATAAATGAGCTGATATTCATAAGACAGCTTTGAAATTATTTTAATGATTCAAGGTTGTATCCAAACAGCAACTGCAAGAATTTTACCATGAAGTGGGCACTGCCTGCTGAGTTTGTGGGATGAGGTGGAAGGAGGAGATCAAAGCTGAACTTTAATTATTCCAAGGAATGCTGTTTGTGCATATTTTCCCTTTGCCTTTGAAGAAAAGCAGCAAAGAGTGATTTTCAGGAGCCTGAATTTCTGCTGCTCCTGCTAGTTCAATAAATAGTAGAAACTCAAAAGAAAAATCAGAACTTGTCATTTACCCTTTCAGTCTCCTCACAAAATTAAAGTTCCCTGGAACCCAGATAAAAGGCAAAAAGTTCTGATTTTGGTAATTTTTCCTGCTACAGATAAAAAAGTCTGATCTGAGACAATATAATTACATTGGAAGGGACTGAGGGGATTCACTCTTCCAGCCTGGCTGAATTACCAACACAGGCTTCCAAATCTCCAGGAGATCTCCTGAGGCTGCTGTGTGGAAAATATCAATGTTTGGTGCATTTTAAATGTCCTGTTAGGCAGAGAGGAAGTTAAAAAAAAAGAAATAGCAAAAGTTTGGTGTCAATCTAGACAATTCCAAAGCCCATTCCCATGGAAGACTCTTGCAAGGGAAGCACAGCACTGGCAGGGATTTCATTCAGGAGCAATTCTAGTTATTAATGTTCCTATTTTCAGAAGAAAAAAAATTCACTTTTGGTTAAAATTTTTATGTGAGATGCTGCTGCTCTGGCCTTACTCTTTTTCTTATCACCTATGTGAGGGGCAGATGAGAAGGATGTGTTGGCATCTAGGAGAAAACAGCAAATTGTTTTTTATGCATCACAAAGTGTATAATAAAAGGCAGAAATATCTTGAAAATAAATATATACACTTACTGGAGCAATGGCTATAAAATTTAGAGTATAAATGGCCTTAGAGGAAAGAAAGAATTCAACACACAAAGTTGAAAGTGATATGATTTTTTTTTAATTTTTTTTTTTAATTTAAGACACACTAAACTATTAAAACTTGGATTCATAGGAAAAATACACTGTGTCTTTCTCTGCTTTTATTACTTTGAGAGAAATTACCTGGAGAAAAACCAAAACAAAATTCTGAGTATTTTAAATATGCACCGAAAGCTGGTTGCATTTTCTTGTCCAGAGCAGTGGCTGCAATAATAACAGGGTGGTTCAAACTGAAAAACACCAAGGCTCAAACTCAGGCAGTTCTAGCCTACATTTAATCAGAGTTTATTTTGTGTGAGGGGTGAGGATGGTGGTGTCAGTTTTCTTCCCCAGAAACACTGATTTAATCAAAACAACCTAAAAGAGAATAATTCATTATGAGCAGCTTTCAGTGGGAAAAATCAAGAAATGAAGGTGGGGTAAAGTTTGGTCAGAGTTAGGACAAAATTCACTCCTCTTGATGAAGCCCTGGATATTTAGACCACCTTCTAAATGGGTTGAGCCTGTAAAATTCACTCCCCCTGACTTTAGGTGTCTGCAGGGGAGACACATACAGACTGCTGTACATAAAATTATGGATTTTAGCTCATGATTCAGGCAGCATATTTAAATTCCTGCCTTTGCAGGGATGAATCAGGCCCCGAGTCTCAGTGACTCTCTTGATGTCTGTGTTGAGTAACCTGTGTTGAATAACTCAGATCCTGACATGTGAAGTTAAACCATCCACCCATCCTAGGGGTTTGGAATAGGATTGTCAGCTAAAGGTTTTTTGTGTGAATATTCATTCACCCTTCTGCTTTGGAAATTCTCCTCCCAACTCCACAAGGAATCTCCTTGCAGTTATTTATGAGGAATTGAACACCCCAGTTGCTGCAATATCTTGTTTAGGAGGTGAGCACCAAGTCCAACAGGAGCCAGCAGTGCATCCTGGGAGCTCTAACCCCTGGCCTGGAGTAGGGAATGGGATGCCAGCAGGTCAAGGGATGTGATGGTTTCCCTCTAGAGAGGGACATCTTTGCAGTCTTGTGCTGAGTTCTTGGCTCCCCCAGAGCTAGAGACACTTGGACATCCCAGAGAGACACCAGTTAAGGGTCACAAAAGTGATTAAGGGACTGGAGCACCTCTCTTTTGGGGAGAGTGAGTCAAAGGGTTAAAAAATGTAGAAANGGAAAGAGCCTGGACCATAACCAAGGGGGCACAAAGACCTGGCAACAGGACACAGTGGTGAGGAAGAGTCTTTGCTTCCTCCCACACGAGCACTGACTCAAATCAAAAGGATCAACGCCTCAATTAAAGAGAGAACTGCACAACTGCAACAGAAATCCAACCAATTTACATACAACACAGGGCAGGTGATGAATATGGATAGGTCTGTTAGGTAACTTTATGAATATACAAAATTATTGGAGTTAAATAGAGACTCAAAGCTTTGTAAACTCAGCACACGTCTTTAGGACGAGAGTCCTCTGTGCTCCAGCCCTGCAATAAACATATCAACTTTCAACCTCAAATTGGTTAAAAGATTTTTTTGTCCTTCACACACCTTTAGTGCTTCAAGAGAATGAGAGTTGGGACTGCTTGGCCTGGAGAAGAGAAGGCTCAGAGGGGATTTATTGATGTGTAAAATTACTTGAAGTGAGAATAAATCCAGGCTCTGTTCAGTGACTCAAGACCAGAGACTGTCCCACCAAAGTGGGACACAGGAGGTTCTCTCTGAACATCAGGGAACACTTCTTCACTGTGAGAGGGATGGAAATCTGAAAGAGATTGCCCAGGGAGTTTGTGGAGTCCCCCTCTTTGGAAGTATTTAAAACCTGTCTGGTCACAGCCCTGGGCAATGTCCTGGGTGGTCTTGTTTGAGCAGTGGTGTTGGACCAGAGGACCTCCAGATTTCATTTTCATTATCACCATTGTTCTGTGATGGTGTAATAGGGGAATAGTGGGAAATCAGCTAAATCCTCTCTTACTGATCAGAATTTAAAACTGAATGTGCCAGAGAAATGGAGAAGCTGACCTCACACGAGAACTGGAGGCAGCAGAAACGTACCAAGGCAGCCTGGCTTCCAAGCCCCTCCAGAATTTGTAATTCAGACATAACAGCAAGTGGGGATTGAAAGAGAAGCTGGGCAGGCCAGGGGGGCTCTGATGTGAGCAAAATTCCCAGGGATCGTAGTGAGGATTGCTTAGAATTTTGGGAAGTTAGTAATCATGGGAAAGGTAGTGAGACCTAAAGGGAAGACAAAGCTTCCTCAGTTCACAGCCTCAGCTTCAGCACTTTACCTCTTAAACTTTTCTCTTTGCCCTGGAATTTCCTTTCCATGGAAAAAGCAGATGAAGGAATCTCATGGCTGAGCCTTTCTTCAAACACAACCATTTCTTCCTCCCTGTGACCAATAAACTCACATTTATCTTCACAGGCAAATGTCTCTACTGATGAAAGCCACCACTTGCTAAGAATTAAGAACGAATTTTAATTTTTTTTCAGAGAATGATTCTCCCAAGCCAGAAAGATTTAATCAGGAAAACATAAGGATTTTAGTCAGCTTGTTTTGCTCTGAAAGTCTCTGAATCCCTTTGTCTTCTTCCAAGCAGATGTCTTCTACCACTGCTCACAACTTCTTTTTTTCCAAAGGTAACAAGAATTTAAAAGTCACTCTATTTTGAGTATTTAAAAGTAACCTGTATTCCCAGCTCGTCCCGCACACCATCAGATTTTTAAACATTTGTTTCCCCAGGCAAAGGCTAAATCCTGAGCTGGTAATGCAGTTTGCAAGACTTGTGTACATAGGTCTGAGCTAGGCAAGGATTGAGTTACCTTTTGTTTATAAAAATCTAAAAAATCTTTCTGAAAAATCAGGGTATAGAATTTAAATACAGGGCAGAGGAGTTACTGGAGGTGCACAAGGTCATAGTCTGTTAAGTGGAAATATATCAATTATTTTGAGGATTTTAGATCTGAAGCCTGTTAAAATTAATCAAAGGGTTTCAAATTATGAGTTGGTTTTGCTTCAGGAAAAAAAAACTGTAAAAAATATTTATAAATAGGCTATTGGTTTTTCCTTCACCAACCAGCTGACACACATGAAAGGCTGCATTTCTTGTCATCTAATTACAGCAAATCAGGGATAATGAAACATTTTTGAGAACTGATCCATAATTCTGCTCATGCCTTATGAAGCTGTTTCATAAAAGCCAGAAATAATCCCCTCATAAAAATAAAAGAGAATTGACAATGTATAAGAGGCATTAAATGAAAAAAAAACGAAAGAAGGGCAATGGGGATGCATAATTGAAGACTTTTGGGGAAAGGATGGACAATATTTTAAACACACAAAGAAGAGTTTTATTAGAAGGAAAAGTTATTTCAATGTCTATTAAAGTGACTAAAGGATTTTTTTTTTTTTTTTACTTCCACAGGACAGCCGTAAATCTGAGGGTCTGTATCTGTTTCTTTTCAACTTTGCAGCTCTTGATGGCAAAGATTTCACTTGTTCCTGGCTTTGTCAGCAGGGAATTGACTTGGAGAGGCTTGGAGCAGGAATCAAAGCATGGCCAGAGGTTGGGACAGGGGATTGCTCAGGGCACTGCTGCATTGCCACCAGCTCCGGTTTTGTTCCTGTCAGCCAGGAGAGAGCTGTGTGCAGGGGAAGAATGGGACCTGAATGTGCTGAATGGGACATGAACGATGCTGCAGAGGATGTGTAGAGTGATGAAGTCCTTCTCCAATTAATTGATAAATCTTTGGATGTAGCCCTGCACACCCTGCTAATAAAATCAGCATAGTCACAGTATCTCCAGAAAGGAAAGCTGCAAAGGAAGCAAACCAGGGGGTTTGTGTGTATTTAGGTAGTTGCCTTCCCTCTCTGTGAGGTGCCTGAAATCTGGTTTAATTTCAGGATTGTACATATTAACCACTAAGGAGGCTCAATCAGATTTTCACAGTGGTGCCAGTGCTTAAGGGAAAAGTGAAAACTGCCAGAATGCTCCTCTTGCTGTTTGTTTCTAATGGAGAGTGAGGAAGCATCACCTGCTTTCTACTATTTCCATGCACTGCTTGAGAGTGAAAAGGCTGTGTCAGCACACAGACCTTGAAGCCTAAGGGATGAGGGTGCTGGAGCTCTGCCTAGGTACTGCTTTCTGAAAAATCAGGGTCCTCTGCATCAACAGGTTGAGCACATGGAGACATAAAACTGTCCCAGTACTGCACCTCCTTCAAGACATGCTCAACTTGGCCACTAAGTGCTGTCTGTGACAAGCCAGGAAAAGCACATTTCTCCTGGGGTGGGGGACTGATGCCAAATTTATTATGTGGTGTATATTTACTGAAGAATCTTTTTAGAATACCCTGCATTCCTCTTAACTTAGGCAGTAGTTTTCAGCTGTGTCTGTGCTAATGCACTGCACCCTGATGCCCAAGGAAGTGACAGACTCTTACCTGTGCTATTTAATTCCCTAGGTTTTCAGGCAGAGTGATTGTACCCAAGCTGTCCTTTGGGTAGAGTCCCTGGACAAGTCTAAAGACTGAACTGTGCCAGGAGTCCCAAATAACCCTGGCCCTAAGGGGAGCAAAGACACTTACAGCAATTTACCACGTCCAGCGTGGATTTCATTGCTTGGATGCTTTCCTTGGCATCTTTCATAGCACAGGTACTGCTCATTCTCTGTAATTTCCCTTACTAGTTATTCAGATGACAAATTTCCACTTAAAACAACATTTTTTGTGCTGCTCCCCAAGCCCATGATCTTCATCTCTGATACCACTCCTTGTTGTTGCATTATCCATTGACCTTTCTTGAGGGTGTCTGTGGTGACTCTGCAGTCCCACACCTTACTGAACATGACTCTGAAAATGCATCTTCAGGAACTGTATTAGTGTGGCAAAATATTTGGTGAAGCAGTTTATTACTGATTGCTCCGAGGCTGATCCCTTTGGAAAATGACTCCACTTGCTAATTCTTGTGGGAATCATTTAAAGTAAAGGATTTTTGGGAAAGTTATAAAGCAGGCCTCAGGAGCAGAAAAGAAGAGAAAACTTAGAGTTATGCTGTAGGTGTTGATTCTGAAAGTAAAAAAATACTTTAGAGAGTGAGCAAGAACTTTTAACAATAAGAAGTGTGTTGAATATAGGTCATTCAAACCTTAGAACAGCAGAAATATATATCTGTCAAGATATGGGAAGTTTTAAGCTTAATAATGGAGCACTGTGCATTGTATTCCAAGGCTAACAAGCAAGCATTGTTTTTAGCAAGCACACGTGTGCCTTTTGTATTTGGCTAAAGCAAGTGTCAATATGCTTTTTGCTTTCTGCCATAGGCTGACAAACTTTTAAAGTGTTTTGTAACCTAGAACTCAGAGTCTGCTGCTTGGGATGTCAGCTGCTGTCATCTTCCAAGGTCTCAGTCATGTAATGAGACTTTTGAAAAATAACTATGGCTTGCCTTGTCATGACTTGACTCTATTCCCATCGCATTCGTGACTTGTACATTCCACTGTGGCTGACACAATTCTCCCTTCATAATAACCAATTTCAATCAACCCCTTCCTTAGTTCATCCACTGCCTGCAGTTCTGCCAACAAGAGCTGCTCCCAAATTGACTCAGTGAGAATCTGACCTCGTCATTTTCCCAAACAGGAAAACTCACCTGTGAGTTTTCCTCACTCCAGTCAGGATTCTTTGGAGCCACACACTGTGCCTTTGCCATTGGCACAGCTCTCACAGCTCTGATGGTGTAATTAATGATTCTTTTTCCTAATAATCCCTCTCCAAACAATGTGAATGTGTGTTTTCCCCTGCTGACACCTTTCCTCCCAAGTAATCCCATTTTCATGCCTCAGTCCTGATCCTCTGTGAGCTTCACATTGTCCTTACTCCGTGGTATTACACATTTTCTTATCTGTTCATGTGTAGATGTTTCTGCAGATGTCATGGCAGAAAGGGAATCAACGAAATTGGGAAGAAGGCATGGAAAATCCAGGTAGAGTTATGGCAGTTCCACTATTTAGGAGTTCAGTTTGGATGTTCAAAACAGTTTCAGAATTACAGGTAGAGACCAGGGTGGAAACAGATGCTTCTCTCGGGCTTCCAAAACCACTTAAATGGGCTTGAAACACTTGAGCTCTCTTTGTGAACCACGTGTAAGTCTTACTTGAGAAGTGTTTGGGAACTTGAGATGGATGGATTAAATACTTAGGGAACTCTTTTAGAAGATCAGAACTGAACAAATCTTGCCCTGTGAGGGAGGCGAGACCTTGGTACAGGGTGCCCAGAGAAGCTGTGGCTGCCCCTGGATCCCTGGAAGAGTCCAAGGCCAGGCTGGACAGGGTTTGGAGAATTTTGGGATGGTGGAAGTTGTCCCTGCCCATGGCAGGGGGTGGAACAGGGTGATTTTTAGGTTCTTTCCACCCCAAACCATTCTGTGATCCTTATAATCTCTAACTTCACTCATCTCAGGTTTAGTAATTTAGTCTAACCTCATGATCAAACCCCTTCACAACCACTGGAAAGGCACAGATTTCCCTTTAGATATTTATTTTTGTTATGGCCTGACTCTGAAAAAAATCTGTCCCTACCTTGGATTTCAAAGGAAGCTTACATGACTGGCCAAATTTCCAATAGCTAAATCAGGTGGGTTGAATCCTATTTTCCATGTCAGTTCTGTGGTTGCTTTCAGCCACAGAAAAATGGCCTTAGAGGTCAGATTTTATCTTCCAGTCTTTATAATTTGACTTGACTAAGCATTTCAGCAAACCCAACAGATTTGCATCAAGCACATAAACACCTAAGTTGTGTTCAACATTTTTGATTCCACACAAATGCTAAAGGTAATGCAGGCCATATTTAAAATGGGAAACATTAGAGTTTATATTCTTTAAGCACAGAATCATAGTCATCAAATCATTTATATTGAAAAGACCTTTAAGATCATCGTTACAAATCTTAGAATTTTCTGCAAAAAGATGTGACAACTATTGTCCATCAAGTGATGTTTGCTGATACGATTTTTTACTGCTAATGTACAAAGATGGGAGCTTTGTCACTGAGTGAAAATGAGTTTTTAATGTGGAACTACATTACTGCCTAAAGCTTAGTTATGTTCAATTTCTGATATAATGGAGAAGTTTCACTGACTCAGTCACTGATTTCACACAGTCCTCATAAAACTGAGGAGAGGTTTGGACAGTGATTTCACAATCCAGTCTAGGAGGTCCTGGAAATTTTTCCTGTTTTTCTGGTGAGACTGTGCTTTGACTGAAACTTTCAATTTACTCATCCCTGTAGCATCAAGATGCCTTGACAGGCAGTCAGGCTGACAGATAAAGTACAGGTGGTAAGGAAAACAATTTTTTTTTGGCAAGGTACATCCTCAGCAAAGCTCAGAAATTCCTTCAGACTAAGAAAGAAAACTTATGAAAGGCTGACAACAGAAACTCTCCTTCAAATCACTGGAAAACAAAAAAATAAGGATAACCAAGGCACTCCTTTAAAGGGAAAAGAACCTAAATAATAAAAAAAAAACCAAATAACTATGCACCTTAAATAGATAAAGATATATATCTAAATAATTGTTCTGGACACTTTCTAACTTCAATTTCTAAGCCCCTTATAACTGCTAATACTTTTAATTGTTGCATTAACATCATTTTCCCTACTGTAAAGATGGACAACCAAAAGGAAAAAGAGCCAAGCCCTGACCAAGGTTATACAAGAAGTCTGTGGCAAATTAGAGAACTAAACAAAGTCCCCTGACTTCTAGGCTAAGAACATATTTAAAAACATCGAGCAACAACAGAAAAATATCAACAATCATAAATCACCTCTTCATTTTTTTTTAGTCAGAAATTGAGATGTGAGAAATTTTTTTCACCAAATGAGAAATATTTTTCACCAAAGGCTGAAGAAAAAGCCCCAAAACCTCATTTTACACACTTTCAGAGCAGAGCACCATGAAGTGAACAGCAATTTGGAGAGCCAGCCCTCCGATGCAGTCACTCAGAAGTTGTGTTTTCCCTCGTTCCTCAAACACTCAGGCACGTTTCTGATGACAGCTTTATGCAAGTGACAGCTTCTCTGTCAGCAATATGCTCCTTCAGGCAGCCAATTTGGCAACCAGAAAGCCCCTTTAACCAGAAACAGGGTGATTGTGAGATGATGTCATTTCTCTATAAAGGTATCTTCTCCTAAAAGGGATCCTGGCCAGTGAAAATTCCTTCCCCAATCAATGTTTTAGAGCTTTTTCTTTCACGGCTGTGCTGTTCAAATGCACCCCACAGATAAAGTATTGTAGATCAGCCTCCTGTGCCTTTGCTTTGGGTCTTGCAGAGGCAAGGCAAAATTTTGGGTCTGCTCCTTGCTTTGACACTGAGATTTGGGGTTAAAGGCCAGATTTGTGTCAGGGGAGATACAGCTGAGCTGCACAGAGGGAGGCAGGGTGGAAGAATTGGAGGGATGACTCCAGAGGGTGCTGCTCATGCTTTTGGATGAGAACAGGTGGAGAACAGGCAGGATATTGGGAATTTGTTGTAATGCAAATATCAGCCTGAATCAGACCTTCAGTGGGGTGGAACAAAGCTAGGAAATGAGCATTGCCAANTAGGAGGGGGATCAGAGAGGCTCAGCTCATGTGGGAGGATTCTCACATTGGGGGTTCCATTGCACAGGTCAGGTCATTCTCCTCATGAAAAACCAAAAGTGAATGCAAACCAAAGATCTTTTTTTCACAAGGGTGGTGGACAAAGAGTGAGACAAGCTCAGTGTGCTGCCCTGCAGGATACTGAAATAATCCCTGCTTGAGGCCTCTTGCTGCAGTTATTGCCAAACCCAGACACTCTAATCCAAAGGGGTTCATGGTCCTGGTGGGCCAGTACTTACCAAAAACCATATTGCAAAAGGAGATTTTTTTTTTTTCATATTTCAATATAAAGACTGGAATTCACTGTTGCTTCTAGTCCTCTTGTTTTATACTTACAATTAATGAGTTGTCATTCAAATTGTGTATTAAATTCTATTTTTAGATTATCCTTTTTAGCTTTATTTTTTAGAATGAAGTTTGCTGTATTATGTTTTAGTTCTATTTGACATCATGGTAGTTTTTAATTTTCATTCAATCCAGGCTAATTTATCCTTGTAATTTGACTGCTATGTAAAATCACACAACTACTAAAATACACGAATTTCAGGAGCACGGATCTATTACATATAAAAATGTGGACAAAATCCATCTGTGTAGACACGAAGAGGTGCGGATTAAAAACCAGACTGTAAATTTATTTCTATTTCTTTTTAAATTTATTCAATTCAAAGCTTGAAAACAGAGCTGGCATAGAAGACATCAAATATACTGAGATATGTCTAGCACAAGTTAATGTAAATTGTGCTGTCAGTGCTGTCTCCTTGCTTACACCACCAATTTGGGAACAACTTTTAGCTTTGATTCAAATGTCTGCTCATTTTGAAAATGACAGATGAGTAGGGAAACATTTGCACTGACATGGGGACATTCGTTTCTTAGAACCCATGGCTACAAGAGCACTGGGTGGCCAAAATTATGAAAAATTATATTCCATTTTCCCTGGGAGAGATGAATCTGAGACTGCCCAATGTCTTTTTATGCACTGCCACATTTATTACTATAGTAACAACATACAGCTCTCTAATTTGCTTGATTGCAGGCTGGGGATCAGAGAGAGAGGCAGATTGGTGAAATTTTCAGTAAGATATGAATCTTTCTACTTAAAAAATTGTCCAAGAAGGAACATTCAGTTCTCTGCTGTTGCTATACAAAAATGAGACCATTTTATTTTTTGTCCTCAGCAAGACCTGATGGAAGAAAAAACAAATTACTTTTGCTTTCTTTTAGCTTTTATTCCTTTTATTTTGTTACTGTGAGTACAGAACTTTCTAAATACTTCCCCAACAATGATGCTTTCCATCCACTCTTCTGGTTTTTTTATTTCATTTTGGATTGTTTTATTTTATTTTTTCATTGTTGTAACACCATTAGTTGCAAAATCCAAGATTACGCTTAAATTTGTTTTCTCTTCAAATGCCACATGCAAAAAACCCAGGAATCTTCTCGTTGCTTTCACTGTACAATGATTTGAGGTTAATAGAATTGGATTTACTGAGTTTTTGTCACATCATTTGCTGTGTTTTTAACCTTAACAACAACAAACACCGTATTTATATTTATTCTCCTGTGCTTTCAAAATGATTGAGAGATCAGGATTGTGCTGGTGAATTGGAACATCCTGAATTTGTATTTGCCAAGCAGGGCAGCAATGGCAAATTTTTCTGTGCTCCAGATGCCTCCTGTAGTTACAGACACACAGAAAAATGCCCAGAGCAGGATTTCTCTCTCTGTTTTTCTCTCTATATATATTTGAAAGCCTCAGGCAGAACTGCAGGAGAAGCACCCACAGGTTCTTGACTTAAACATTTACAAACAGCCTGGTTGAAATACAGCCACTTCCACGCTCACTTCAAAGCAAAAGGTGCATTTTGCCTTGCTAAAGCTCAAACCTGTTTTGGTGAATCTGTACCATTCATATTCCATCAAATCAGAAAGCCATTTTCTATGTTATTTTTCACTTGAATGCAAAATGCTGTTATCCTGGGAAAGTAAAGCAGGAAATGAATTATATTTTGATTGAGAAGAAAGTACTTTTGATAGAAAAAAACCAGCTCACTTGCCTGGAGGTGTTATTATGTCTTCCCAAACCAAAAGTGCTCTTAAGTTACACTTAAAGCAGCATAATGTGCACACAGCAAAAAATATAAAGCAGAAACTCTGCAAGTTACCCTCCAATGTAAATCATTCTCAGGATCCATCTCCTCCAAAGTCATTATACACTCAGTGATAGAATGCTTCAAACCAAACACAGGATATGTTTTCTACAGCCCATTATGGCTGACATCAAAAGAGTCAGGAAAGCAGAGATTTCATACAATTTGAATAAACTAATTTAAATGCACTGCAGCTACCCAATGATCAAAACAACATGTGGGACTGATAAGGCTTTTTTCTTTTTTAGTTTTCCTCTTCATGTTTTCAAGGTTGGTTTATGTTACAATTTCCTTCCTAATGGCCACAGTTTGTACTCAGTGAAGGAATTCATAAGAGATTTAAGTGAAAAACAAGGAGAGAAATAGCAGCATGTACATGGAAGTGCAGAGGTCCTATAACTTCATGCTGAGCATTGTATAAACCAAAATTCCATCAAACAAGTTGTCAACAACCTCTGGAAAACTCCTATGGATGTAAAGGCACCATGCCATGGAGAGAGGCTCAGAAGTATAAAGTACAGGATCCAGAAAATCAGGGAATCATAAAATGGTTTTGGTCGGAAAGGACCTCAAAATTCATCCAGTGCCAACCCTGCTATGGGCAGGGACACCTCCCACCATCCCAGGCTGCTCCCAGCCCTATCCAGCCTGGCCTTGGGCACTTCCAGGGATGCAGGGGCAGCCACAGCTTCTCTGGGCACCCTGCCAGGGCCTGCCCACCCTCACAGGGAACAATTCCTTCCTAAACTCTAAACCAAGTTTCCCTCTTCATTTTGAAACCATTCTCTCTTGTCCCCAGCCCCTCTCCAGCTCTCCTGGAGCCCCTTCAGACCCTGCAAGGGGCTCTGAACTCTCCCTGGAGCTTTCCCCTTCTCCAGGTGGGCGCTCCCATCTCTCCCAGCCTGGATCCAGAACAAAGATGAGCCCTCTGGACTCATCCCAACAGCTCCACATCCCTCCCATGTTGTGAGGATGTACAACAAGGTTATAATGCACTCAATCCTGTACTACAGGCCCATAGGATGATCCCAGTGATATGGGTAAGGCCCAAAATACTCAGGAGCTGAGGAGATGAGGTGAAATCAAACTTTTCTTTGAAAAGGAAGGAAAGTCAGTTCCCTAGCTTGAAACAAGTTCTCTACTTTCAACCAATTTTATGTTGTATTTTGGGTTTTTTGTTTGGGTGTCTGGTTGGTTGTTTGTTTCGGTGGTTATTTTGGGGTGTATTTTTTTTTTTTTAAGATCAACCATACCCATTAAAAAAGGTAAAAGGGCACCAGTTTGCACATGCCAAGGCACAGTGGAAGAGTGCAGCATAATGGATGTTCTGGGGAGGGTTGTGCTCCTCTTAACTCATAACAGGAAAGAAGAGTTCAGGATGTGATGGATGTGTCCTAATTTAATCCTTTAAAAGGTAGAGGTCTAATCTTGATACAGTCACTGCCTTTGACATCCACAGAAGGAAATAAAAACTCCCATGGAATCACAAAAATTCATCAGATGTGTGAGCCCTGGAGGAAACTGCTTCCAGTGACAGAAAAGAGCAGAAGGTGATCATTGATGTCTTTGAAAGAGAAAACTCAGAGGGAGCAGTTTAATGTCTGCTCCATACCTCTTCCAAAACAAAAAAAGAAAGGTGCTACTTCCACCAGAGTTTCATACACTCTCCTAAATTAATGGATGTCTGATAGCCTTGTACATGAAGGCAGGACCCAAGGTGAAGCAAAGATCAGGACAAAATTTTCCTTCAGATGAATTTTGGAAGATGTTCTAGGAGCACAAACATCCACTTTTCCCAAGAATTACATTAAATATGAGCTGGGTTTGGCACAGAAGCAAGTTAATAAGTGCAAACCACTGAGATGCTTCTCTAATTTTAATCAGTTTCACATGGGTAACTGTTAATTTCTTAGTAGAGTGAATAATCCTGTTGGAGAAACACAAGTATGTGAGAGTAAACAAGCAGACTAAAACCTTCAGCTGAGAGGGAAGGGGAAGGAATTTTCGAGCATGAAGTACAGTGAGTGAAAAATAAGCCATATGCCAGCTATTAGCCCTCGATAGTTGCTTTGGATACCGAGGAGCATTACTCTGTCTGTTTGTGCAACGTGAGAAGTGGAATTAAGATTTCAGGAGCACAGTTTAATACTCAGGGGAGGCTAATACATATGCATAAGTTAGGAACATTAGTTTTAATAAGGAAATTCATTAGATTACCTAGAAGCATTTTATCTGGTTTTTTTTTAATCCAAGTGGTACTCTGTTACAAATAAAGTACTGCTGGCTGATAAGCTCCAAATTATTTAACTTCAACCTACTTTGTTATTTAGTGCAATGAGAATATTTGGCTTCTTCAGTGCTTTTCTGAAATGGCAAGCTGTTAATAAATCTGATTTTGCTTGGCTTTCTCTTCAAGAAGATCTTTAAAATATTTCTATATCAATATTGAATTAATTTTGGGGGAGGGACAGACCCCTAGCTGGACATCACTACCTCTTTCCTACAAAGGACATGCAGCTTGCTATGGTAATTTACTTCAGGTGAAAATTATGGATATTTCAATACAATTAAGTTTCTGAAGACAAAATTTGATCCTAAATAGGGGCAGAAATGCAGGCTTGCTCTGCAGACTCTAAAGCTCCATGTTCAAAGAATTGCCTATAGTTAAAGTCTCTTTTGCAGTGTTAATTTAATCAGAAATTAGAGGAATTTAGAGGTATTTATGTACCTGGAGAGGAGATTGGGCACCCAACTCCTGTATGGACTTCTAGACTGCAACATCTAAATTTACATTTCAGGAGTCTTTAGATACAGGACCTGAACTGCACCCCTAAAAATAAATGCCATAGCTTCTCTCCTTCTTTTTCTAAGATGTTTTCTCTCAGTCTCATTTAAAGGTCTTAAAATTTTAGAGTTTGGATAATTCAATCTCGGCTTATAATGGATAAAGGAAGACAAAATTATTGATTGGGGGATTCCCCCTAAAACTTTATTACATCCTATGCCATCTGAGGGATAATAATTTATACGACCCATTGTTGCAAAAAATGGTCAAACCTACGCTTGCCCATTGTGTTTATTTAATAAAATTCTGTGGCTTTTTAAACCACACAGCATTTCCCACTCCAGTTTTTGTCCGTGGAGATTGCTTGAAACCAGAGAGCAGAACATTTCAATGTGCAGTCAGAGTCAGAAGTGCAAGGTCTCTCTTTTTCAAGGAAAATAGGCCAATGAATGTGGAGAGCCACGCTGGTGACAGACTGTGTGAGCAGGAGCAGGAGGGCAGCAAGGTCTTTAATTGAGTTCCTCCACTCCTGAAATGATTCCCATGTAACAGCTCTTTGGCAGGAGCTGCTGGGCTGCTCTGAAGAGCTGTCTGACAGTAACCACAAGGCCATAGGAATTTTCCTGACACCTGAAAGCGTTGGACCATCACATGATGGCTTCATACTCATTAAAGTCTCTTCCAAACCACCTCTGAGAAGCTGCAGGACTGCATGACAAAGAAGAAATAGACTCGGTGAAATTACTGCTCCTAATTTGTAGGAGAGAAGTCTAAATTATCACTTTCTCTAATTCCCTGAAAAGAGGATGTAGCAAGGGGAGGATCAGCCTCTACTCCAAGGCAATCAGTGACAGGAAGAGAGGACCTGGCCTCAAGCTGTGACAGCAGAGGTTCAGGCTGGACAACAGAAATAATTTCTTCACCAAAAGGGTTGGTGAACACTGGCAGGGGCTGCCCAGGGAGTTTTGGAGTCCCCATCCCCAGAGGTGTCCAAGGAAGGCCTGGAGGTGGCACTCAGTGCTCTGGGCTGGGTGACACAGTGGGGATCAGTCACAGCTTGGACTCCACGGTCTTTGAAGGATTTTTCAACCTCAGTGACCCTGTGATTCTGTGAAATTCCACTCCATGATCCTCTTTGAGGTTTTTTGTTTTCCTGACTGTGACATGAAGAAGAGGAAGTGTTTGATACTGCCCTTTAGCCAAGAAGTGGTGGTTGACCATGCACAAGCTGCTTTGTCAGGTGTGGTGTGAAGTGAAACCCTCTGGGAACGGAGCCTTTTCCTGATATCTGACCTGGACCTCCACAGAAATCACGTGAAAACTGTGATCTCTTTTTTCAAAGGCCAGTTTGGCTTCCTTCAGAGTTATTAGGGAAAAAGAGAGTTATTCCAGGACAGGCTTTGTTTTATCTGTTTTAAATGTTTATTTGGCAAGGGGTGAGTTGGTCACAATCCACTGATTCTGTTGGTTGAATCTCCACTGTCAGAAGGGGTCAAAGGTGACAGATCTAATATAAATATTGAAACTATAAATATCTACACTTTGCATATAAAACCCATATTCCACATTGAAAAGCAGCTGGTCCTCTGGTTCCCAAACAGCCAATCTTGGGGAAAGCAGCAGGCAGCAGCCACCATCAGCCTTCCCACTACCAGAAAAAAAATCCTTAAGTGACTACTTCCAGCAGTCAGCTTCCATAAGCAGATAAATGCTTCCTCTGGGACATGCCCACAGCCATGTCCATTTGGATGGCACGGAGCAGCCGAGCGTGTAATTCATATTTATGTGCTGTCAGGATTTTAAAACCAACCATTTCTCCCAATCCAGTGAAAAGACACCCAGAAAGAAATTTTTTGCTGAAATTACAGATTCAACAAATTGAGGCATTTTCTTTTTTCCCCTTTTATCCAGTAACTAGTGGTGAGATTTGAAATTTGTCTCAGCCAAGGACACCTAAAGCCACGTAAGCCTTTCCTAAGCACTAGGCTGAAGTCTGGTGGTTCTATAATTCTCCTGCTAATATTTTTTTGTTATTTGTGCTAATTACCAGTTACCCATGCTCAAGAAAGGAATAGGATTTGTGGTTAGCTGATGCACCCAGGAGACAGGGAGCTGCATGTTCACCATGCTCTGATGAATGCATGCATTACACATATTAATTGGAAGTGGGACTGAAACCTTGCTCCCTTTCCTCCAGTAAGTAACTGGCCTCTGGGGTTCAAAATCACATTTACTAATCTCTCTCTCTCAGTGGTCCAATTCATGCTGAATTATTTCATGCAAACTGGAGCAGCTTAAGGAGAGAGTGAAAACATCTGTTTCCCACACACCAGACAAGTCCTCAGGAGCTGGGAGCATTTTGGCTGGAGGATCTTGTGCACACACAGAGGGTTCATCTTTGGTTTTATGCCAGGGTTTCTCACCATCAGGGGGAGGTTCTGCTGGGCAGCCTCCCAGGTAAAGGGTGGCAGCATTTCCTCCATGGAAGAAAGGATTCATCTCCATTTTGGGACTTATTTTCTGTTTGTGTGTCTGATTTTTTTATAGACAAAGGACTAAGTTGTTTAATTCCAAGAGCATACATAACTGTGAATTCCTTATAATGAGAAGGCAGATCCGTGCAGTTCAGCATAAAACACTGAAATCTTCCAGAGTGGTACAATTCAAGGGACAAACCTTCTTTAGAGTTAGTTTTTTTCCAGCTAGCGTTTTCCTATGGGCAGGACTGGCTGTTTCAGTTCTCCTCCTTCTGCAATTCCAGCTTGGATGGCTCTGGATTGTGCTCAGCAGCCTGGCACCTGAGGCCACTGTCACAAGTGGCACTGTGGCACATTATCCACCATCCCACACGTGACACAGAGTGATTGATCAACTCTCACACGAGAAGTGTGTGCTGATGGCAGGGCTGAAGCTGTTTCCTGAATCGTGATATAATATCTTATCTGCTGGACTATGCTTTCTCTGAAGGTTTGAATTCATAAAATTTTGACAGCCAGATGCCTTTCAGTTACATTTTAATGTCTCAGGATTCAGTCATGCACATATTGCCTGGGTCAAATCCTGATTTGTGGTATCAAAGACAATTATTTTTCATTTTATGGTTCCTGGGTAGGCAATTTGTAATATGAAATGTAACTTGACTGTCCTATTTGATGTATTGATGGTTCCTTTCTTACTTCAACTGCACAAGATTATTATTTCCCTAACAATTTTTCACATGCAATAAAATGGAATTATTCCTTTCTTTTTCTCCCCCTTCTTTTTCTATTTTTTTTTTAACACAGCATACAAGGGACTTCTCATTCTGGTTACTGAAGCTTGAAAGAGAAGAGCAACTCCTCCAACAAGGCTCGAGCCCTCAATGGAAATAGAAGTAGCTGAGCAGGACTATTTGGACTAAAAAAAAGCAGTTTATTTGCACTATTAATTTTATTCTCTGTGGGAGGGTCCAGTCCTCAAAAATTAAGGCCACTCAACACCCAACAAAATCTGCATGATTATCATTATAAATCTGAACAAAACAAGTTGCCAACTGAATTACAGACATTAGAGTGCCAAAATCCTAAATCAGGAGCAAGGAGAAGATGTGACCAGCAGGTTGAGGGAGGTGATTCTCCACAGAGATGCCACAGAGATACTCCAAGAGATGGAGAACCTTGCTACAACTCACCTCTGAGGGAGAATGAGTGAGGGTCTTGCTAATGGATCCCTTGGGTGAATTAGAGAGAAACAAAACTGAACTAAAAGGCAGGTTTATTAAAAAAAAAAAAAAATTGCAGTGGAAAGGAGGTATTTGGATATTATGGTTCCTTTCTGTAAAAATATAAAAAATATCATGGATATTTATATAAGGGGAAGGAAGGAAGGAAGGAAGGAAGGAAGGAAGGAAGGAAGGAAGGAAGGAAATAGTGCAGATGAAAGATACCACTATCCATGGATCCAGCAGCAGGGCTTGAACCTAGTTCTGTAGTTTAAAATACCCAAATGTAATTGTCTAAACACAGATATCTACATGTGTACAAAGTATCTGAGTGCTCACGGTGGCCAGTGAAGGTCTGATCCATGCTGTGGAGGCGAGAGGGCTGTTCCAGGCACCAGGTGGAGGATGAAACACCAGGATGCACCTTCCAGCACCTCCCTCAGGAGGCTGAGTTTGGTTTTCTGCCGGTCCCTTGGGCCACCAGTGAGTCACAGTGTGGGTGACCCAGGTGTGGACATCTCCAGGCCCACCTGATGTCACCACAACTGAATCAGGAGTGGGGTCTGGCCACAGAGCCCACTGTGTGTCAACAAGATGCTGTTTAGAGACAGACCAGAACCACAGCCTGTCTGCCTTCACATGGGAAAATATTTGCAGACCATTTGCCTCTTTGGGGTTGAAAAATTTCCTTCTCCAGCAGAGCACGGAGAAAAGGTCACTCTGATTTCGAGATAATGGCTGTTATTATCTACAAGAGGGACAGGATGTGAGCACTGAAGGTCTTGCTTTGTGTATTCCAGATCATAAATTCCAGAGAGTACATTATTCTTGGAGTTTCTTACAGGGAGGGCTACAAGATTTCTCTAATGAGCAGTGAAGGAAGGAAGGAAGGTTAGGTAAGAGGTAAAAAAGTCACAGAATCACAGGATGGTTTGGGGTGGAAGGGAGCTTAAAGCTCATCCAGTCCCACCCCCTGCCATGGGCAGGGACACCTTCCATGGTCCCAGGGTGCTCCAAACCCCATCCAACCTGGCCTTGGGCACTTCCAGTTTCTCTGGGAGCCTGTGCCAGGGCCTCCCCTCCCTCCCAGCCAGGAATTCCTTCTCAATATCCCACCTTACCCTTTTTCTGTCTAAAGCCATTCCCTGTGTCCTGTCCCTCCATCCCTCATCCCCAGTCCCTCTCCAGCTCTCCTGGAGCCCCTTTAGGCTCTGGAGGGGGCTCTGAGCTCTCCCTGGAGCTTTCCCTTCTCCAGGTGAGCACCTCCAGCTCTCCCAGCCTGGCTCCAGAGCAGAGGAGCTCCAGCCCCCAGAGCATTATATCAGATAAATGTTTGTCTAAAATATTTGAGGCAAATAAAATACTTAAAGAACATTTATCCTACTGCCCCAGTCACTTTCTAGTTTTCACTTTTTGGTTTTGGCAACGGCTTAAAAAATCTAGCAGTAGCTTTTAATTCTCATTTCATTTCCTCCTGCCTCAATTTTTTACTCTGGAGTAACAACCAATCATTGTGCCAGGGATTCACAGTTCCTTATTGCTCTGTATCACAACAGGGGACTCTGGAGAACTGGGTTTCATTATTGACTCTGACATTGAACTGTGGCACGGTTTTGGGTAAATCCGCTTTTGATTTCATTTTGGTTGGTTGAAAATTCTCATTAAATTTAATTAGTTTCATGTCCATATTTCTGTTTCTAGTCCTAGGTGAGATTTATTTATGCAAGGTAGGCAGGTTGCCTGTTAAAGCCTGAACTAGCCATCCTTTAATATAAAAATTACCTTCTTTGGTGCCTATTTTTCCCCAGTGACTCTAAAAAATGGAGACTTGCGAGAAACTAGAGATGTAACTTCTAAATATTTATAATTAGGTGTAGTGAATTTCATGTTTTATAAGTAGGACCTCAGGCAAAACCACTTTCGATATGTTGCTTATTTAAGTGGTTTAAATTGAGAGCTCTCATGGTAAAATTAATTGTGATCAATTAACAAATCAGCCTGAATCCTTCTCCAAAACTTGGAGAAGAATAAAATGTTGTGGTTTGCATTTGGCAGCAAAACAGAGAAGAAAATTTAAAAAAATAAAACTGTGAAAGTTTTGGGGTTTGTCAGCTTTATTTTCTGTCATTTATGTGGTCAATTAATGAAGAACAAAACACAAATATTTTTATTTGGCTTTTTTGCTTTTGCATTTCAGCAGGGGCAGACTGCAGAAAGATATAAAATAATTCTTTAGGCAAGCAGGACCTCCCTTGGAGAAGGAATATGGGCAACCTCTGGAGGGCTTCCCAGCTGCTTTCCAATGATCTTTTGGTTTTGTGCTTGGCTGCAAGGAAAGAGTAGAGAGCGTGTCTGTCAGGACATGGCTTTCATTGAGAGGAAATTGAAGGAAATCAGGACACAGGCTGCACAGAGAGCTTCCAACCAGCCAGCTGAGCTCCTTGTTAGTGATACACGACTCAAAATGCACAATGATCATTTCAGAGATTTGTTACAGCTTCAAATTTCATGTTTATATGATCTCCCAAACTCGTGTTTTTATTCCCCCCTTAGCCTCTTCAATCATTTAACAGCACAGAACAAATGAATTGGCTCTTTTTAGGCTACTTGGAAGATGCTTGACAAGGAAATGCTTGATTTCCTGGAGCAGCATGTGCTATGGATAAACAGGCATGGAAATGGCTCCTTTCTCTCATGAATTAATGGCTGGGAGAAGAGCTTTGCTGGCATTCCAGACTGGGAATAGTCACTGAGCTTTCCTCTCCTGTGTTTTCCACAAAAGATATTCTGGAAGGTATTAGGTCTGGAGTGGCAGAAGAAAGGTGGCAGGAAGAGTCCCTTCTGAGCAGAGCTCCAGCCACTTGATTAATGTGTGGAGAGATGATTTATGCAATGTATTAACAGCAACAGCTGCTTGCCTTGGTATTTTTAGTGGCTGAATCTGCAGTTAAGTCCTGACCACAATAAAAATCAAGCATCCATCTTTAATATATAAAATCTTCTGGAGATGGAGACAGGGAGAACACCTCTGCCATGCTGGGTTTCTGTTTTGCTTCCTTGGTTCAGCTGTCCCTGACTCAGCTCTTCTGAATGCTAATTGCTTTCATTTTCATCCAACTTTCCCTCTGCAGGGAGGAAATCATTCTGGGCTGTTCCACCAGCAAAAGGAAACTGCTGAGGTTTGAGTGGTTTGAGCATCTCTGTGTTTGCTACCAATTGACAACACGTCCTGCAGAGCAGAGCCTGTCAGCTGATGGACAGATATTGCTGCCTGGAAGAGATGAACACGTAGGAAAACAGTCAGACAAGCCAGCAGATGAATAGATCTGCTGCTCCCTGATTGTTTCTGACGCCAAGATTACAAGTGTAAGAGACTGACTGATTGATTATCTTCCTCCTCGATACTTAATGGTTATAATAATAGCTGGGGTCAATCTGCCAGCAGTTGCTCATGAAAAGTAATTAATCTGGTTCATACCCTCACCCAGGGGAAGATAGATTATGGATGTATCTTCCCCTGCTTGTCCTTTGCAGAATTTCCTGGTTTCTAGAGCACTCTCACTCCAGATACAGAGTGAGGGTTTCTTTATTGAGAGAAAGAGAAACTTAAAATCTGTGAATGCTCAGAAGGAAAATGTCCATCATCTAAAGGTGAAAGCAATGAACTTGGAGTCAGCTCTTCATCTCTGCATTCACATTCTCTGGTAGCCAGAAGGAATTGAGTTCTCTGTCTGTGCCTCTGTCCTGCACTACAAACTGCTCATGTGGGTGAAAAATCATCTCTTGAAAAACCCACTGGTTTGGGCAGACAGACAAAATTGGATTTATTTCATCTAAAAGCAAAGTGTCTTTTGAAGTAAATATGTCAGATGGTTGGGCTAGCTCACCATTGTAGGTCCCTTCTAGTGGAGAAATTCTATTCTATTCTATTCTATTCTATTCTATTCTATTCTATTCTATTCTATTCTATTCTATTCTATTCTATTCTATTCTATTCTATTCTATTCTATTCTATTCTATTCCATTCCATTCCATTCCATTCCATTCCATTCCATTCCATTCCGTACCAGTCAATTTTCAAAGCTAAATTTGTAGGTGGTCAGTTGAATCTCCCTTAAGACAGGGCCAACAGAGATTGGATGAAGCAGAGGTGGGAAGTTCTGGATTCCATCTCACTGAATTTCATTTTAATGACAATAGAGATGCTCTGCACAACCAGCTGAGATCTGATTCTTAACTTCAGGCTGGTTAATAGAAGGCAAGAGAACATCACTTGTTTACTTGTTTTGTCTGCACTAATTTATTTCCATCACTCACTGAGACCACTTTTGTGTCTCTGAAGGCTTCCTGAACATATTCCTGCCACCATCTCCCACAACCTCCCCTGAGACAATGTCTAAAAATTACAGTGATGTCTAAATTGGGGATTTAAAGCTTGCCCCAGCAATTAGCCATGTAGATTTAATTGCCATGCAGTCAGATTTATGCATCATTTGTTATGCACCTTTGAAAAATCTTTCCCTCCACCTAAGCAATAAATATGCAAAAGACTCTCTTCTGCTTTCAGGCCTTTTAGCAGCTAAGAGAACTAAACACTACAGAGATGCTCTATGGGGCCATGAATTTTGATTAATTCCCCTGCAATTTGCATACCTACCTAAACAGATTTCCTTCATCATCTGAGCACTGCCACCAGTTCTTAGGATTATGTTTTGTTCTCCTTCCAAAGCTGTGCTTAAATTTTAAAAGAATTATTTCATAAAAGAAGATGCTGCTTCTTCAACTTTTGCTGCTCCAGTTCTTTCAGGCTTTGTTTTTCCTGAGACTCTGAGATGCTTGAAGTCTCCAAGGTTTCATTTCCATTCTCTTGAGGAGACACTACAGAGAGAGACTGGAACCAAGTCTTGCCTGTGGCTTCTAACCTCCAGACAGGCATTAAAAATAAAATAAACTTTTTTCTCAACTATAAACCCAAAATCCTGTTTCCATGGAAACAACAGTGTCACTGGGTGAGTGCTGAGATCAGTCTTTGTGGGTCCCATCGTACTTGGCCCTCCTTCTGCACTGCCCTTGGGCTCTGCAGAGCTGTTCCTCTCACATATCCTCACTCCTTTCTCTGGATGAAGTTCCAGGTGTTTTTCTGCCCTTTTTACCTCTGTGCTGCCACAGTCACTCCCACTGTCACTGATGGGCTTGGCCTTGGACAGTGGCAGGTCCCTGTTGGAGCCATTTGGCCACACTGGACATGGGGGAAGCTCCACAGCTTCCCACAGAAGCCACCTTTGTGGTCCTCGCAAAAAACCTTGTGTGCCAACCCAGTATAATTCCATATGAAAACTGATACAGCTCATACATGAAATATACAGGGTAAGAATGTATGCAAAATCTTGTTCTAAGGCAGTTTTAATTTAGAGAATAACAGAAACCAGACAGAATTCGTAAGGCAGTTTATAAGGTTTTCTTTGCTTTTTGTTCATGTAAAACTTTATTTCATGAACACTAACGAAGCAGAGTTGTAGAGAAAAGCAGATTGGAAAAAACAGTTCTGAGGACCATGTTGCAGATCTGCTTGATATTTTAAATTTACTCTTTGGAAGAATTCAGAGCATGCAGCAGCAGGTTTCTCTTCTTCACAGTCCCGAACATCTGAGACATGAAGGGAGGAAATTAAACATTTCACCTGCTGAACATGTCCAGGGCTGTCTCCTGAGTCTCCTGCAGAGGAGACTGAAGTAAGCAGCACAGCAAACAAGAGCAATGCAACAGGATTTGATGGTTCTCAGCAAGTTCACTTTGTTTCACCTGCTGCAGAGAAACTGCCCTGATTTTCTGTCTAATGTGTAGGTCGGTCTCTTCTGGTTTTCTTTGGTGGGCAGCTCTATTTGCCATCTTTTTCAGCTTCTGCACCTGCAATGTCTCACAGAGCACCTCTCTTCTTTGTTCTGCTTCTCCCTTAACTTTCCTTCTCACTCTTGGTACCCTGCATGTCTTGTTTCTTTAGAAAGCAGTGGGATACTGAAAGGGTGAAGAGTCTAGAGCACAAATCTTGTAAGGACCAAGTGATAGAGCTTGGGGGGTGTTTAGCCTGGACGAAAGGATGAGGTCAGACTTTAGTGCTCCTGCCAACCACCTTGTCGTGGTTTGAATTCCAGGTGTCTCCTAAGGAAGGCAGGAGCCTCCCTTGGAATGGAGAATGCAAACCCCCTCCCTCCCAATTAGTATCATTTGGAAATTAGGGGCTCTTGGGCAAAGATATGGGGATACCAATAACAGTTCTTCATTAGGAGAACTAAAATAAAAATGCAGTAATACAAAAACCAAACCCACTGGCAGAGTGAGGATCCAGGGTGAGCCCTGTGGCTCAGGGGTTGGTGGCAGGGCCATCCCATGGGGGCTGCAGCCCTCCTGCAGTGGCAGAGGTGGCTCTGCTGGAGCAGGGATCCTGCACAAAGGGGGAGTTTCCCCGGGAAGGTGCCCTGGGGATGGCTGGGCCTGGTGTCCCTCTGGGAATGCCATGCCAAAGGCTGCTGGCTGTGCCAAAGGCCAGCTTGGATCCAGCTAGGAATGCTGGGCTCCTGGGCTGGCTGCAGCAGCTGCCAGGGGGATGCTGGAATGTTCTCAGGCCTGCAGGGAGACTGAGTGTCCCCTGAGCAGGAGATCTGTGCCTGGAGGGAGGCTGGGTCCTGGCAGGGATAAAGAAACGGCCCCAGCTGGTTTTGAACAGCTGGGCCATGGACAGAGGGTGACCCCAGCCCAGCCCTGCCCCATTCCAACAGCTGGGGACAGAATCCACACTGCTGGGGACAGCTGGCACTGCAACCCAAGACATACCTGGAAAGCAGGTTGCAGCCAGAGGGGGGAAGTTTCTTCTCCAAAGTCCTGAGGAACTTGGCCTCCAGTTCCACCAGGGGAGGTTTAGATTGGATATTAGGGAAAACGTCTTCACAGAAAGAGTTGTTAAACAGTGGAACAGGCTGAGCAGGGAAGTGGTGGAGTCCCCAGCCCTGGAGGTGTTTAACAGACACAGATGTGGGGATGTGGTTTAGTGGTGGGCTTGACAGTTCTTTTAATGGTTGGACTCTATGGTCTTAGAGAGTGTTTTTTTTTCCATCCTTAATTATTCAACAGAAAAGATTCATCCCACTTTCAGCTGCAATTCAATTACAAAACATCTCTTACACATGCATGCAGTAGAGATAGGATTCAGCTGTGATTCTTGAATTGGGATTCAAATGCTGCAATTTAGACACTTTTAAAGTCAGATGCCTAAAAATTAAACTTCTAAATTAAAGAAAGAACAATTTTAAAGCCACTGCAGAGTAATAACACATCTGCAGTGTGGTTTATCTCACTGTCTTACAGATTTTGCTTGGGAAAAAATAACCAGCCCCTAGAGATGTCTGTATACCCTGCTGACTCCTTAGGAAGCCTCTGAAACACACCTTGATCTGGATCAGAGAAAATCCAACAATGTGGGACAAAGTATTTAGGATCCAAGACAGATTCCTAGCAATTATTAGGTTCCCAAAGTTTTGTCACCACAGTTAAGTTTTGCTGAAATATTGTCAAGAGAATCGGAAGAGGGAGCACATGAGTCAGAAGGTCTGAGATATTAATTTTTAAACTTTACATCCCTGCAAAAGGAAGAATACCCTGTGTTTCTGAGCTGCCTTCCCTGGCTGACTTTTACCAGGAAGAGCTTGAGTTGCACCCTGCTTCTTAGGCTTGATCTCATTTATATTTCATACCTTGGCTGAAAGATCCATCCTGAACCTCAGAGCTGAATTCCTGATGCACCTGTGCTGAAAATGGGAAGGCAGCTTTGGCCATAATGGGACTTTTTTCCTGGAGGTTTTTGTGACTTTTACCTCAGGCAGATTTTTAAATACCCCTTGCAAAGGAGAGCTGCTCAGCTGTTGGAGCCCTGGACACAGAGGATTTCAGATTTTCTGTACTGACAGGGACTGATCCTCAAAAATACACTACATTGACCTGAGGCCTTGGGAAAGGCTTCCAAAACTGAGAGACAGCGCTGAGATTGTGAGTGTGGAGTTGAATAGAAGTGTGTGATCTCACAGAGTGAGAAATTCAGAGTTTGGGGGTTTGAGATCTAGTAATATATGTATAACAAGATGGAGAGTTTAGGATTGAGTCTTCTTCTTCTTCTCTTTCTTCACAAGTTTGGGTGATTTTCTGTGATTGGTTGAAAAAATCCACACTGCAGGACACAAGTGATTAGTTATTGTGTTAAAAGTAAAAATAAATTAGTTGGCATCTCATAATTGAGTAGTTTGGGCTTAAAAAGACATTGAAGGCAGAACTCTGGGCTCCATTTCTACTCTCTTACCTCAGCATGGAGAAGCACTCATGGTCAGTGAAGTTATAACTTAAATAAGAAATAATAAACATCCAAGTCTGAACAAGAATTCTGTCTCTCATGCTTTTCATCCTGACCCTGAGAAGAAGAACCAGATGAAGCCAAGGGGTTTGCTTCACTCACCAGCACTTACAACCTGCCCTGGGCTGAGCTGGGCCTGTGGCTCCCCTGCCAGCATCCCTCTGGCTCCACTGCAGCGGGGCTGATTCCTGCTCTCCAGCTGAGCACCCACGGCAGAGCAGTTCGTGCCTCCTCGTCCTGTTGGGCTATTTCTCCAGACTCCCCACTTGCACACACCCTCAGCAATGGGCTCTCACACTGTGTTTTCCCCCAGCATGTGTCAATCCCTGCAATTCTCTGGCTTTCCAGGTGAGCACAGAGCAGCCACGGAGGCCTTGTACTGCCCTGCTGCCGATTCCTCTGCACGTGTTCACCCAGTGGGAAACCAGCTGCTTGCTGTTTGTCCAATTTTGCTGCTAAAGGCCTTGTTTTTCTCATAAAAAAGAATGTCCTCAGCACTCAAAATCTCAAAAGCCTCCTGTTTTTTATGAGGATCTTTTTTCAGCATATGTTCATCATTGCTTGTATCTACTCTTGCTGATGACACAGACTGGTTACAATCTCTTTATTGAGATATTTAGGTGGTCACAGTTCCTGGACATATTTTATAGGTGCTCAGGTAAACAGACATACAGGGGAAAAGCAACGTGGAATTGCAGAATCACAGAATCAGGTGATGGTTTGGGGTGGGAGGGATCTTCAAGATCATCTTGTTCCAGCCCCTGCCATGGGCAGGGACACCTTCCACTACCCCAGATTGTTCCAAGCCCCATCCAGCCTGGTCTTGTGTCATAAGCAAATCCAATATTAAGCAAATACCTGTTCCAACTGCTCAGAGGAGCCCTAGGGAAAATACAAAAATAGATGTTCATAATTATTCATGGTATTAAATTGCATTGAATTTTTCAGGTCTGACATCTGCATCTGAATTTTAGTTTTTCAAATAGATCAAATATTTCAGCATGGACTTGATAATCTTTCCTCAAAATCAACAACCTTTGAAAAAATGCCTTGTTTTCATTAAGGAAGGATTTTTGACACACACATTGAACTGTAATGAGAACACTTCATTTTTCTTTCCTTATTTTGTATTTCATTGCTCAAATATGTGGCTATAATGAAAGACAAGTGGAGCACTCATAGAAGAGTAGAACATGACCAAAAGCTGAGTAGTCCCCTGTGAAGCAAAAAAGCAGAAAAATTAGAGGAATTTAAGTTCCTGTTGTCTCAGTCTGTCATTATATGAGTCACCAAATATTCCTGTCCATCACACATCAGAAGCTGAGGTACCAATGTTCTGGCAGTTTCTTGCTGGGTACAGAGGTAACAACTTCCTCCTAAAAGCATCTGAATTGTTGTGAAATAGCTGATAAATGCAAGCATCAGAAAGGAGAGGAAGGAGGAAAGGCAGGAAAAAAAATTAAAAAGAGAGAGAGAAACAAAAAGAACCAAACATTTTAAATGTGAATGGTGAATTAATCCAATTAAATGTCCTCCACCGAGTCTCTGGGATGAAAGAAAATTACTGGTGTTTCAATAGCTGCTACTTTATTAAAAGCCACTCTATTTTTTTCCAAAGCTTTTAAAGCAGAGACAGATGGAGATTAAAATATAACCAGTAGTTAAAAGCTACTTTCCTTTTGTTACTGGGGTTCTGACAGAACACTCAGAAAACAGATGCATTAAAAGCTGAGGGAGGAGGACAGACAGCACTTGCACCTGGTCACTTCAATGTATTTTGTCCTGTGCCCATGTTTATGTCATGAAAAACAAAGCAAGTACCAGGAAAACAGGTAAGTACACACTTAATTTGCACTGAAAAAAACTTCAGGGTTGTCTGAGTAGTTAGGTGAGAGAAATCTGGATGTGAAAGAACATTGGGTGTATTTAATCTCAAAACAAGCCTGCAACTGCACTAGGAACCAAGACTGGGGCATAACTTCATTTTTAACATGGTCAGAAGAGCTCCAACACCCAGAGCAGAAAACAGGGAGAGCTGGGCTACCAGTTTCTGATCTGTGACAAAACTGGCTGCCCCAAGAAATGGCTCCTGAGCAGCAGTGGACCCAGGACTGAGAGACTGGGACGAGCCCAGGGTCTGCATGGCCATGCAGGGCTCTGAGTGTGTCCTGGGTGGGAGCCCTGAGGCATCCTGTGGGATGCTGACACATCCCAGTGGATGCAGGAGGTGCCCTGAGGGTGCCAAACAGAAGAGCTGACTGGTAAAACTGTTCCCAGCTGCTGGGAATCAGCTCTGAGGAGACTCCAGGGGGGTCTGGAAATCTGTAGTGCTCTGAGAATTGGGGAATGGTTTGGGTAAGAAGGGATCTTCAAGCTCATCTCATTCCCCCTGCCATGCACAGGGACACTTTCCACTTTCCTAGAGTGCTCCAAGCTCTGTCCAGCCTGACCATGGACACTTCCAGGGATCCATGGGCAGCCACAGCTTCTCTGGGAAACCTGTTCCAGTACCTCACCACCCTCATAACAGAGAATTTGTTCCTAATATTCCATCTAACCCTTCCCTCTGTCAGTTTGAAGCAATTTTTTTTTTTTTGACCTGTCACTTCAGGCCCTGGTGCAGTGTCAGCCCTCATTTCTTGCCATGTGGGGCAGAGTGTGTTGGGAGGGACCATCTGCCAAAACATCTACAGCTCATCCAGGTGGGATTCCTTTGAAATCCACGGAGGCCCAGCAAGGGGGGTCTGCTGTGCCATTAATCTCATTTTTATACTGGAAGTCTAAAATGGATCACACCTCAAAATGTTCTCTTCTGTATACAAAGACAGAGTGGGTTGTCTGGACTGAATTTAGGCACCCACCTCTTAGACTACTAAATATTGTCAGATGAATCCCATCTCTTTGCACCATCCTAGATGGTAAAAAGGGTAAAAGTTTTATTCTCCTATTAAAAAAAAAAATTAGACATCTCTTCAGCAAGGAAAAAAATAAAAGGGAACTCCAGGATATTTTTCTGCAGTAGATGAGTGATGTATTTTGATTTTTAATGTTTTCTGCATTTCCTAATTAAAAATGCTAGTGCAAATTAAACATTAATAAAAATGAAACCAAGCGAGAGCTTTATAATAATATAGAATTAAGCATGTGTTCAGCACTGAACATGGGAGTGGGTCAATCTGGTTCCCACAGCTGGTGTGGACTGTTGCCCAAAGATGTAACAACCCTTCAGAAATATTACAGGGACTCTAAATCCAGGGGAAATAAAATGTTCGTTTTCAATAAAATGTCAATATTTCCAAAATGTTCCATCTAGCCCTGAGTATGAGGCTAATAGTCAGCTACTTTTGCCAATACCTGCATTGTTGCAGTGCTTTTTTTACCAGGAGGAAATTGCAAAGGCTATTTTCAGTCAGAACTGGAATGATATTTATTAATCCCCTGTATAAAATATAAGAGCTCTGGAGTTTGTGACAGTGGGATGGGGAAAATATTTCCATTAACATTCATCTAGATATAAAATTTTTTTCCTCTTCTCTTCTCTTCTCTTCTCTTCTCTTCTCTTCTCTTCTCTTCTCTTCTCTTCTCTTCTCTTCTCTTCTCTTCTCTTCTCTTCTCTTCTCTTCTCTTCTCTTCTCTTCTCTTCTCTTCTCTTCTCTTCCATTATTCAAACTTACCTTCCTCACCTATTCACAAAAAAACCCCTTTTTTTTAAATAAAACCTCGAGCTGTCCAACCACCCACCAAAAACAGAATCCATCTTCACTTCAGGTCCAGCTTTTTCCAAAACTGATCATGACAGCGGTCACTATAAACCTACCAAGTTTTCTCTCAAAAATCCATTGAAATGTATTTAAATAACATGAAATCCCCAAGAAAACAGAATAATGGGGAACTGCTGAGGTTTTGTCACAATACTCTGGTGGCACTCAGTGATTTTTAGAGCTGATATCATAAATGTTCACTACTGTCACAACCAAGTGACCAAGGGGACACCATGAATGAATTCCTACAGCTGAGCAGCCAAGCAGCTGTGGCACTAAGCCCAGGCCAGCTGTTAATTCATTCTTTTTCTTGGCATCTCAGGTGGATTTACAGCTTGATTTGTGCTCTGGATAACCCAAACAGCCCTGCTGCCTGCACCCAGCTCGGGGCTCTTGCTCCAAATGCACATTTGCTGTGTGTTGGGAGGCGGCCTGAGAGCCCCGCTCCTGGCAGGAGCTGCTTCCACTCAAACCCCAGCTCGGAGGTGCTCATTAACCCTCCCAAATGATTCAGCCTTTGCTTTGGCAGCTTTGCCATCTGTTGCTCCTGCAGAGTGAGGGGGATGGCCCCACAGACCATGCCCTCCCAGACACTCCACCAGCGTTCCCACAGGGTGTGGGGTTTTCTGCTTTTGCAGAAATGTCCTCAAGGTGTTAAAAGTCCTTTTCCTTTCCCAGGGTGAAAAAAGGACGTGAAATCTTTGGTCTTCAGATTTTTTTATTCTCTTCTCTTCTCTTCTCTTCTTGTTTATTTTACTTTATCTAAAACA
>VYXF01000344.1:104430-120907 GCA_013397295.1 Polioptila caerulea
ATTGAGTTAGAAAGTGTATCAGGAAAACTTGGAAGAATCAGGGTGACATTACTCTATTTCAATTTGTGAGACTTGTAGTTTTTCTTTCAAAGCTGGTAATTGTTCCCAAGGACTAAAATCCAAACTGTAGGTGTCTTGGGCTTGGTGCCAGGGCTTCTGAGCCCTCTGGGACCCCTGCACAGGTCCCTGAGCTCCCAGGGCAGTCAAAGACAGGCCCTGGGTTCTCACAACAGGGAGTGCAAATTATTCCCACCGTGTATTTGTCTATCTGCTGCCATGGAAAGTCATGATGTCCCCGAGGGTGGGCTCCAGTGTGGCTGGAAAAGTGAAGTGACACATCTTCCACTTGGCTCTCAGTCACCAGTGTCCTTGAAATCAGCTCCCAGGCTGTGTGCTGGGTGGTCCAGGAGTCTCGATTTTATTCAGGGATGAGGGGGAGCTCCAGCCATACCTAAATCCACACCTTGGATCCTCACAACCTGTACAAGGCTTGGCAAGTTGGCCTCAAGGGCTCCTTGGGCTCACTCCACCGGCATAAATAGGTGGCACAACCTTCCAGAGGCACTTGCAGGTGCTTTTGCAATCATAAAACTGTCAAGATTGGAAAAGACATCTGAATCGTGGAGTCCAACCTGGACAAGCAGCAAGGGGAAAGAGAGATGTAACATCCTGGCTGTAGGATGGATGGTGGAGCTCACTGGGATGGGATGCTGAGGGAGTCACTGGAAAGGTGGTGAGATAATTCACCCGCTGAATGGAACATCTTAATTGGTGTGTGCCCAGGGAATCCAGCAAAAGGAGAAGCCTGTTCCAGAGGGATGAGGTGTGGGAAGGTCCCGGCTGCCATCTAGTGGAGCAGGGATTTGTCTTTAGACTGAAATAAATCTACAGATTGCACACATCACAGAGAACCCATCTGTGATCTGTAGGACAAATCGCAACTTTACTTGTGGAAAAAGTAATAAAAAATAAAGTAGCCTAGAAAGCAGTGAAACTGGGGGCAGAACCACATTGTAATCGCAGGAAACAGGGGATGAAAGATCAGGAGGTGAAAGAACCCCTTGTCACTGTTTTCTGGAACAGTTTGTGTCCTCCCTCTCACTTCCATGGAAAGCCACACAAGGGTTTTCATTAGAACTAAAGAAATATTTGCTGTTTTCAGGATGATCAGATGAAATTTCAGTTCCCCCACCCCAGATTTGGGTCTACTCTCTGCTCTTTACCACATGGCTGTATTTTTTGCTAGGAAAGTGGGCAGATGTTTCAACTGGAAGTTCACTTTGGAACTTTCTGATCAGCACTTTGTTCATGCTCTTCATCAGTGATGATGGTCAAACCTCACGCCCAGAGGAGAGGGGAAGCTTAGGGCAGGCGTGTGATCTGCTTCTCAGATTCCCACTTGTCACTCTGGCATTTTCCAAATTTTCCATTCATTTCTCCAATCTTACCTTGAACCCACTTAGACTTTGCCTGTCTGGAAATGCTTTCAGTGTCGGGCAGGGTGTGAGAGAACTTTTTCAAGGAAAAGCTCTCTCACTTCCACCCTGACATCATTCATTTTCCTTTAAAATTATTCCATTTTCCCTTCTGGGGTTTTACCTTTTCTCTGTAGGTCCCACTGGCTAAGAAAGCACATTTAACACAGAATAAACCAAATATCTGGTGGTTGTTTTCCCATCAGGCTGATTTGGACTCAGAGTTCTGTTTTACTCACTGTCATTATCTGTTCTGTCAGGAGATAGAGAAAATCCTTTATTTGTTAAGGCACTCTGTGGATTAGGTGGGTATTTCTCTAGTTTCTAAAATCCCTTCAAATCATCAGAAATTAACTCTATTACCAAAAACAGGTGTTTCTACAATTTCCTGTAGGCCTAATCTGCTGGAACATGGGGGTTTTTCTGGTTAGAAACCTGAGTTATGAAAATAAAGCTTGTGCTTAGGAAGGGGAGGAGAGGAACTACCTCACCCTTTCATCATTTCCTAAACTTGATTTAGCTAAAACAGCTGGAGATAAATCCCACTCCCAGTTTAAAGGTGTGGGTTTACTTTGTCCTGAACCACAGAATCTTAGAATGAGTTGGAAGGGACCTTAAAGATCATTTAATTCCAACCCCCAGCCGTGGTCAGGGTCACCTTCCATAGACCAGCTCTGCACAGGCCCAGCTACAATTCAGATTAAATGATCTGAAAAGTTAACTGAGTGTAATAGGGGAAATAAAGAAACACAGATCCCTAGCAGACATTTGTGTTAAGAAAATTAAAGATCTATTGTTTGTGTTCCTGTCGCTTTTAGAAAGGTATTTACTGTCCACTTTGACACAGTGGTTTTGCTCAATCACATCCAAAATGACAGAAATTCCTATTGCTGCACAAAATTTAAAAAAAAAAAAATATATATATAAATAACATTTTAACATTCTTTTGCCATACTGTTACATTTTAATATATTTTATATATGAAAAATTGGTGGCATTCGAAGCAAAATATAGTAGAAATAAACATTCCAGTCATTTAATTTATGTCACAAAATATGAGCACAATGTATTTTTATTTGCAGCTAAACAACTTTACATTCTGCAAGCCTAAAAATCATGAAATATTCATAGAAACTACAACTCTTTTTTTTTTTTACACTCTTTGGATATAGGATTTTCATAATGTGCCATAAAACAATTTCCACTGACCAAAAACTTCCCCATCATTCTGACGAATTTCTCAGTGGGCAGGGTCTGATTAAAAGCTTTGTCCTTTAAGGATAATGGCAGAACTGAGGAGCACCACATTAATACCTTAATTAGAAAATCCCAGAGCACAACTCAAGCCAGACAGTGATGGTTTAAATGTGATTGTGTCTCTTGCTATGGAAGCTGATCTCAATTTTGGTTTCCAGAGCTCTCCCTGAGCAGCAGGGAACAGCAGCATCGTGATTAAAGGGTGGTCCAGGCTTGTTCCCAACCCTTTTACAGACTCTGACATCTCCCTTTTCCTACAGGCACCTCCAGGAGTCACAGCACCTCTGAGACCTTACATGGAAGGATTTCAGGCACACATTGGGTCAGATAACAAACGATGCCAGTAGAATTTTTATTACAATAATCAATCTAAAAGCATTTTGGACCACTTTTAATATTTTTCTGTTTTTTCTTCTCCCACATCCTGGTCTAAGGTCAGTGTCATCACTGAGGGACGTCCCTTGGAAGAGGTACCAAGGGTTTACTGAAGCAGAGCTTGAATCATAATTCAAATAAAACCAAGTAGTGAACAGCTGTCCTTGCTTCACTGAAAATTGAAATTATTTCATGATATGGAAACAATAACAGTGACCTCTCCTTGATGTCAGATAAAGACAGAAGAACCAGGAGTGATCTCTGATAGTCATTATGGGATATATTGTTTCATTTTGTTCATGTAAAATATACACTGGTAGTGGAAAAGAATTTTGCCATTAAACTTTAATTGCCATTATAGTGTGTGAGAAAGCACGTAAGGAACTAAGCTATTCAGAAAAAAATAAGTGTAAAAGGGTTATTCCCTGACAGGGGAAGATGAAAAAATGATGACAAAGCCAGTGGGCAAAAGCCCAACAGAAAATGCCATCTGAATGTGAATGTAAAAGAAACAAATCAAGTGCTCCCACAAAAAAAGGGGATATTTCCATTCAAAAAAACTAATTGGAAGGTATTTCTTGTTTTCAGGTATCTGGCAGGTGTTTTTGAGGACAGGAGAAGAAAAGTTAACCAATATCATACAATTAATTAATTGTGATATGACACTGAGTTCAAGAACAACTAATTTAACTCACACCTAAGCTGGCAGAAACTTGAAAATTAACACCTAAAACTGATTTTTTTTTCTTCAGCAGCCTGAAGTGAAATCAGTTCATGCCCCTAGGTCTGGAAGTACCTTTTTATTCCTGCCTTTACTCATTGCATTTTAAACCCTGTAGCAATTTGCACACCCTAGGAATAATTTTCTTCAACGCAGTTTTTTGTTGCTCTGGCTCTGCTTCAAGTGAAAGCAAATCACACTCAGCCAAATTTAATCTTCAAAGGTTAAGGAGTTTCTGCTGCTTATGCTTTTCATACTTGTGTTATCAAACCTTGCATGTGACAGACAAGAACATGTAGAAAAATAATCTTATGTGATAAGTGTGCATATACTTCTAAACTCATGTTAAGACCAGTAAAAATAACCTAAATTCAATGCAATTCCCATCCTGAAAAGATGAATTGTTCAAGTTTTTGAATAGTGCTCAACATTTTATATTCAGTTTAGAATTTAGTAAAAATGTAATGCAATCCTAATCTTCATGTCATACCTTTTCATAACTGAAATTAATGCTCTAATTAAATAGTTTGAGTCATATCTTGGGATTTTAACCACTTCTGTTTCCAGTTTCAGCCATCCCAGAGGAAAATATTCTCTGGATAGTAGCTAGGGTTTATTTCAGGAAGGGACAAAATTATATCTTTAAGATTTCTGCTCTTTTTCATGCAAGAAAAAGCTGAGATGACTGCAGAAGGAGAGAGACTCTGTGGAGCAACCCTATTTTGGTGACAATGGATGCCACAGGTACTGGAATGCAGCCAAATAACTGGGCCTATCATAGATGATACAGAGCCAATGGAAATGATTTGGTCAGACCAACTATTTTTGGTACAGAGGGATTTAGGCTCAATCCCTTAATCCAAACTTCTCTAAAAGCAGAGAGCAAGAGCCCTGAGCAGTCTCTGTGTTCATGTGCTTTCATAGCTGTTACTAACCTGTGCTTTTAAAATCAGAGTCAATGTGGAAACTCCACTTCAGAATTTCAGGGCCTAATTACAATCCAGAAAATCCATTTGATATGGTCAAGATGTACAAGAGTGTTATTAGGACACTCTAAAACTTTGCTTGAGACAGGGAGACCAGAAAGAGCCATCACACAATCAGAAATCAGCTGAGCCTCACAGTGGTTGATCTGTTCAGCACAAGAAGGGATTTTATTTAGTTTTCATTGTTTTTTGTCTTATGCTCTTAGACCATGATGGTGTTCACAGTAAATTTGCCAATTTTCACACCAGCAGCAATGCAGCAGCTGCAAGGAATTTTCTATCTAAACATTTATGGGGAGAGATGGGTAAAATCTATCTGTCTTTCCTGGGTTATTACCCCAGGCTGCATTTTAGCTGATGTAGAGCATGATTTTTGGGAGGGTGAAAAACATTCCTGTCCAGGGAAGAGCTCATGTTCACTGGTTCTGCTCCTTTTCCACCTTGGCTGGATGCTCTGGGTCACTGGAAGCCATGTGAAGGCTTCTCTCTGTTAGTCCCTTACTCTCCACCCCAATCACCTTGAATTCTTCTGGATAATGGAAGGAAACCAGTAAAAACAATATCTTGGGCTCCACATTGTAAAACGTGTTCCAAGGAGTCACTTCAGAAATGGAAATAAAAACCTACTCCCACTTTCAGGTCTGAATCGAGCCATTGCTGTAATTTTCACAGGTAGAAGAATAAGAAGGAAAATAAAAACTTTTTTCTTTTTTCTTTTTTTTTTCTTTTTTTTTAATTGGAAGAGGAAAATGCCTCCTGGGCTTTTAAACAAAAACTAGGTGAAGCAACATTCCATTTCTTCAGGTTAGCTGTAATTACCTGGATTCAGCAAAGGGAAATTTCTGTTTTTTAATCAGACTTGGCAGCTCACTGAAATGTTCAGAAGAGCAGGGCAAAGTGTGTTGATGTACTGATCCTCACTGGTTGGTACAGCTTAGCTTTCTTCACTCCTTTCCAAGCCCTGATGTTCCCATCAAAAAGTTTAATCAATCTTTTGATTACAGGTTACAATCACCACTGTGGAAAAAAAAACCCGAAAAGAAAATAAAACAAAACCACTCAAGTACAAACACTGGGAATCCAAGTTTATTTTCAATGCTCTGAATCTTTTACAACACTGGAGAGCAAAAACAGTCACACACAAGAAAATATTTAGCAGTATTACCAGCAGTGTCCCTGTCTATCTCCTGGGAGTCTCATTCTCTTTCTGTGCCAAAGTTGGCTTTTTCTTTTCATTTCCTTGTAAAGATTTTCCCTAATGATTATCATATGGAGCCTTGGCCTTCCCATTGCCTCCCTTTCATGCTACTTGGCTGTCAGAAATTTTCTAACCTGTAACTGCTGAAACAACATCAGAACCTGAGAATGTTTTATGGAGAAATTGAATATTTTTGCTACTAAAGAGACATTGTAGAAAGACAACATAAAAGGACTTCTTGTGGGGCAGTTCAGCAAGACTTCCAGCTCCTTATTTACATGTCTGTGGAATCAAAACATGGAACAAAGCTTGAACAAGCTGGGTAGGCTCCAGTTCCCACTGAAATAGAATTGAATTCTGTTTTCTAGAGGTGGTCATTTATGATGTCACTTGAGGATACCACTGGTGTCCATTCCTACGCTTTATGGTTGCTCAGTGGAAGTTTTTTACACTCTTTGGATATAGGATTTTGGAAGTGTAGAAGCAAACCAGAATAGTGATTTTTATGTTTGCTGTGATGCAGAGTTATCACTGAGAGGGTTATTTTGTGTTTAGAAGGTCTGTCAGGGTTTAATCTGTCACTGCAACTCTTGTCCTGCAAAAAAGCCCCATGGTCAGAACTAGAAGTGAATCCTCCTCCAGTTGGCTCAGGATAAACTGCAATCGTTAAGTTCGGTAAAATTTTGTTTGTTTGTTGTTTGGGTTTTGTTTGGTGGGCTGGGTTTTTCCCCCTCCAGGTCCTGAGGCCGTTTTCAGCACACAGATGTGGTCATTTTCACCCCAGAGCTGGAGGGCACCGTCCACCTGCTCCTCCTCCACACTGGCACCAGTCCGGATCTCTTCCCGTGCCACCTCCGGCCAATTTCTGTTTGCACCTAGGTACAAAGGAAAAGGCTGTTCTGTGGTTGAATACTGCTGGGGAGCAGACAGCAGGAAAGAAGCAGGACAAAAAAAGGGGATAGAAAAGAATAAAGTTTTTACACATCTCAGTCCAGTTTAGTTTCCTTTTTAGCTGATAGGGAGAAGTAGAATCCTGTTTCAGCATGGCCATCTTTCTGCACTGATGAAAACTTCTCCTGAAGTTTTATCAATACCAAGCTTGAGGTCTCTAGCACTATAAACCTTTTTCTCCATTACTAAAATATCATCTCAGCTTTTTGTTATCTACCTTCTCCTTCTTTTTTAGTATTCCTGTGAATATTTATTCTTCCATCGATCTCACCAGTGTGGCCTACACAATTAACTCATTTTCTCCACGTTGCCTGCTCTCCCTCAGTTGCTAAAGGATGTCCTTTTGGTTCCATCTGCTTCTAGAAAAGTATAATCTGCAGCAAGTTTCTTAATCAGCATTGACCATTTTGTGGCTGGGAAATAATGCTGTTTTGGCATTTGAGATTATGAGGGGAAAGCCAGCAACAGTCAGGGGACTTTTGCTGTGTGTTGTTGACAGCTGTGACATTGTGTATCATGTACTGACATGTTCACAGGAGCACAGAGTGGGTCCAGGCCACCCATTAAGCCTCCTGTCACATCTGATTCTTGTTAGGAATGTGCCTCCCCAGATGTTTAATAGGAAGGGAATTTCTGTATTGAAGTGCTGTGTGTCTGGGAAGAGGAGCTGGATGTGAAGCTGTGGTCTGTGGTTAGAAGGGATTGGGGTTATTAATAAAGTAATGACAGGATTTTTATCTAAACACAAGCATCATTAGAGCAGCCAGTAATTCAGGGTCATAAACTTAACCAAAAGGCTAAGAATGTTAATATATTTTAAAATATTTAACTTAATATTTCAGAAATTTCCAATAGGATTCAGAAAGTTTGGCCCATGGCACATGTAGGTGATTAAACACTGTTTGAAAGCTTAGCCAGCCCTAGACATTAAACATGGAAAATTAAGATTTAGCCAATCCAGTCCAGGGAGTCTAGAGTGATCAGGGACAGGATTCATCTCCTAAACACACCTTTGACTCTCCAGGGGATGCCCCTTCTGGAGAGAAGGGTGCGTATGTGTGGAACAGGATTCTCCTTTTCAGGAGCTGCAGACAGAATCCAGCAGTGTTAGTCTGAAACTGAATCCCAGTCATATTCCAGAGGAGCAATCTCAGCTGCTCCGGAGTCAGAAAATGAGGCAAAATTCCTGAGTTTCATCATTTTCTAAAATATGGAGGATAAACTTACACATTTTCTGAATAATTCCTTTAAGATGCATTATTGTCACATCTAGACTGTGTTAATGGACCTGAACACACTAAGCTAAAAGGAAAGATTCCTCTCTCATCAAAAGTAAAATCCTGACTTAAACATTCTAAACAGAAAACCAGATTTACCAACATGAAGAAATACTGAGATACTTCATGAGACTATTAAAAATACTGAAAAATTATATTTCACTACTGGGCAAAGGTATTCATTTGAATTCTTTCCAATTTAAACATAGACCTTTAATAAATGAAAGTTTCTCTGCATCACTGAAGCAAAGCTGGATTTTCAGATCTGGACTTAGCAGGGGTTGTCCAAGCCTAACTATAGGACAAAAATATGCAGAAAGGATTAAAAAAACCATGATGGAATAGTAAAATAGTAAAAGTTCATTTCTCCACTAGATGGCTTCATTCCCATGAAGATAATTGAAAAGAAATTCATCAACATTGTTACCCATGTAACAGCCATAAGAAAATTAAAGGTTTGATTATCTGTTTGTACGAAACTGATTGTTAACTGTATCTTTGCCTCTGAAGGCAATATTGTAGAAGATTTATCTGATACAGTTTCCTTACCTCTTGGTTCAGGAAACAGTAGAGAACTGCCACAATAAATCCCTGAAAAAGACCAGAAGAAAAAGTTTTGAGGTTTAACAAAGTTTGAAAAAGTCACTTGCATTATCTGACTTCATGGTGTTGCTGTGTTATGAATTAGTGAGTACCACTATAGGTAGGAGGATTGCTAAAAGTTGCAAGATAATTTATGGATCTCCAATAAAGCTGAATAGCTTTAAAGTAAACACCTGGTTAGTGGCATTTCATCGAAATAAGTCACAGGCTATGAATTCACAAATGTAATTGGTGATTGTGAAAGTGTGGTCCAACCTCCTGCCCAACACACTGACAGCTGATTCTTTGTGCACTCTAAAAAAGTTAAACAGAGACTGCAGAAGGAGATTCATGGATGAAGTTCACACAGCTTTCCAGTCAAATTCTGTATCTGTAGAACATCAGATGTGATCAAATTCTGGCCTGTTGAAAATATCTGTTAAGATTCTGAACTGGGATACACCCAGGACAATCCTAGGAGGTCAAAGGACCTACATGACCAGATCCTGGCTCAGCAGCTCAGCCTTTATTTTATTAAATTATTCATTGATTATTAATTAACTCAGTGAAGGTGCCCCCCCCTGTACAGAGGGTCAGAATTAATGGTTTGTTGGGTAAGTCTGACACAAGGGATTTAACCCTCAAGAGGAATAAATCAGCACAGATATCATGGATTGTTGGTGATGCTCCCTGACCCGTGGGACCCTCCAGGGAGAGATCTGTTCCCTGGGGAGGTTTGGTGGCATTCCCACAGCTGCTGCTTGTGGGCTGAGGGGCAGCACAGGGAACGGGAGGGGAGCAAAGGGAAATTGGGTCCTGCCCAGCTCATAACTCGGGGAGCAAAACCACCTGGAGGGGCAGCAGAGCAGGAGATTTTCTTGTTGGCATCAAGCTCCTCAAGCTGTCCATGCCCTGTGTGCCAATCCAGAGCAGTGGGGGGCACCAACCCCACATTTGCAGGAGGGGAAGGGATGTGGCATTTCCTGGGAGAACAGCCTGTGAGGGGCTGGCATACATCCCAGGCACTGCTTGATGTTTAATTACCAATTTATCCTTTGACAAAGAGTTAGCAAGAGGGCTGGACCTACAGCTTTGATTGCCTCTGGATGATCTAAATCAGCCCAAATCACCTTGAATTTGTTAGTGAAGTCAGGTGGACAAGTACTGGTAGCAAGGAAGATTTTCCACACTTGACTTTGGCCCCCCATCCAATTTACACACTTATGTGAAATTCTGGCCTTGTATTGCAAAATCTGGAGGCCAGCCTAGAGCCAGGTAGGATTTGTCACCTCTTCAGACATTTTAATTTGGCAAAGAAGCAGGAATTTTGTGAGCAGACACTGGTTTCAGGATCCGAGGGGGTTTTCTGTGCAATACTTGCTGTCATGAGGACACAAGGCTGAAATAGAAAAACCAGCAAGAGGGAGCTGAAGGATCTGGGGTAATTTTACCTGAAAAGATCCAATGCAGAGCTCCAAATAAAGCCGGAGCCCCAGGCTGGTGTATTCTGGGAGGAAGTTGAAGACAATGTAATGAGTTCCAAATAATGGGATTAGAAGCAGTGTTGACCTTGAGAGACGTCTTAGCACAAGAGATGAGAAAAAATAAGGTAATATTATTTTTCTGAGTAAAAAAATGCACTCAGTGTGCCGGAGTAGTGAGCAGAAGTGAAAAAGAAACTAGTATATATAAAAATATATATAAAATAGAAATAAATATGCTGGCTTCCTTTATAGTTCTGATGCAGAGAAAGGCAGCTATAGAGGGTAATATTTCCTATACTAAATAAGAGATTTAATGCTGATTCCATAAATTCTGTTGTCTCCTCATTGATTTTAATTGGAAGGCAAACATCTGAGCTGATCTGAATAGTCCCATTGGCCAATATCAGGTGACTTGAGTCTCACCCTTTGACTCATTTCCTTTGGAATGGGATAAGCTTGGGAATTCTAAAATTTCATACCAGTTAAACTGAGCCTGTCTATGACACTGAGCAAGTACTTGTCTGTTTAGAAAAGACTACACAAATTTTAAAATTATTATTAAAATAATTGATGTTTTAAAAAAATTCTTCTATACATTACCTGTACTGAGAAGAATTATTGAAGTTGATTTGTCTAGGGTCTAGTTTCTTCAGCAAAATTCTGATGATGTTGATAAATAGGACAAAATTGACCTGTTCACAACATTTGAGGGATGAGAGGGAAGAAAAAGAAAAGGTTAATTTCTGATGTAAAACTTTGCAGTGAAAATCTGGTGTTTGTTTTTTGTTCTTTTTTAAATTTTAATTACAATGTAATTTGTGCTGTTTCTATGTAAGGTCATTAATGTTATTCCTGTTGGCAGCATTCAAGTATTAAAATAAGTTGCATTCCTGCTTGAAGAAATGGCTGAAGAAGAAAACTTGAGGATTTCACTTTGTTCAGCAAAATATTTTTGTCAATAGCTCGTGTGACTCTCTTTTACCTTTTGTAGCTCGAATCAGCTGCATTCTCCTTAGAGACAAATATTGCATTAAATTCTGGCTGATCTCTCTGGGCATTATTAGGAGAATTTTTCTGCCTAAATACCTCTACAGTGAGATATTTCCATCTGAGCTGATGGCCCTGTTCTGCCTTTGCAGTCAGTGGAGACCCAGCCAGGAGGGTTTACAGAGCTTCAGGTGGGCTTGGGTCACCTCCTCCAAAAGTAGATATTTGTTTTAAAGCAGGTGAATCACTTGCCAAAAGTGTGTATTTCTCTTTTTTTTTTACTCTAAAGGAGTCTCTGAGGAGCGTTAGCTCAGCTCCAAAGCAGTTAAGGTCAATCCTAATTTGCAAATCAAATCTTCTACAATTGCAATTTGGCACAGATTTATACAAAGTCTGTGAGGCTGCTCACGGTTTTCCACTATCAGAGGGATTCTCCTTGTGCATTTTTGGAGTGTCTGTACACACCAGCTCTTCCTTAGGTGAGGCTGAATGCCTAATTTTACCCAAGAACATCCTCATTTTACCAGAAAGTCCAACCTCATTCTATCCATTAGTGATGCTCTACGTGCATTCCAGAAGAGATAACAGAGGAAGAAGGACATGAAATATTTTATTGAAATACAGCGAGCTCTGACCAGAATTCAACTTGAGATTCTCCCCTCACGTGGTTTGTGTGTAACTTTATGGTCCATTCCAACCCAAAGCATTCTGTGATTCCATACCCCTCATTTGCATGCATCTGTCCTCCAATTAAATTAAGATTTTATAGCTGGCCTTAAGGTCACCCATTAACTGCTTTCTTGAACACTGCTTGGGTTTAATGACTTGTGGGAGTAATCATCTCTGATAATCATTTAAAGCCCATCAGTTTATTCAATAAATGCCAGACTCAAGAGCTGTTATCAATTTTCTGCTCTGAACAGGAATTTATTGCCTGTGAAAGTTTTGTATCAAAATTTATGGCTGAGTCTGAGCTCTTATGCTAAAATATTGTTTTCAAATATTATAAGGAGGGTTTAGTCCACACACTTGCTATTAACTTCAACTAAGCTGACAATTCTGGGAAAGTTTTAATTTATTTGAAAGACAAGCATTTTAGTTTGCATTGGACACAGGCAGCTAACAGTAGAAATTTACCATTCCTCTTCCAACAATTCAGCAAACAGCAACCCCAATTTTAATACAAAAGCCTTTTTTTTCTTCTAAGTAATATCAGCAAACTCCCAAGTACCTACCCCCACAGAAATTATAATTGGTCCTTTGATTAGCCACCAATAAGGGGAGCCTTGATTAATATCCCAGCATCTGTGAACATGATAGATAGTAAGTTTAGAAAAAGATATGTATGTAATCACTGCAATCAATAAAAAATATAACCCAACAATACAGAATAATGTGGGAAACAATGACTTACACTGTGTCTTCAAAGTAGAATTTTGTCAATATCCATATAAGGGTGAAAAGGGTTGGAAAACCTGTCAGACATTTTAAAATAAGGTATAATTAATCCAAGCTTTGTCCACTGAAACTCTGCTGCAATGATACAGATCCCTCATTTTTCAGAGCTGGAATTATGTTTTGGGGTCAGTAACAGGAATTGTTTTAAACACAGTCCCTAAAACACAAAAAGTGATTCTGCTTGCTGAGTTGTCAAGCCTACCTTAACCTTTGGTGACAAAAGGATTTTCCTCCCTGAACCAACCAAAAAATTCCTCTGGCCAAGTGCATTCACCTGCCATAGAGGAGTTCTCTGCTTTTTCCTTCTCTCTGTGGGCACCCACTTGGTTGCAGATTTCTAGGTCTGAAAAATTCCATTTATTCCAGACAACAACAAAATCAGGAGGACAATGTTGCTGTTTCACTGCCTGTCCTGTTATTTAGTGGACAGAGCTGCTTCATTCATACCATAGCTCAGTACAAAAGATGGGCTGTAGAAATATCAGGAACAAAAAAAAGTTCCTGCTTAGGAAAAAACAATTCCCTTTCCCAAGCTGTGTAAGTATTCTGCACAAACAGGAGCAAGGCACATTAAACTCTTGTGTTTGTGATAACTCCTTCGAGGCAGCTGTGTTTTCAGTGGGCTGAAGAAGGTTAGGCTGAATGTTAATTCCCAAATATACTTGATTTTCCAGCCCTTTCGCAGGGAGAAAGGGCTGGATGAGTTCTGGGTTCCACATCCAGGTTTTTTTTAATGGGAATGGAGTCATGGAATCATGGAATCATAGAATCAAGGAATTGAGGAATCATAGATTTAAAGAATCATAGAATCATGGAATCATGGAATCATAGAATCATGGAANGCAAGGAATCATAGAGTTATAGAATCATGGAATCAAGGAATCGAGGAATTATAGAGTTGTAGAATCATGGAATCAAGGAATCATGGAATCATGGAATCATAGAATCATGGAATCATAGAGTTATAGATCCTTAGAATCATGGAATCATAGAATCATAGACTCATGGAATCGAGGAATCATAGAGTTATAGAATCATAGAATCATGGAATCAAGGAATCAAGGAATTATGGAATCATGGAACCATGGAATCATGGAACCATGGNACTGTCCCAGGTTGCTCAGATCCCCATCCAACCTGGCCTTGAACACTTCCGGGCCTGGGGTGTCCACAGCCTCCCTGGGCAACGTATGCCAGAGTCTCACCAACCTCACAGTACAGAATTTCCATGTCCAATCACTCCATTCCTTGAGAAAAGTTCCTCTCCAGCTTTCTTGTACCCCCTGGAAGTTGCTCTGTGGTCTCTATGAAGCCTTATCTTCTCCAGGCTGCACAGCCTCGTTTAACACCTTGCCTTTGACTAATTTCCTGTAAAATCCATACCTACCCCAGCCAAAGAGAACCAGCCACCAAAAATATCTTCTTCCATGGGAAAGGGATGAGAGCAGCAGGCAGTTTAGGTAGAGAGCCTCCACCAGCAGCCACATGAAATTGGTCATCATGAAGTAGTGACAGAAAACCACGGAGACCTTGCATTCAGTCTGGGGAACAGGAAAGTCATAGTTTAGGCATTGCTTGGAGATACATCTCTGATTTTGACCATCTGTAATATTGGCTGAGTTCTACCAAGGATGAGATCTCACTACCAGCTGATGTTTAAACTGAGAGCTTCAAATGTCAAATGGATTTCTGATTAGCGAGGCTTTAGCCATCACAACACCTTGGGATCTCTGCTGCATTTTGCTTTCTATCCCTACTGCAGAAATGTAACTTGGGCCCCCAAGAGAGTGAGTTCTCTCACAAATGCACGGCCTCAAGTGTACCTTCAGTGTCAAACGCTCCTTGAATCAAGGCTCAAGGACCCATTTTTCTCCTTATGCTCAGCTCGAAAGTTGTGTGTGGCTGTTGGCAGTGAAGAACCATCCTGTGAACCTCTGCTTGAAAATCATTGCCACATTGCCAAAATGTAGGGCTGAAAGAATGCTGAGTCCACTGCCTGGTACCTTGAGTGCTTTGTGGTTTACAGATCAGAGCTTCCAACCAGAACAGGAAATCCAACATTTCTAGAAGAATAAGCTCTAAAAGTTGTTCTTTGATGTGCCCAGAGATCTTCAATTTTAGGCTTCAGAATATTGAAATAAAACAGTGTGATGATACTAATTTGTTGCTCTGTGAAAGTCCAAATTTCATTTAGAGTACTGCAACATCACAAATTAAAGCTTTAAGAATATAGGAGGGCATAATGTACATACTTATGGATGCAAAATACATTGAATAAAAGAATTATACCATTTTCATTACTGGGTTAGAAAGAAAAAAACCCAAAACAATAAGTAGTAAAAAAGAGGCATGAAAAGTGAAACCATAAATAAATGGTACCTAGAAACCTCAAATACCACAATATCCTGCTTTTCATGTGCTTACTGTAGAGAAGCTGCAGTGATCAATGCCTTCCTCCTGGAAAAGGACAGCATCCTTAATGAAAATGGCAACAGCCTTTAAGATGAATGTGAAAAAGAGCTGCACGTGGATATAATTCCTGGGACAGCGGAGCCTCCTGGAAGAGAAGAAGAGAGGTCCCTCTGGGTAATTAATTTACTTGTGCTGGTAGTAATTAAATTAAACAATAAGCCCTTCTTTTATCTCAGGTACCTGCAGACACATTTAGGAAGAACACTTTGATCCACTGAGCTCTGTCAGAGAGAGGCAGAAAATTTCCTCATGTGAAGCAAATAAGCCCCAGTCTACATCTTAATCTCTTTTCTTGTTTACCAGAATTAGAATTTTTTCATTACTTTGCCAAAGTTATTTTGATGAATTGAATAAAAGCACAGAAGAGCTTTAAAAAATTTTGGCACATCTACTTTAAATTCACTGTACACATCTACCTTAAATTCCCAGTTAACTAAGATTAAATTTTCCTGTTATTAAATACAGATTTTTGAGGGTGGTTTACAGCTTCAGCTTCATGTTTTCATTTGGAGATGAGGACTTTAGTTAATAATCCAAAAGTTGCACTAGAAGCTGAATTCCATCCAGACCCAGTATCAGAGGGTCACCTAATCTGAAAGTTCACCTGGAGTGTGCAGAATTTTATTGCTGACCTCATATGTCAACCCCATTGTTAATTATGACTTTTTCCTCCCTGTTACTACGTCTCCTTGTGTCCATTGTTTCTTTCTTTCCCCTCATTTGGGCTGGTTTGTTTTCCTGAGGTCAGAGTGGATGTCAATAAACATATCTGGTGGCTTCCAGACATGAACTAGGAACCAGCAGAGGTCAAGAAACATTCCCTAGAGAACCCTGATTCTCACAGCATAATAATAAAACTACTGCCTTTTTTAAATTCTTTTTTTTTCTTTTTTTTATCTCACAGAAATACAAGAAATAAAGAAAGACTAATGAAATAGATCCCATGCTGTGGCAAACATTAAATCTACATTAAATGATAAAATACTTTAAATATTCTGAATTAGACCTGAAAATACCTAATTGATGGATAACTGAGTAAAAAAGAATTCTCACCAAATGTGACCAAATTCTGAGATTAACTCTAAAATGTGTCTTTAGTGGTAAATTTTTCACTAGCAATCTATACAATGCCATGGGAACAATCATTCAGAATCAAGTCCTTTGTGTGTATCCTTATTGAAAATTCCCTGGAGCCAAAACAGGCAGGCACACACAGTTCATGAAAAAAAAAAAAAAAAAAAAAAAAAAAAAAAA
>VYXF01000344.1:120936-154092 GCA_013397295.1 Polioptila caerulea
AAAAAAAAAAAAAAAAAAAGATTCATTCCAGCCTAAAGCAAGTAAATTTTTCTGTTGGTCTTTCAGGATCAAAGTGAGTTGCTGAGTTTTGCCAAGAGACAGACAAGGTTTATTTCCCAGATCTGAATCTTCTTATTCCTCAATCTCTCTGATACCTTTTAATTCCCAGCTTCCATTTCATATTATTTAACCAACATGGCTGGAATTTTTAATTTTTATTCACCTGAATTTCTATTTATATTATTTTGTTAAGTTTAATGTTGTGTTCTACAGTTTAAGAAATTAAGAACTGTGAAAACAATCGAGGTTAGAGGACAACTTTACCTGAATGCAACAAGAACTGTCACAGCAATGATGAGGGAGGTGATGGACACACTGTATCCCACAGTGTAGATGATCTTTATAGTAGAAAAGTAGGATTGCTGTAACAGAAGAGAATGGTTTGTCACACAATTTGCTGCTAAATGACAGCTTTTTTACTGCTTCTGTCAGTTTTGCTTTGTCTGGTGCTTCCATTCTGTTGACATCCCTGATGTCTTTTTTTCCCCCTCTTCAAATCTCACAGCAAAATTCAACTTAAATCACTCATTATGTTTCTTTTGTGTAGACCCATTCTATGTTTTGTGCTTACAGCCCAGTCTGATGCTGAGACATGTATTGATCAGGGGAGTTTGAAGCTCATTCATAAAAACATAAAAACTCTCACCAGTCTTTCAAAAAGGCATTGTTAAAAAAAACTTATGCAATTTTTTTAAATACTGTATTTTATACCAAGTTTTCTCTCCAGCAGCAGCAGGCAATGCTGCTGGCAGAATGATGAATACAGAATTCTGTCAGCCTTTCTTTATTTTTCTCCACTTTCCTACTCTCTGCTTCCTTACTTCCATTTTTGCCACCTATTCTTCCTTTCAATTTTTATTATGTTTTGGTGGGTTGTTGTTTTTTGGGGTTTTTTCTGCCGTTGTTTCTTTCCTCTGTTTTTCTTTCTGCCAAACTCAAGTGCTGCTCAGTTGGAATGTCAGTCACAACCCATTTCAATTTAGGTGGCTCCTCTATCAGACACGACCCCTGAGTGAGGATGAGTTGACTTCAGCCATCACAGATGAAAGCAGAAAACAGAATGAATCAACTCCAGACTGCAAATGTAACTCCAGTCTAACATGATCTGTCTCTTAGGTCCCATTTCAATGCTTTTATAACCCAAAATCTGCACAGCTGTGCAGTGCATTCCTACAGTTCACCTGGGGAAGGGGAGATGCTCGTTCTGAGCCTTAAGTGGAACTTTGGGCATTGTAAGACTGACATTGAGAAGGGTTTATGGAATTTATTCAGGTGCTTAAAAATCAGCTGCCTAAATATGAGTCTGGAGTAAAACAAGAAGAATCTGGCCACAGGGCTGCTCTGTTTAATCATTAATACAATCCTGGTTTTTTATATCCTTTTTCTTTTATAGCTAATGAAGGAAAACAGTCTCAGAGGACAATTCAAGTCTTTGGAAGTGAGATCTTCTTGGTTCCTGTGACCAACAAAAAGGATCTATCTCTACACCTGCCTTAGAAAGAGCAGGTCATAGAATTATAAATCTGGTTTGGGTTGGAAGGGACCTTAAATATCATCTACTTGCAACTCCTGGATTGGTAGAGTGAAACCTTTTGTGCCAAGAACTTTGCATCCATGTGTGCAGATTCATGATTATGCACATAATGGATAATCCAGTGGGATGAACCCCTGAATTTGGTGCACCCTGAATTTGCCTTCCAGTTCCAGTTTTATCCATGAGAAGCCAGATTATCCTTTCTGAGAGCATCCCTCAGTGTGAATGCAGTAACTGGGGACAGCCAGTTATCCCTGGAAAATTCCCACCTGATCCTGACCAAAGCACTAACACAGATCCATGGTGCAGAGATCAGCTCCCACTTCCAGATTTTTATTTTGAGATTGATGAAGTTAAATGGGGTGGAAACGAGGCAAAAAGGGGTTATTTGGTCTAGTGGATGAACTGTGAGTTGTATATTACCCAAATTCCTGACTATGCACAATTCCAGCCCAAGCTCATAGAAGTACCTCAGAGCTCCAATGCTTGCCAGGAAGTCTGGATGCATCTTCCCAAGAGAAACATCAAAACTGTTCTAGGCTGGCCATAGCTGGCAACAAACCAAATGTGCAAACCAGAAAATAATCAACTCCTTAAGTGGATAAACCTACAGCTGAGGAGTTTCCTCTAGGTAAAATAATGGAATCATCACATGGAAGGGATCTTAAAGAACATCCAGCCCCACCCCCTGCCATGGGCAGAGACACCTTTCACTACCCCAGGCTGCTCCAAGCCCCATCCAACCTGGCCTGGGACACTGCCAGGGATCCAGGGGCAGCCACAGCTGCTCTGGGCACTCTGCAAAATCTCCCCATGGTGATATGAACCATGTTTTTATCCTTATTAATTAGGGGTCAAGCACTAAATTGTCCCTGTGCATGTAAACTCAAGACATCACCAATAGTGAAAATCTAGCTGAAGAAAAATGTCGAATTCTGATCTGCATTACAGAGATAACAGAGATTTTGGGACTTTATTTTCATTGTTGAATTAGATACTTCATGCAACATGAGACACCCAGAACCCCCCTTGTCCTTAGATATTGCTAAATTTGGAACAGTGGTCTTTTAGTAGCACATTTTCTGTACACATGCTGTGATAATACAAATTCATCTTGCTGACTGATATTAGTGAGATGTCTTAATACACATTTTATGACCATTTTGTGATACATCTTTGTCTGTTATACTTGTGAGTTTGCAGCTGAGTTTAATATTGTTACACCTGAATAATAAAATATTCTTCGTTATCATACAATATAGATGGCAGGAGTAAAAATTGGAATTATATGCCATACTTAAAAAGAAATTTCAGCTTCTTCTGACTTTCCCTCTGCAGTGATCTTTAGGATAGAAAGGAATACTGTAACATCAGCACACCACTCACATATATTTGTGTAATTAAACTTACTTCTTCCAGAGGAATCTCATCTTCTACTGGACAGGCCACATGGTAGGGAGGGAATGGCTCAGACCAGCCCTTTTTTGTGCAGTTTCTTTTTATCATCCCAGCTGAAAAAGAAGCATTGAATTTTCTCAATGAAGGTCCAGATAACATGGAAAATGAAAATCAGGAGAAGGCATCTGGCTGGTACCAAGTTGTACCAGGAGAAGAGGATCATAAGCATCTCAGAGTTTGTAGGACAATTTTCCTATGTTCATTCAGGTCATCAGATACAAAAATTTATATTTTATTTATAGACAAACAATGGGAAGAAGGAAGAGAACAAAGGTGACAGGGTAGAGGTGGGAAGGACTAAGGAAGGAATTATATCAGGCACATTGGAGAAGATTGGGAAGCACTGCTCCATAAATTTCTGCTCTGCACAGCACTCACCCTTCTACCATACCCCTTCTCATTCCCCTCCCCTGGGGCTGACTCTTCCCTAGCAGATCAGAAGCTGGGATAAGCAGCCCCTTCCACGAGGACAGCACGCTTCCATAAAAGAGATTTATGAGTCTGATGAAGGAGAAGTCGAGAATCCCAGGGCAGGAAATGAATCTGCCCAGATGAAAGGGATTTTCCTTATCCCTCGTTTATAACTAGCATGTGTTTGATGTGGCAGAGGCTGGGCTTTGCAGTTTCTTTGGCATGTGGAGCTGCCAAATCCAGGTATTTCCTGGAAGGTGCTTTGCTCCTTGTGGGCTCACAGTTTGTTACTGGCCATGCTCACCCAGAGAGGAAGCAGACACAAAGGCCTTCGTTTGCAGTTTTGCAACACATGTGCTGCTCCAAGGCCTAAATTCTGCTTTCCATCTCCAGCCTTGGTCTTAAAGAACAGTCACATTGTTCATTCCTCTGCCTTTCAGTTCATCCCACAAGAATCACAGCATAAATCTCAAGAAACCCCAAGCTTAAGTTCTGACACAGACAGCCTCCAGATGAGCTTTGCAGGACACTCACTCAACAAACTGATCCCAAAGCACACAGACACCAATGGAATCACTCCTTGTATTTCAGTATATTTTTGATCCAGGGCCTCATCAGAGACTATGGTAATCAAAACCAGTTATAGATAATCCTTAAAATATGAAAAAAAAATTGCTAAGGTCTCTCAGATCCTCCTAAAATCTTTGCAGTTCTTCTCTGATCCAACTCATGGGAACATGAAATGCTCCATCTTCACCCTCCCTTTTTAGAAATGCTCTTGCCAGACACACAACAGGAGTAACCATGGTAGGACATCACCTGGCTCCTTCATGAAGTGAAAGAGGATGTTTGGACATGGTAAGGCAAGAATCTCTCCAGCATCTGCCTCTGGCCAGCACAGCAATTTATCCCAAGTTCTCTTGCAACCTCAGACAGAAAGTGAAATATATTTTTAAGCATGGTTAAATTTGAGCCAAATAAAACCCCAAACCTTTTTAAACTTTGCCACTCCACCCCTTCCATATCTTATAAAAATAGTTTAGCCACAGTTTTTATTATGAGAAATAAACACCCCCAGAGTGCTATTTAGTCTTCTTTAGTTAGACCCCTGTGTTAGACTGAGGTGAGTTTTCAGAAAGAATGCAATAAATGAAGAGTGATGCTGGAAGAAAGATCAGATCACTGTAATTGTTCAGGGGTTGCCCTATTTTTAAAAATCAACCCAACCTCACAAACAAGCAAGCATGATGCAAAGGAATTGGACAAGGCACAAGGATTCACTCTGATAAATTGACTGTCCATATTTGAATGTGAAGGGCTGTGGAAAAAAGAGAAGGATGGAAGGAATGGGAGTAGATGAAGAAGAGCTGACAGGACAATGGCACATGGGGCCATAAATAAAACCCTCATGTGCTGTGGCAGCCCAGCCATGTCCTGACTCTGGACCCTTCCCTCTCCCCCACTTCATCCCTCACACATGGATGGGCACCTGGTGATGTTGCATTTCCGTGCTCTTGTGGGGCCTCCAGACATTCAGCCTCCTTTTTCTTCAGCTCCACCATAAAATCACATTCTGGGTGGACACTTCCAGCAACCTACAGGGAGAAGAGTTTTGGGGGATTAGTGAGAAGGGGTTGGATGGGGTCTCATCAGGCATTAAGTCCAGACCTACTTTTTCACCTAACAGGGCTGGTTTAAGGACATAGAACTGTGCTTAGAGTTTTCATCCAAAGGCTGCCACTCTGCACTAGTAGTTACAGCTCTGTGCTGGAAAGTTTATAAATTCCTCTGGCTACATTCATAATAAAAAATCTCTTTGCTAAGGCCTGAGTTTGAGTGCAGGATTCATTTTCACCCTAACTTTAGCTAGACCCCATTAAATCTGGCCCCAGAAAGACACATTGCACTTGGCCAGGCTCATTTTCTTATCAGTGAAGGGCTGCAGGAAATGCTGCAGAACCTGTGCACAGACAGATCCCTGCCAACCTCCAAAGAGGCATCATCATGAAATCACAGACAATTACTGCAAAAGTGTCTTCTGAAAGAGCTCTTCACTCCAAAAGGAGTGAATCTGTTCTCTCCCTTCTGCCATCTGCCTTTCTTTACACAGGGTGGGAGGCAAAACTCCTTTATTGGGGAAAAAAACCCACTCTGCACCAAAGCATTTGTTGGTTTGGTATGATGGTGCCGCCGCCGCGCGGCGGAGATGTGACAAGTGGGATGCCCCAAGTGACACTCAGGGTTTTAATAGCAGGAAAATTTCAGTTGTTCAGTCCTTGTTCAGACTTCTGTGGGAGCCCAGAAGGGTCTGAAGGCATCCAGAGAACTTTGGGCAGCAAAGGACAAAGTCTGCCCAGGCTGTTACACCCAGACTGCTGAAGCTGCACCCACTGGGCTGGAGTGCACAGGACTGTTTCAAACAGATCAAAAATTATGTGCCTTGTCCAGCCTTAACCACTGTCCCCAGTCCCAAAAGATCAGTTGTGATCAGAGACACTCTGACTTTCAGCTCTACGCCCTGGCCACTGGTGCTGGTGTGCTCTGCATGTGTGAATAGAGACATAAAAACAGAGACAAAACAGAAAATAAACCCAGGATGAGACTTGCATGGTGAGCAGGTGGCTGGCATATGGCTCAGTTTTCTTCCACACAGAGAAGATTAATATTCAGGGAATTTAGAAAATAACTCTCTGGCTTTCAGTTCATTCAGAGGGCAGATGATATCCTTTCCAACAAGCTGGTGTTTCCCCTCCATGTTAATGTCCATGGCTCATGTTGTTCTGCAGAGCATTTGCACTGCATATTGACCAAAAATTTGAGGCTCTTGGGTTGCTGGAGAGCACGGGATTAATTACACAGCATTTGTTTTTCTGGGGTTTGGGCCCTGGTAGTTAAAAATGTCATTGTCTCCACATGTATGCCCTGCAAGATCATCTGCTTCCCATTTACTGCACTTTTAGGAGGATGTGGTTTTCCTGCCAAATTTGCAGACAGCAGTGCCATGGCTCAGTTTAAGGCAGCTGTGAAAAGCTGGGCTCCTTCTCCAGGCTGGATGAAGTTTGGTGTGTGTGAGAGGAGGGTAAGTGGGGGTGGATGGAGTAGAGCCCAGACATTGCCCTGGCCCAGGAGGTGGAGATGTGACAAGTGGGATGCCCCAAGGTTGTTATCCAGATCAGTAAAACCTGGGGAGACCCTCAATTTCTGTTCACTAAGAAATGCAATGTCAGGCAGAATTACAGAGAATTGGTGTCTGTCTTGAAAAGCTTTGCTGTCTTGATGTCTCTTTTCATGCCAACATGTATTCTTTCCCTTCTTGTAGTCACCCTGGACAATGACTGCAGGAAAACTCCCAAACCACAGAGTGTGACAGCTATTGCAAGAAGTAGCTTTATCAGTCATTAGAAAAACAGTCAAACCATTTACTGAAAATCTCTTTTACAACATTCTCTTGGTTCAGTGAACTGTGCCCAGGAAAACCTCAGTAGAAGGAAATGTACCCATTTGCACTACTCTAAATTATTTCTCCTGGCGAAAACCATTGCTAGATTTTGCCTGTCAAAACTCTTTGCTCTCTGAAATGTTCATGGCAAGAGCAAACCTTGTTTGGCTCATTCACTGGTTCAGGGAAGTCCAGCAAAGCCTTTTTTCCCCTTTTACTTTCTAGGTCTCCAGATTGTGAGAACACTTTATTTAGTGCATGCATCTCTAATAAAAATATGAGGCTGATCAAGTACCAGATATTTTAATTGCTGCCCCTTTCTTCAGGAAAACCAACCTTAGGAGGTGCTGTCAGAGTTTATTTTCAAGTCAGCTCTAACCACTGCCTGAGCAGACACTGAGTGCCAGATCTGATATGACAGAAATTCAGGTAAAATAATCAAAATAGATTTATTCCACTCCCAGGCTGTGTTTCAGGAATATTTATCAGCCCAAAGCACTTTACCACCTCTAGCAGACCCCCAGCTTAAGGAGATGAGAGTCATAATAAACATTCCAAACCTCTCCAGGAGTAGAGTTAGTGTTTTCCAGAGAAAGCATATGAACAAATGACACCACCAGCAATAACAGAGGGCTCCTTTTCCACCATTTCATACTCAAATAAGGGATGTTTACCTATCCTGCAAGGAGATTTTCAATATACACTCACACATAGTCTTGGTTTTGATCAGTGTATAATAATACAGTAGGCAACCCAGCTTTGTAGAAGAAAATTCTGTTTCTCTTGGGTAAATGAGGCAGGTTCTTACAGAGACCTTCAGTCATATTTTTAACCATTAGCACTGAATCCTGATATTCTACTTAAGAGCAATCACACTTTTCTACTCCTACTTCAGGGTTTGTCACACAGGTGATACAAAGCAATCTCTTGTTTCACGTCAGTAAAAAGTCTGTTCAGTCATTTCACAGTGGTTTATTTTCCTCAAAGACAAAAAAAGCCCCTCATGAAATGTCCCTTCAAGAAGAGATTCCCAGGAAAGAAGAAAGGATGTAGAGGAGGCATCAGGAAAGGAAGGTGCTGAAAATGTGGTTATTCTCAAAAGCAAAGATAATATCCTGCCCCAGAAACTTTCCTGATGCTGGTGTGATTCTGAATCTTGGTTTGGCTATCTTTGTCCAAAGTGTGATATCACCAAGACCTCCAAGCTTTTTAAGGCTTTGGATCTTTCTGAATCTCTCCTGAACATCCCTGCTGGTTCCACTCTTCTGTTACCTGCAGCATCTCAGCTGCTCACCTGCCAAATAACATCAGTGCTACCAGCAAGGCAGACGAAACTGTAACAAAAAACCTGCATAATCTGAAATTAAAGTAAACTCTCAAAATTCAGCTGCTCTGGTGTAACAGCCCTCCTCCAGTTTTTCTTCCCTGTCACTGTCTTTCAAAGCCCACACACACAAAATAAGAGTTTCTGCCAATTATGTGTTTCTCTTTACTGAGTGTGTCATAAGAAAGCAGAGAAATAAACTGATGTAAAGATCCTACAACGTGGGTCCCTTCTGCTGCTGTTCACACTTTTCATTGCATCTTGCCTTGTTTAACTGGAATCCAAAGCAAACAGAGAGAAAAGAGTCTGATTTTTAAAAAAAAAATTTAAAAAATAATAAAACAGTTTCTGACCATCTGCTCCCACAAGGAAATGAACAATTATTGAAACACAATGAAGTCAAAGTTTGGTTTTTTTCATGCAATTACTTACAAGCACTGCCAGACTCAGGGTGTGCAGAACACAGTGGTGTAGAGAACAAGAGCTCATGTTCCAAAGCAAGAGCCAGACCTCACTTCTTCAGCCTCTTTTAGCATCTTTCACCTGCTTTTTGACTTCTCTTTCTCCTCTCTGTTGCTGATTTGAAGCATTTATCTTTTTGCACAGAAATGACGTAGCAGGGATGTGAAGTGGGAGATAAATATTAACAACTCTCTACGCTGTGTTTAGGCTTTGCAACTTTTTGACTTTGCTCAAAGACTGGACTGGATGAATTGAGAGATTGATGCCAGGATTATGGGAATTCTCTACCCTCCTGGCAAGACTAATTTCCTTCTTTTTACACAAAATAGTTTTAGGGGGGATGGACAGCTCTAAATGTTACTAATCCCATATTAAATCAACATGGTTGGCATGAGAAACACTCTCCTAACAGTTATTGTCAATTTTTTTATAATGAAACCTTGTCTTTAGTGTGGGTCCAGTGTATCTGGGTGTTTTTATGGAGAGTAATGACCACAGTGCTACACTTTAAAATGCAAAATCAAAGCCTACTGACAAGCACGGGAACACAAATTTTGCTGTGTACCTGTTTGGTCATTGAGCTGAAGGCAAAACTCACAGAGGATTCTTCCCAGCTTGCTTCAGACATCTGAAAGTTCAGTTTCAGAATGTCAATGAGTCAAGTCCTTTAGTCAAAGTGTAGAAATACAAACACTCAGCTCATTCATCTCATCTTGAGCTTCAAGGCAGGCCAGGTGAATCCCACTCCAGAAACACTCATTGTCACTCAGAGCTCAAGGAAAATTTATTTCATTTTTCTATCAGTTTTTACCATCCTGGAGGACTTCAAATTCCTCATCAGCATAAGGCAGATGTCAACATTGCAAGATCAGAGACTCAAGATATGAAATCCCTTTCAAATATTGTTCTCTGCTCTTCTATTCTCATACCATGCCATTCCTTAAAGTAATTTATGAACCCCAGGTCCCAACTGCCCACACTGATCCATCCTACAACCATTTCCACCTCTGGCACTTCTTGTCCATCAACCCTGCTCATCTTTCTTCAGTTATTTCAAGCATCTTCTGTCTGCTTCTCTGCATAGATTTAGGGAATGTTGAGAGCCTGGAAAGAAGCCTCTCACCTCCCAGAGTCACCACAGCTGTGAGGAACTGAAGCTGTTCCTACATTTGGGATTATCTGTTGGATTGCAGCCTCCAGGGCTTGGTTGTAGGTTGGGTCTGGGAAGGAACCGAGCATGTCCAATGCAAGAAATTGTCTTTGGAGAGCTGAAGTGGGCAAGTTTTCCTTGCAGTGTGTGCTTAAAAATTTATTTCATTTTCCCCTAGAGCCTTATACCTTCCTTAGTTATGCAAATTTTCAAAGGCTTGTCTAAAACAAAATTAGAGCTGTGTTCCTGTCAGTTTTAATCAGCTCATTCCAGAGGATGAAGCTCTAGACTGGTAAATGAACACTTCTAAATATATTTATCATGGGCAAATCTCATACTGCTTCCTAAACTCACAGAGGACTGCAAGATTTCCCTGCAGAGATGTACCACTGGAAAATTTCAGTCCATAATGTTAAATCCACTTTTTCAATCAGCAAAATTATGAAAAAAAAAGCTGGTAAGAGAAATTAAACATACAAACTTTTAATTCACCATCACACATATCTTCAAAATAATGTTTGGCGACAATATTCAGTTCTTGCCTGCATTTTGCTGCTTATCTTGTATTCCCATTTGGGGAGAGTGTAAATATTCAGGTTGTCCTGAATTCAAAGTGCTTTCAGTAGTAAGACTACAACAGGGAGTTTCATTACAAATATTTAATATTGTTATTACCCTTGAATATCTTATAAAACCATCGTTTCCAGTGCTGCCATCACAAGCTCATGCCAGAATTTGGACACATTCTCTCTCCCCTCCTTCCCAAAGACACTGCAGATTTAAGAAAAAAAAAATTTTGACTGAGCATCCATCAGGTTTCCTGCAATGTATCAGTGCTTTAAGGTTAATAACCTTTCAGCTGTCCCACCAATTGTCTACTGATCATGCACCCCACAAGCATTTCAACCAGTGTTTGAAAAAGGATCATAAACATTTCAGAGGAGCAACATCTCCCATTCTACAGAGATGCAATTTTTTTGGTCTGTGTATTAGAAAAATAAGTTGCCTCTGAGTAAGCTTCTGGTGTCCACATAAGAATTTTCCATTTCAGCCACCACCTCTGGAGCAGTCTGTGTGTTTATTCAGTGCTGTTGAAGTCATGCCTATAAAAACCACAGAAGGCATTGCCTGCCACTTGTCATCCTAGGAGGGAACACAGAGAAAGCCCACTATAAGATATCTCAAAAGATTTTCATTTTTCAGGCAGAATGGATATGGGTATGGGGGGGGTTTATGCTGGAATCTACCACATAGGAACCCTGATCATCATGGATTATTTTGGAAAACCTGGCTTTTCTGTATTTTCAGCCTGATTCTGCCACTCTGAAGCGCAGACATTCCATTAAAATGAGTTCCTTCCTACTGTCGCTGTTGTGTGCAAATTTCCAGCTGTTTGTGGTTAAGGAGAAAGACACATCTAAAAGAAAATACTGGGCTTATGGGTCCTTTTTATTATTACTATTATTTCATTAAAATGACCTTTTTTTTTTATATTTAAACAAAAAAGTTTCCACAATATCCAACAGAACTTTGGGCTGCTTAGTTTCACCGTAAAAGCACATCTGAAGGACCAGTTTTCCACAGGCACAAACTTCTCACTTCCTACCAGTCCTTGAAAACCACCACCTCTGCAAGCTTGCTCCCACACGCCTCCTGAGCAGAGGCAGGCACGTAGTAGATCAGTAATTACTACATGTTCCCTCCACTCATCACCTCCACCATCAGCACTCTCCCTGTTCCAGCAGCTCCTCTGCCAGATTTTCTAGAGGTGGCAGTTTGCCTTCAGGATGGCAGAGCTGCAGAGACACTGGTTACACAGCAGTAAAAGAAGCTGCTTTTCTCCCCATGAGCTTTCCAATGGGGAAAAGCTGTCATTTTCATGACTCTCTCAAGGATTCTCTTACAGCTTTCTGTGGAATGGTTCTAGTTTTGGTTGAAAGTTTGCATAGTTCGTAAAATACTGGCTGATCTCACAACAACTTGTTGTCTCCTCCCACTCCTCCCAGCCATGTTTCTGCACTCTAGTCCCTACACGTAAAACGACATCCCAAAATGTATAGAAACCTCTTGGGGTCTTTGCTGCCACTTTTTGTCCCTCTACAAGACCCCTTCATTATCACAGAATCACAGAATGCTTTTGCTTGGAAGGATCCATAAAATCATTCAGTCCCAAGGTCCCACAGCACCAAGTTGCTTCACGCCCCATCCAGGCTGGACTTCAATGCTTCCAGGAATGGGATTTCCACAGCTTCTCTGGGGAAACCCTTGTACTTACAAAGACATTTGCACATAAATTAATCTACAGTTGAAATGTTCAAGGCCAGGTTGGACAGGACTTGGAGCCACCTGGGATAGTGGAAGGTGTCCCTATCCATGGCAGGGGGTTGGAACTCGAGGGTCTTTAAGGTTCCTTTCAATCTAAATCAGTCTGTGATTCATTATTTTGGTTTTCTTATGATGATGGGAAGATGGAGGAAACCTTAACACTAAATTATCAATTCACAGTTTAATTAGAAGAGGCAGTAACAACTTCATTGACATATAAACCCCATGGATCTTCCAAAGCTAAAAGCAAACAGTTTGAATTAAATAGTTACAGCTTCAGAGATGACATTGCTGCAGCTTCATATTTCCCAAGGAACACACCCAAAAAAAGGTATTAGAATTCAACATTGGGGAAAAAAAGCTACAGGTGGCATTTTTCTTGAAGCCATTAATGCAACCAGCAGTGTCCAAAGTGAAATTGGAGCTAGGGATGCTTCTGTGGGCTACCAAGGTCACCCTGACGGGCACAGACTGCTGGGGAGAAATTTGTAATTCCGGGAGCAAATCTACAGAGAAATAAAAGGAAATTTCAGCCTCTACCGTTGTCTCACGGAGTCTCTTATTGCCATGATGATTCTTTAATACTATTGATATTTAGAGGGAAGGTGTGGGAGGGGAGGGAGGGGAGGAGGAAGGCTGGGCCTAAGTCATTTAACCACAGCTCCAAGAATAGGCGGTTTTGTTGTGCAGACGTGACGGATGAATGTTTCGTTTCCGAGGAAAAAAGAGAATGTTCAAAACTTTACACAACCCAGAGCTTAAAAAAGCTTTATAAATGAGGCCCTGAATTATCATTTTTTAAGATTGAAAAATATGCTATTGGAAGTCAATAATTATGCAGTCAAAATAATTTTTCCTTGCAGTGTAACATCATTTTGCTCATTTCGTTCACGTCATGTATGAAATGGGCTGATGGATTTCAACTAAAGCTGCTTAAACAGCACAAAATGTAGAGCATTAACTCTTTATCAAGTGAAACTAAATCTGTTTAAGCACTAGAATACTGGGGCCTGTACCAGTGTTATTGATTTTTTTTTTATTTCCACTGGGATAATTTTTTTTTTAACTTGGCAACCAGGCTATGGCACAGCTACTTGACCACACAGTGCTTCAACTCTTCTTTCCTCTCCCATTTCAGCTTCTTTTAGGCTGCTTCCTCCCTGCCACAGCTATTTGTGGGCATGGCAGGGAACTGGAGCAAGGAGCTGATCCAGAATAGCAATAAACATTTCTTTTCACCCAGCAGAATCAGTTCCCCAGGGCAGTGGAAGAGAGAAGGCAGCCCCTGGTAAGGGAGAGGAGTCACTTTTAGGAGAGGGCAGGTGCCCATCAGGTGATGTTTCCAGACACATGACTTTGCCATTTTTGAGTGCTGTATTTAACATTTCTCTTATGTGGATTAAAAAACCCCAGAAGTTTTTGAATGCAGAAATATGGGAAGATGATTATTATCTCTCTCTCTTGGTTCTCTCTTAATTTGTTGCTCATTAGGACCTTGAAAGTTCTAAAAATTGTACTTAAATTGGGAATTCCTCATTATCTACTGGTCATACTCAACCAGCCCCTTATGTCAGAGAAGGAAAGTCATTCACTTTCTACATTCATAATTTCAGGACAAAATATGTCAGAAACAGCTGCGAAAATAACCAGGCCTCCAAGAAAGCACCCAAGGGCTGAGGTGGCTGCACAAGGTAGGTAAATGATGACAGTGATGTCACAATATTAGAGAAAGGGGAAAATTATTTGGTGAATAAATGAGGGAATCACTTTTTTCCTGCACAAAGCAATACTTCTGGCGGTAAGCAGTTAAACTGCCCGAGAAACTTGACCAGTTTAAGATAAAGCCTTTTTAGGAAATATTTTTCAAGAAAGTTTTGGATCTGCTGGAAATTACCCAGAGGCAAGCAGAGAGTTTGAGGAGAGGCCAGGAAAATGCAGAGTAAGGGGAAAGGTCGGAAGGAAAACAATGGTTTTGCCAAAAAAGAAGATGAAGTGGATACATCACAGAACCACAGGACCATGGAATGGTTTGGGTTGGAAGAGACATTAAAAATCATCCACTTCCAACACCCTGCTGTGGGCAGGGACACCTTCCACTACACCACAGTGACATGACACATCTTGTACTTTAAAAGACTTTTGGAAAGGAAACAGGAATCATTTTGCTGTGTCAGATCAGGCAAAAAGACATTGGCTAAAGGTGCAAGAGGAAAATTGTGGATGAGATGTCCAGAAAAATCTTTGTGTCAGTAAAAATTGCTAAAGCCTTTAATAAATGAAGAGAAGAAAATGCAGAATCTCAGATGGGTTTTGAAAAAGATCAGACAAACACCATAGGAGTGATGTATTAGACTACCCTGGGGCTGAACAATTGCTTGGTTGTTGTCTTGAAGTCTTTCCAAGCTGTTTTCCTGTATTTTGATAGAATTCTATCAGTCATAGAAAATGGTCCTTGAAGTGCTCTGTAAACAGAGTTGTCTAAGGGGTGGGCAAAGTGAGTAGAATTTGAGAGGAGAAAACAGTTTATAAAAGTGTCATCTTTTCTCATCCACACCAGGAATTAATTTTCTAGTCAAACTGTCAGAAGATCTAATTCTTCTACTCCTCTTTTTTTTTTTTTAAGTTCAGAAACTAATGGGAGAAAAGACAGAAAATTTTTCTGCCCATTTTTTTTTCTAGAAAACAGATTGAAACTGTCACTGCCTCTCACATCTCCGAGATGAGCTTCAGTATGAGTTCCATTGTGCAAATGTTCCAAACCTTGTAAAATCACAAAATACTTTTACAGAAGGAATGAGTAGGAATAAGATATAAAAGGGATATTATCTTCTAAATTAATGGAACAATTTCTGGCAAAAAAAAAAGGTCTTAGTCAGTGGAAATAGGAATGTTTGCCATGCTCTCTCCATGAGCTCTTCACACACCATACAGGAAATCACAGATAGCTCTAGAATATTAATAATAAATAATAAATATTAATAATAAATAATAAACTGAAGCAGTCATTAGCTGCCTTTATCTTTTCATTGAATAAAGTGGGACTGAGACTTTATTTTTCTAACTCTTCTCTAATAAATTGTTGCTATCCCGGCCAGGGACTAAGCACAATTCACTCAAGAAGGAACATTTGTATTTAATTAAGCAGGTGGATAGAAATTTCATTACTTAAATTATAACCCTGTTCTTTTACAAAATTACATTTATTTCTTTCAAGCCATTGCACTGCCAAATTTTACTTTGGGAAGGGCACTGGCTGTTCTTTTGATTGTATCATTGGCCAAAGGTTAAGATAATCAGTAAATCCCTGAACATCATAATCATGGGAGAGGTTGAGAAAGAGTGGACTGATGACAGACACCACTGAGGGTTTTTTGGCCTTTTTTTTCCGCCTGACTAATGTCAAAACCAGAGTACTATGCATTCAGAAATGGAATTGATTAACCATGGATTCTGGAAAAGTCAGGACTCTGTGGTTCTGCTTCACTCTGTGTGCTGCCCATTAACAAATCCAATTATTTTTAATGCAAGAACACAGAGTGCAGCCATCTCATGACCTGGGATGAGCAGCATGTGATGAGACCTATAAAGGGTGGCTGCATATCTTTCTTTTGGCAGTGACTTTTTTTACCTTCCTAAAGGAAAATTGCCTCCTGACACATTGAAAAGGTCCTTGTGGACTTCAGTGAGCATCCAGACATCTGGGACAGGCTTCAGTTACCTGAACATATGTGGTTATTGATATTTGAGCTGTTCTGGTTCACTCTGCTTAGCTTCCAGCTGGTCAGGAACAGCACAGGTGTTCCCTGAATCCATCAGCATGGGTGTCTTCAATACCCTGGCATTTCTCAAATGTCCACAGGCCTCCTGTTAGGACAAGGACATTGAGTGCCTGGGTCTGAAATTTCTCCCCCTGCACATGTATGTTTAGGTGTTGAAAAAAAAGTTGTCCAGATTTCAGTCTGGACCTTGTCCCTGACTCTGCTGGGCCTGGCTGAGCTGGAATTAATTTTCCACAGAGCAGCTGAGCTGTGTGCTGGTGGCTAGAAAGGTGTTGGGGACACAAGAGAATTTTGGCTACTGCTGAGCATCAACCTGTTGGAGTGAGTCCAGGGAAGGCATCAAGATGATCAGAGGGATGGAGCAGCTCTGCTGGGAGGAAAGGCTGGGAGAATTGGGATTGTTCAGCCTGGAAAAGAGAAGGATTTGGGTGACCTTGCTGTGGCTTTTCAGTACCTGAAGGGAGCCTGCAACTTAGATGAAGAGAGATTGTTTACAAGAGCTTGGAGTGATAGGACAAGGGGAAACTTAGTCTTTCAAACAAAAAGAGAGAAACTTGGTTTAGAATTTAGGAAGAAATCCTTCCCTGTGAGGGTGGGAAGGCCCTGGCAGAGGGTAGCCCGAGAAGCTGTGGCTGCCCCCAGATCCCTGGAAGCATCCAAGACCAGCCTGGACAGGGCTTGGAGCACCCTGGGATAGAGGAAGGTGGCCCTGCCCACAGCAGAGAAGTTGGAATTAGNTGGCAGAGGAGTTGGAATTAGATGAACTTTAGGCTCTCTTTAAGCCAAACCATTCCGTGATTCTATGATATTCTCCAAAATTTCCCTCTCACGACTAGGAAGGGTTTGGGCAAGATCTTGGGAAGGGACACGGTCAGGACAACTGATCTAAACTTTACTTAAAGGATATTCTGAGTTGGAAAGGACCCACAAGAATCATGAAGTCCAGCTTTGGAATGAATGGCCCATACAGGGATTGAACCCACAACCTAGGACCTGGCCAGAGGGAAGCTCCACACCACACCTCATGTGCTCAGCAGTAAAAGTTAAGAGAAAGGATTTTGTTTTTCTTTGCTTTTGCATGAGGCCTTTGTTTTCTTGAACAGGCTTTATCTTGACCTGTGACATTTTTCCATTTTATTTTCTTCCCTCCCTCCCTTCCCATCCTGCTGAGCAGCAGAGTGATAGGGCAGCTTGCTGGGAACCTCACATCCAGGTAGGGTTGACCCATCACACTAATTTAAAAGTTCTTATGCTGCTTCTAGAATAAATGGACAGAGGAAGGATCAAAATTTGGGTGAGGTCAAAGACCAACCTCTCGCTCAGAGATCTGAATTTCTAGAGACTCAGTAATTATCAGACATCTTCACACAGCACCCATCAGAGTGGGAGCTCAGACTGGAAGGAAAAGAAAGCCCAATAATGAAGACAGTGACACGCAAGTGGTGATCATGGTGTCAATTATGAGTGGCATGAGATGAGTTAAGTCAACTCTTCTCTCTTGGTGGCCCATGGGCCACAGATAAGCCTGTGCCTGTGGTCATTCTGCAGATGGTTTCACACTCTCACATTCTGGGCCAAAAAGTAAGGGTTCTGGTTGAACTGGTTACAGTAGTGATGAGAAAAGCAAGAAACATATTATTATTTTGATTGCACAGCAGTAGCTGAGTAATTACACAACGTGGTGATTCAGGAATGACTACAGAGAAAAAAGAACCATAATTAACTCCTCTATCTTGCAACACAGACCCTTATTTGAGGAAATGACATAATAACATGGAAGTGCTCTCTCTTTACGAACCTAAGGGCCATGGAAATACTTCTCTGGGGAAAATTGGAATAAAAGCTTTTGAAGGAAAACAGCAAGAAATGTATACAAATAAAAGTATAGATAAGTGTGGAAATGGTTCAACTGTGACAATTACGATACATTTTCAATTTTAGGGGAAGAATAAATTCTGACTGTTTTCCAACAAGCCACCAGGTACAATGTCTTTTTATGCACAGGTTTGAACTTGCTTTTTTAGAAAGATCAGGCAATACTTTAATTTTGAAGACTGAATATTTGAAAGCCTGAAGCAAATTTGAGGGCTCAGTAGAAAGACAAAAGATGAAATCAACCCAATAAGCCAACCTCTGTTTCAGCCTTTCCAACCTCTACAGGCAGATCAGGATATCTATGATCTGCTTGCCATATTTTATCTAACCCTTCAGTAGCTCCATAATTTGGCAGGAGTTTGCAAAACTCAAGGTATTTCTCTATGAGAAATTGAGGATTTTTTTCCATGAATTCTTTATTGTCCCACTCCTAAGTGCTAACTTTAAAAATCAGAAATGATCACTGTTCCTTTTGCTTACTCCTTAAAGTTCCTGATATGCTCCAGAAATTTGTATTTTCCTGAACTAAAGCCCCGTGTCAGGATAAAAAGCATTCATATTTGCAGCAGAGAAGATAGGAAGAGACAAATTTCAAATTTTAATATCATTTAATGATTCTATGATAAACAGAGAAGGGACAGCTCACCATGACTTTTTTTTCCCACTACCATCTAGACTAAGGCATATCTGCACCTTTTTCTTTACAAGGAATTCCTTATTCAGCTTCTGGGATGAAAACAGAGTTTAGAAGCCTACTGGAAGAAGTACAAGATATATTCCCCATCTATCCCATTATATTTGCCATCTTTTGATGGTTTCCTGTAGTGTATTAATAGGAAGAAAAGCAAAATGTAGCAGCCTTTTTGCTACGCAATCCTTCAGAGACACAGGGCATAACAAAAGGAAAAAAATAAAAGAAAACAAAACCTGAAAAAAAAAAAAAGCAAGTTTCACTTGGATTATCCATAATTATGAATACCTGTTATGCAAGACCCTCTCTCACTGCAATAACAGCAATAATTAAGTATTTTAGCCCTAATCTAACACTACAATGCAGATTTAATTCTACAACAGATGGCTGTTCAACTCCAAAGATCTTCACTGACAATGATTCACATCCTCCCCTTGGCAACCAAATCCACTGCCTGGTTTTCCTTGTAGTTATGAAGATTTTTTTGTAGTTGTGATGTTTTTCCTAATATTTGATCTGATTCCTCCCTGCTGCCTTGTAAATCCATTTCTCTTGCCCATAATGATGAGAAGGAATAACTGATGCTTGTCTCTTATGTAACATCTATTTTAGCCACCCTCAGTTAATCACGAATCTTCCCTCTGGAACTGCACATTTTAAGGTTTCTTTACTCTTTAAGGTTTCATCTGGATCTTGCTTACCCAGCTTCTCCATTCTTGCAGCTTTGCCTGAGCTTTATTTGCCTGAGCTTTTTTGCCTGAGCCTGTCTCTGCTTTATTCAACAGCAGAGTTGTAGTGTTTATAAGTATATTGTGACCAACAAAAAAAAAAAAAGAAAATATAACAAAATCTTAAAGATTCTTCTGAATGCTTCCATGTAAAAGCCAATGTGTCAAAGGCTTTGCTCCCAACCTAAATGTGACCAAAAGAACCATGAGAACCATGACAATTCTAGCAGAGATTGGCTATAGAGTAAGAAATAAGTTGGAGAAATTTCCAAAAATTTCTGTAGCTCTCCAGTCCCTCCTGCTCACAGAACTAGACAGTTCTTGTAGAACTGTGGGATTTCCACCTCAGGGCGTTGTCTGAAGGGTTTGATATTTTCATTGTAAAGAAACTGGCTCTACCCTTTTGTTCTCCCAGCTGATCACAAGCCTGCAGGGAGTTAAACTGCAGAGAGCATCTCGGTTTTGTGGTTTTCTGAGCTTTGTTCCTCTTAAAGACAAGAGGAGAGGGCTGAGAATGACTGAGCCACCTCACTGGGAATGGGCAGCGTGACCCACTGACTCCTGAAACAGCAAAAGTCATCGAGCCTCCCGTTTGTTCTCTGCTCAGAAGAGGGGAAGTGTAGTAATTTCCCTCTCTCATTCCCCTCGTGCTGTGTCAGGACAGCCTCCCAACTATCAAATCACCTCATCCACACCAGGGTGGGGAGAGGCTTGTTACAGGAAGAAATCAACTGCAAACAAAGCTGAGTTGTAAACTTATCCAAGAGGCCTTGTCAGAAGCAGGAAAGCATTTATAAATGTGCTTCACTTCTGGGAAGTTGGTGGTATAGAGTGTGGGGAGGGCAGAACTCGTGCAGCAGCAATTCTCATCTGGTAGGTTACTAGAGGATGAGCAAGGAGGCTCAAAAATGTCCTTATTTATTGTGTGGCTGGCAGCAGTGAGGGGCAGTGATCAGTGGGAGTGTGCATTCCTTGGGTAAGAACAATACAAATGAGCAGTGAAATACATTGTCTTGCCCTGATGAGTGCAAAGAAACAGCCATTTCCACCCTTACCCCTATGAACAGTAAGAAAAAAAGCAGAAATCTGCCTCCCAAACTGATTCACCATTTCAGCCAATGCCCCTGTGTGGATCTCACTTCCTGGGAAGTTCCAAGCAGTGAAATCATTCCTGACACCTTGGCCCTGCCCAAGAACTCTGTGTGATTTTCACACCAAAGTGACTCCATGATGTGAAGTTTGGATGAGGATTAGAGGGGAAAGTGGGAACATCTTGATTTGTGTGACACAGGACACAAGAATGTCCCAGCTGGAATTTCTGCCTCCAGAACTGCAGCCTTTGATGCTGACAGCAGGCATCTCACCACGGTTAATAGATCACTGCTAGCCTCTGATCACACCCATTAATGTGGGTGAAACTCTGAAAATCAGCCCAGAAAGAAGTGGTGTCCTGTGGATAAAACACGTAATAGAAATTTTTGTCCAGGTTTAAACCCAGTTAGCAACAAAGCACAACACAGGCCCTTCCTCTCTTTCCCCTCTCTGATGGATTGGGGAGGAAAATTGGAAAAGAAAATAGAAGTCATGGTTTGGGATAAGAACAGTTTAATAATTGAAACGAATAAAAGATGATAGTAATGATAATTACTATAATTATTAGTGATAATTATTATAAAGTGGTGAGTAAGAGTGTGCCACAAAACCCAAAAAGGACAAGTGATGCACAATGCAGGTTCTCACCCACAGTGATCGATGCCAAACCCATCCCCTGGCTGTGATCAGCCCCAGCTTCCCCCAGTTTGTGCACTGGGTACACTGGTGTCCCATGGGCTGGGGCAGCCTTTGGCCAGCTCAGGTCTTGTCCTGCCCACGCTTCCCTCCAGCTGCTCACGGGCAGAGCACAAGGCATTGAAAATCCTTGATTTGGGGTGAGCAACAACCAAAACATCAGTGTGGTGTCAGTGTCATCCTCCTGCTGAACCCAAAACGCAGCTCTGAACCAGCCACTAAAAAGAAATTTAACTTTCTTGCAGCCAAACCCAGGAGATTTTTGAAAACCTTTTAGATGAAGGGTTTAGTTTTTGATTTTGGTGTAGGATTGTTTCTCCCTTGTCAGTGCACATATAATCACTTTTATTTAGGTCATGAGGGCTGAATTTTGATTATTTTATATATTTTTTTAAGGAAATATTTTATTTTCCCTGAGTGTTACTGTCATGTGCATTGTTCATAGTCCTATATAAACCTTTTTCCAAAGACTGTGTGACTAATATTGGTTGGGTTTCTTTTTTTCCAAGTTAGTTTTCTTTTTCCTTTTCCTTTTTTGGTGTTTTTTAAAATTTTGTTTTGGGGTTTTCTTTAGTTTTGAGGTTTTTTGTGGGGGGATTGAGGGGTTTGTTTTTTTCATTAGTTGGGTGGGGGTTTTGCTTTTTGGGTTTTTTTGTTTGTTCGGGTTTATTTTGTGGGGTTTTTTCTTTCTTTGTTTTTTTTTGTTGTTGCGTTTTGTTTTTGGGGAGGAGTTGTGGGGTTTGGTTTTTGGGGTTTTTGTGGGGGGGTGTTTGTTTTGGGGTTTGTTTTTTTTTTGTTTTGGAGGGTTTTGTTTTTGTTTTGTGGAGTTTTTGTGGGGTTTTTGTGGGGGTTTGGGGGGAGGTTGTTTTTTGTTTTGTTTTGTTTGTTTTTATTTTTGGTTTTGGTCTTTTGTGGACTTTTTTTGGCTTTTTCTTTTTGCTTTTTTCTTCTCTTTTCTGGCATCTAATTTGACCAGAAAGACCCTGCTATGTGGAGCACCCCTGTGTGAGAATCTCACTCACCCTGACAGAGCACGTACAGGCCATCCCCACTGGTTGGTGACAATTTTGCAGCCCTGGAAGTTTCCCAAGAACTTTGTCTGGTTGTGAGTAAGCCCCTTACTACTGAATTTGAAAAGGTCATGAGTTCATCCCACTTGACCCAGGCAAAAAGGATTTGTGGCTAAAGATGAGAGTTTGAGCAATAATTCTCCAGAGGGTGAAGAGGAACAGTTATGAAGGAAGAGAGGGAGCTGTTTAAAAAACAATTTTAATTGTAAACCATCAGTGTCATCAAAGTATCAGTGATAAAGTGAATAAGTGAGTTGAAAACTCTATTAAAAACAGCAAAACTACATCAGTAGCATCTTCATCTCCTCTGAAGCACTTCCAAAATTATAAAAGGGAAAGAGTTATTTAAAAAATCCTCGAAAGGCTCCGAGAAGGCAGAAGTACCAGATGACAATGTTATCAGGGACAGTCAGGTGATTAAATACTCAAATATGTCGTGTTCCTGGGTGTTTGTTTCTCTTCCATACTTCCAGCTTGGACAAGGAAATTGGAATAACTCAGCTCAAAGCAAGATTTTATTGTTTCTTCTTTTTCCTTCCTGAATAGCTCTCCAGAGAAGAGCTGGTACAGCATTCAGAGACTACCATGTTGTCGTGCTTTATTTACAGTCACTACATAGAACAATTTTTAAGCAATGAAAAGGTAAAGAATATCTAAATTAAAAAAGAAAAAATAATAATTCTACACAGTGAGGAGAAGAAAGAAAAAAATACCAAATGGAGTGAGACAGCAGAGTATCCTTTTAATTAGTGACACATTCTATTGCTTGATGTAGAGCTTGCTAAGGCATTGCTCTGCCTTTTTAAAATATTAAAAACACACACAAGACTACAATGCAGCAAGGACCAGGTTTAAACCCTCAAACACAAAGAAATAGATACTAAGCTAGAAATATTTGCCATGACTTCATCCTATGTAATGATATCCATAAAAATGGCAATAAATGTGATATGAAAACTGTAACTCAGAGTATTTGCAGATTTTATGTAGTTAAAGTTCACAGGAACTTTGTGTGGTAATAAAATGTTGCTTTTGCTGTTTTAATATTAAAATATTGAGACAGAGCTTGTTGCCAGTGATAGAGTTGATGTAAAAATACAAATTATTTTCACACACAATCCCAGTTTCAGAACAGAAGTTCTGTCCCAGTCAGAGATGGGAAAACTCAGGCAATGACATATCACAGGCATTCAGAAATGTGAGTGAATTAGGAGCAGAATACCCCAGAAAACAATGCTCAGATATGAGTTCTTAATTCAGTTCCAATATCTTCAAAAAATCTCACCTGAGAGGAAGAAAAGTACAAGTTGTGTGTTTGTCTTATGCATCCATATTTAGATGCATGTTACAGTGAAACACCAGAATACCCTGACATTCTGCAAATATTCAAGGTTTGGGGTTTTGGGGGGAGGAGTTTATAAAACCTTTTATTTGGATACTGCTTCTTTGTCCTTCAGGATAGCAAATATTGCCTAACATGATTTGTCTGAGACATGAATGGGAACGGTGGCTGGACCAGGAGCAAAACCCTTCCTCCTCTCTCACTTTTCTAGATGTTCTTTGAAAGCTGAATGCTGCAACTTCACTGCTGCCACAGTCTGCATCATGCTGTAAATTGGGATGACCTGGCTTCTGCTGCGCTTAACTTGACCTCTTCTCACAGCCCAAGGAGGAAAAACACATCGTTGTGTGTTTTCCCAGAACACAACAATATTGGCCCAGCCCCAAGCTGGCACTCAGCACTCTGGGCCCTGGCTGAGAAATCAGATCTGTAAATACATCCCCACACTCACACCTCTGCTCTGCTTCAGCCTCCGAGGTGTGGCAGTGACACAGGACACTAGAAAACCTCCAGAAGAGCTGCAAATTTATTTGAGATGTAAGAAAACCCCACCTTGATACAGAGTGAAAACCCCAGTTCCCACTCTTGGTGGCTGTGAGGTCATTGAAGCCTTTCAGACACCAGCATTTCCTAAGCCCACATAGAAGAGTTGCTCAAAATCTTTTAAATCAAGTTTAAGAAATCACTATTTTTTCCTTTAATTGGAGCACATTCCTGGTGGTACCCCTTCCTTTCCCACTTCCTTTCATTGCTGGCTATATTTATTAAAGGCAGACACCCAAGTCTAACTGAGTAGGGATGGAGAGAACACATTGGGCATCCCCCCCATGTGAACTTCCTGGCAAGTTGCTTGGGTCTCACTGTCTCCTTATTCTGCTGGTTTGAAGGATCTATTTTTATTTTTCTTTAAAGAGCAGAGTCCTTCAGACTGGCTAGTAACAAGCCCTGTCTCTGGATGCCAAAGGGACAACACAGAGCCACTTTGTGAAGAAGAGAGAGAGGTTTAACCAAGAATTGCACTTGGACGGTGCTGAAAAACATTTGTCAAGCTGTCAAAGGGTCTCTGCACCTCGTTGGAGCCAGCCTTGGGAGAGAGGGCAGGGAAATCTCCATCCCCAAAGTGTCTCTGTCACACTGGGAGGTTAAGAATTGGCCTCTGTCCTTGGTCAGAGCCAAGCAGGGGAGAGACAACTCGTGGGAGAAACCTCCCTGTGTCCAGCACACTCGGGCCAAAATTGTGGTGGTTTCCCTTGGCAAGCTGCACCTGTCTTATCCCCTCCCAGTACCTTCAGGCTGTGTTTTGATTGTCTTCAGAGGGTCTTTCTCTCACTAAATCACAGGGTGCTCTGCTCATCCCCTTTCCCAGCCAGTTAAAAGGAAACTGTGCAAGAAGCACCTGTAGGAACTCAGCGTGTGAAGTCCCCGTGGTGCAGGCGGGCTCGGACACAGCTGAGAACCCCAAAGACATTGTGCTTTCCACCACAGCAGGCCTAGGCTTGGCACAGCTTTTCCATCCAATGACTTATCTGCGTGGGCAGCAGCACTTCCCTCTCCCACCTCAGCCATTGTCAACCTTTCAGTCACGACTGCAACCCAGTCTAGCAGCCGTCATTTCTCTTGGCCTCCCTTCAGGCTGTTTTAAGCTGTCTGACAAAGCCTTGAAATGACTTAATCCATGGAGAAAACTCTTGAAGATTACATTTGCTGGAATAAATGCTGGGTTTAGATTTCCTGTCTCTCCCTTAGCTCAGGGGAGGAGGTGTGTGCCTCGGTGACATAATGCCAGCAAACACAGGCTGGGTACTGGACCCACCACAGGATTTCTGCCTTTCTGCTGCTCAGACTGCACTGACATCTCTCTGCAAAAGGCTCAGAGGTCTCAGGTCTTGTTCTGACAGATCAGGGATGTGGTTTTCTTGTTCAACACAAATATTCCTCAGAACTCCATCACCAAAGGATGACACACGTCCTTCACCACTGGGACGTCTTTGAAGGTTTGCTGCTCTCTGGAAGAAACGTGAGCTTTGCCTTCACTTAGGTTTGTGTTATGTCCCTGTTAGTTTATCAGCCTAATATTTATTGTCATTTCAAATTCTAATGAGGTGGCTGGGTAAAGGCAAAAAATCAAGCAGGACATTTTCCGCCAGCTGTGAGACAATAACATCTACAGCATATTATGGAAATGCTCTGGACACAGATAAAGAAGGAAATCCAGGTCTATAAAATGATCCAGGGCATTTTTCTTTTAAACCTGGTATATTTAAGTGTCTTTCTTCTGTGGAAGAAAAAAATAAAAAGAAATTCAAGACGAAGAGCAGAATAAAACCAAAATAAATGGTCCATCATTCACAGTCCAAGTCAAAACTGATCAACTGGGAATAATTCTGGATATTTTATCAGGGAAAATGGTAAAAGAGACTCCTAATTTTACTCCAAAATATGGATGTCCTGGATACATACAGGGATGTGCCAGAAGCCCTGTGAGAAGGGTGGGAGCTGAGCAGCCCAGTGCTCTTTGTCTGGTGTGCTGATGGGTGAACATCTGCTCTGAAGGCCAGTGAGGGAAGATGCTGCAGAACTGAGAGGACAAATTCCTTTTAAGGCAGTGACAAAGGTGTGAAATACATCATCATCTTCTTCACCATAATCAGGGGCGGGTGATAAGCAAAGAAAGGTACCAAGACCAGAGAGTTTGTGGCTGTCTCATCCCTGAAACTGTTCAAGGCCAGGTGGAATTGGTGTCTGAGCGATCTGGTTCAGCAAAATGTGTCCCAGCCCACAGCAGTGGGTTGGAATCAAATGATCTTTAAGCTCTTCTTCAACCCAAGCCATTCTATGATTCTGAATTGGGGCTGACCCAATGACACATCCCAGAGTGAAGGAGAGGAGAAGTAAATCATGTTGAGTTAAAAGTAAATGAAGAATATCTGAAAAAAGATGGCAATATTATGAGGTGTGTGAAGGAAGGGAGAGATGCAAAAACAATGCAGCATTCTGACAAGGGATGTTCTCTGTGGTGCAGCCAGCCCTGTCCCATCTCCAGTCTGCTTGGCTGAAGGAACAAAGCAGGAACAACCTTCCTGAAAGGCTCTGAAAAGAATCAGAGAGCAGCTCCTGCTGTGGCTCATTTTTCAGCCTCCAGTTCAAACACAACAGGGGCTGTTTGTTCCCACAGTGCAGGCCTGACCTTAAAATCCTTCACGAGCTTTTGCAAACTGCAGCCCAGCTGGTTGCAGAGCTCCAGCCATCTGCTTCTATTTTTAAAATTCCAGGTTGCAGAGGGTTTTCTTTAGTTACCACTCCTCTGGGATTGCCTTTAACAAAAGTGCAGGGAGCAGCAAGGGCCCTGTTCACATCCCAGGGATCCTGGGGGATTGAAGTGCAGCAGGAAAGGCAGCAGGGCTGATCTTGGACAAATGAGGGTGTTTAAGGGAGCATCCACTCCTATGAAATCTCAGCTCCAGTGGGGCTTGGAGGCTTCAGGCTTCCACAGGGAACCATCAGGCAGAATCTGGACCAGCTGAGTGAACTCCCAGCTGGATTTGGATATGCAAAAATGGAATTTTTATGTCACTCTCAGAGATTTCTTGGCTTCGGCTGGCTGTTGGAGGTCAAAGACATGGACAGAAAAAGTTTTATACGCAGAAATTTCACTTGCCCTCCTGTTAGAAACATTACTTTATAAATCCAAATTCAAGGTTTCTCCTACAGCCTGGGACCCCACAACCTGCTCTTCCTACTTCCATCTCTATGGGAGCAGATTTTGGCTCCAAGTTTCTCCAGGGAATGCCCCCACTTCTGTTCCCTGTCTCATGGAAAATCCAAAAAATCTCTGCAGAACAGACTCACCGGCCTGAGACACAGATAAATCAGACAACTGTGCACTAAAATTTTAGTGTTCTGCTGGATTTCTATTTCAGTACAGGCAAATAATTTCTGTCTATATCTAGATGTGATGGAGAGGCAGTTGACACAGTTGAATATAAAATCCTTCTTTCTCCTCAGACAAGACTACATTTAAAGTCTTCTCCAGTGCTTGTCATTCTGCCAAGGAAATACATTTTATTTTTGATAATTTATAAATTTGTCTTTTAGATGTCAAACTCTGCTATAAGATAAAAACCTGAGTGTAAAGATCTATGTCAAATATTGCAAGTGCTTTTATTTTTGCTGGAATTTTAATGATTTTTTAAGAATAGTCTCTTCAAAACTATAGATCCTGTCTTGGTGTCCTGATTGTATAAATCTTTATAGGCATATACAAGGGAGACTGGTTTCTATTTGAGTCTGTCAGGATCTCATCAATATTGTCAGGAAAGTTTCAAGTTATCCAGTTAAACCTAATTTTATCATCTGAAGAGTTTCCATGTTTCACTAAATGAATTCAGTAGACTTGACTTTATTGGGCCTTTAGAAAATCAGCTCACACGTGAACTCCTGCTTTGCCAACATCTAAATTTATAAGTCTTGGCTTGCAAGTCAAAATACATCTTCCCTGGAATAACAGAATCATACAATGTCCTAATGTTATTAAAAATAATAATCTGCTTCAAAACATTCAGAGAATACTGCATGAAAAGATAATGTTTCCCTTCCACATAAAAAAAATATAATTGAAAAAAAAAGAAATCCAAATCCCTGAATGAAACAATAAAAGCAGCTGTCCAAATCATATCTATGAATTTAACAGCTGCCACCTGTGTCTCCATCAAAACTCATCCAAGATTTGTTTTCTATCTTCCCTGGGATAACAGGAGTTGGAGATGTGTGTTTCACACAGACTCATCAGTAATTTTACATAACTCTGGCCCACATCTGTGCTTTTCCACATGTAAGACTCCATGCACAGCTTCACACACCTACGTGCCCACTTTTTACTGAGTCACAGGGAAGTCAGATGCCCGTCTGAGAATCCAGCCTGGCACAGTGTGGGATCCCATCTCAGCTGCCACTAAATCCCATATATTACTAATTAATTAAACTGCAGCTCTTCCATTTCTATTCCATTTTCTTTATTTATGCAAAACATCCAAGTGACTTCACTAAGCAAAGCTCATAGGACTGAGCAATATTTAGATCATTTATGCTGGTTTATATTTGGAATAAATGCGTGGTGGTGAAACCCTACGGTTTTACTGAGGCCATTATTAAAATTTAACAATGAATTCAATGTTTGAATGGGCTCAGGAAAGAGCTATTATGTATCAAGGAGCCAAAGTCAAGGCTTTTTAACAATATCGGACAAAAGCCGTTAATTGGACAAACAATCCTTTAGGGAAAGAAAGAGGGTATTGTTCATGCTGTGGAAACCACAGCATAATAATTAACCACTCTGGATGTTTTGACACAAGGTCAGATGCAATAGAAGCACAAAGTGCTTGAAAATCCATGTGAGAAGTCCTCATGTGACAAGCCAAAGCACTTGAGTGAGGACACAAACACAACTCAAACATGTGAATCTTGAGTGCTCAAATCACTTAAGTGTTCACACAGGGACCAGGTTGTCTTCAAGGCCCTTCAAAGCCAAAAGTTCCAGTTCTGAGCAGATTCACAGCTTCACTCCTGCCAAAGCTTGAGCAGGAGACAGAAATCAGTAATTCCTCCAAGTTCTCCAGAAATAGCTGTTCCCAGGCTGCACTTAGCAGGAGGACCAAAGGTGTTCTCACCTCGTTGGCATTCAGTTTTGGTAAAGCTCATTTCTGTGCATATACTGGGCAGAGAGAGGTGACAACTAAGAGTGACACCCTCCTAGAATGTCACCAAGATATATTATTTCAGGATATGTTTATATTAGTAAATAAAATTATGAACTTGTCTGCTATAGCCAAGAGCAAGTAGTATGATATGACTTCTAATAAAACAACTAAAATCTGCCCCTCCCATTCCAAGGTGGCTTCATCCAAGCTGCACATGGCAAATCTTGAAAATTCTGGAGCAGGTGTTTTCTTATTTTTTTGGCAGTGAAGTACAAGTCCCCCAGTCCCTCCCAGTCTTTTCCCTATAAGCCATGGAAAAAGAAATGTGAACCTAAAGTCATAAAGCACTTTCTGTACATTCTCTAGGCAAAGGTTAATTAAAAATGATGTAAATCTGGCAGCCTCAGCAATTCTTCCATTTACACACAGAAGAACAAAATCCTAGAGACAAAATACCCACCTGTGGCAAATAAACTCACAGCCTATCAGATCAGGTCTCCTTTATCAATAATGTTTACAAAGAAACACACTTGGAAGGTTAACAGAGGTTGAATGACACGGATTAGCAAGGAATATGTGGGAAATTGGCACATCACAGGTCTTTTGGCTTTCACAGATTGGAAGAGGTGTTGGAGATTCACTCCCTTGCCTGGCTTGAGTCTTGATCAGCCAGAGCTCAGGTCAGGTCTCTTACAGCCCACATGAAAGCCCCAATGGCCTCTCCCTGGTATCACAAAAAAAACATGTCACATTGCCATGACAACACAAACCACTGTAAAGCCAGATAGGGATATAATTTAGTTCCTCTTTCACTCCTTGAACAATGTTAAATAATTTTGAGTAAATCAGATCTGGCTCCAAGACAGAAAACAGAGTAACACTCTTCCCACACAGCACTGATAGGATATAGCATCAGGCAGGCCCATCATTTCTCTCTCTCCCCTTTATTTCGTGCCAGGTTCTTCTTGATTAAGTAATGATGTGAAATGGTGAAACAAGAAAAAGTTGGAGATCCCCAAAGGAAATCAAATGTGTGCTGCAGCTTGTTATTTTTACAGTCACATCTGTCTTTTGGACAGATTGGTTCCTGCAAGTGCTCCACTTACTTTTCAGGGGGGAAAAAAAAAAAGAAAGAAAGAAAAGCTATGCCTGTTTCCAGCAATTGCACTTAACAGCCACTTTTAGTCAAGAGTTGTTGTTTGGCTCCCATGCTTCCAGGAAACATTGTTCTGTTTGCTTTCAATGGCAAAGAAAAAAAAACCTAATAAACGATCCCTCCAGGTTTTTGTCTAGGAGTAAGGATCCCTTTAGAGCAGGGAACTGAGCACAAGCTAAAAGGAGAAGAGATTAAATGGAGGGATCAGCTCTAACTTATATTGATCCTCCTCATGACCTTGAAAATAAATTGTAAAGGAAAATATGAGAAAGAGGTAAAACTTTTCTAGAAATGCTACAAAAAATGGGCCAATATTATCAGTACACTGATCATTTCCCACCAGCTTCTCAACTCCTGCTCTAAGACAAGAATAGAAACAAAACAGAGGAAAAGGCACAATGAGGGCAATTCATGGCAAACTTTGGAGCATGACAGATCAGGAAGTTCAGGAAATTATAAGCAAGGGAGTGTATTGAGTTTCTGGGGTTCTTTTTTAATCCAAACCTATAAACCTGATAACAAAATGATAGAAAAAGGTGAAAACCTCTCGTTCAAACAGACATGGCTCTGTGGCAGTAGGGCACAGAGTTCAAGCAAGGTGAAAGGGGAACAAATCCCTCTGAGTGCTATTAAAATCCACAAACCAGCCACCTTTTGTGGTCTGTGTCACTTCCCTCCATCCATTCTGTGTTCCTGTGATTATTTTGTGCTTTGCCCTTACCAAATTCTGGACTATGCAGTAATTTATCACAGAATTACAGGCAGCAGGCCTGCAGAGGAACAGGAATGGCCACGGGCAGGCATCCATGGCTACATGGGAGTGGTCAGGAGTAAAAGTCCCTGGAAAGTTTTACTTTCCAACAGCAAAGGGGAACCTCGAAGTCAACAGGGGTTGTGCCTTCTCAGGAACATCATTCACAGCCCTGCCTGGCAAACTAATTTCAAGAATCTAAAGCAAAGTGATCTCATACATGACTAATGTCTAATTAGTAATTAACCTATTTAGGGAGGGTTTCTATTTCATGATTCAGCTTTGGAAAGTCTATAAAATTCTGCATTTGCCCCAAGAAAGAATTTTGGGCTAAGTTAGGTAATATCAGACAACTTATATACAAAAAAAATGGTACTTTCAAGGGCATCTGTTGGAACCCAGCATGCAGAGAATATTTCTCTGCATGTATTAAAGGAGCCAAACCCTTTGACAAATCCTGCTTTTAACCTTTGTCCATGGAAAGGGCTTCCTGGACTTTGGGATGAAATAGAATTTTCAAGAATATAAATTAGATAGTAGCATAATATGTAATTTATCACAGGGTGAGAAATGTAGATTTTGGGGTTTGTTAGAATGGCAAGTAGATGAAGACAAGATGGAGGATCCTTGTTGTTTTTAGGTTTCTTCCTCCTTCTTCATCTGCTCCATATCCTGCAGTGTTGGTGGCACCGGGTGATTGGTTGGAATTTGCCACAGTGCANATTCTGTGTCTTCAAGGATCTTTGGTGTCTTTTCTCCCTCACACCAGGCTGGTGTAAAGCCTGGTGTGCAGAAATTGCTGATAAGGAAAGAATAAAGAACCTGAAGAATGAGAACAACCAAAAATCCCGTTCGTTTTTTACTTAACAAGGACTGGAGAAAACGGCCTCCCCATCAAGGAAAAGACATGTGGGAGTGGTACAACTCCAACAGGCATCAAACTTGTATGAAATCCAGAACCATTCTTGACACAAATGTTTGCACACAGATGTTTACACAAGCCCAGGCTCTAACTGAATCAGAACATCCATATTCCTGATATAATTTATTGTGTGACACTTGGCACATCCAAACTTCAGCTGGGGTAAAAGCAGCAAAAACATTGAAATGCGATGAGAAACTCTATATTTGTATTATTTTGTTACCCTAACTTTTAAAAACATTAAGCTGTGAATTGTGCCTGGTGCAGCTGGTGGATATGGAAGGACAATGGAAGCTTCCTGGAGTGCTGGCTGTCATTATGTCAGGTTTCAATTGCCTTTCTTTCCTTGCACGTGTTCAGTGCCTACGTAGAGCGGGGCAAGATGAAATCTAAAATTAAATTGCCACAGTTACAATGGGGAGGCAGAACATGCACTTAGTTCTAAAGATAAGTGGGTAAAGTTAGGGCCCAAATCTCCCTCGATTATCTACAGTCAGTGGGGCAGCAGGGGTTTCTCAGGGCTGAATCCAAAGCACGTTCTTCAAGCTTTTTGTTAATTGTCTTGTGTTGGAATAAGGAAATTTTCTTTGTCACCTGTGCAAACCACAGAGTGGGAACACCTGCACACTCCTGGGATGGCAACCTGCACTCAGAAAAAGCAAATTGGATCATCTTTGCTTTGCTCAGCTTCGATCAGGAAACATTTGGGGTGTTTGGGATGGCCCATACAGGCACTAACATACATATTCCTGGATTTGGGAATGTTTCCTTATGATTTTTCTTTTACAGAGAGTGTGTCAGGTGTATTTTTTGGTTTTATTTGTTTTTTAGGGGTTTTCTTTAGGATTAGGATTAAAAGTGTGAGAAATAGAATTTTTGTTTCGATTTAGATGTTTATTAGTTTCTATTTATGTTATAGTTTCATTGATTGTGAGTGTTTTTATGTATTGAGTTAATAGAGTAGAAATGGTGCGTATAGTTTTAAGGGTTTTTTTAAGTTTAAATTACTTAATTATGAGATGTTAATTAATTTATTTTTATTTTGAATTTAATAATTACTTGTGTTTTGTACTGTGGACCTTTTTAATTAATTATATAAAATTACTTAAATTTATGAAGAAGAAGGAAAAGAAGAAGGATTAACTTAAGTTTTCAATTTTTTATTTTGTTATATGTATTATTATATTCTAAAATT
>VYXF01000344.1:158512-175410 GCA_013397295.1 Polioptila caerulea
AAAAAAAGAAAAGAAAAAAAATTTAAAAAAAAAAAAAAATTAAAATTTTTTTTTTAATTCTTTTTTTTTTTTTTCCCTTCTCTCCATGCCCTTCTTTATTTTGGCTTCATTTCAACCCGGGAGTTCATATCATCCCCTTCCAGGTCATACTCTTCCACTTGGCCACTGGTCCACACCTTCATGCGGTCGGTGAGGTCGCTGGTTCTGGGCGCCAGGATGAAGTCGTAAATCAGGGCAGCGCTTGCTCCTCCAATGATTGGGCCAACCCAGAAAATCTGGAATACAAATCCAAGCCATTGCATCAGGTATTTCTGCATTTGAAGCTCCTCTGAGGATTCTCACCGTGAAATTTGCAGCCTATCCACCTGAATGTTTACTTAACCACTGGGCATGAAACCAGGAATTTGTCACCAGGCGTTGGTGACAGACCCAGAGGTGAATAACTGTGACTGTGCTGTCAAGCTGTGATATTTAAAATCAGTTACCTGCTGCTAAAACATCTCTGCAACTCCAGATAGAGTTGGCAGGGGAGCATAATTTCTAAAACCTCAGGGCATTCGTTTCCATTCTCCTATTAAATTCCAGTAATAGGTGAATTTGAAAGTAATACTTAATGAGCACCTAAACAGGGGCTTAATTTGCCACTAGATGCTGCTTAGCTGGTGATATTACTGTGATTGAACTGGCCTAACCCCTTAAGAAAATTAAAATTTAGAAGGAGCGGTAATAAAAGGATTTTAGTAGACAATTTGATTTTGTTAGAAAGAAGATATTGAAGACTTTGCAGGGCCAAAGCACTATTGAGTCTAAAAACTCTTTCTTTTACTCAACAATATGAGTAGTTTAACACAAATTATTACCTCTATCTTCTTTTACTACACAGGATAATAATTTTGTTATTAAATTCTGAAAATATCAGCTCCTCACTTAGTTACTTCCCTTTAATGTCCTAATAATAAAGTTCAAATGGTAGACACTGCCAAAATTTCCCCAGTGTCCTCCTTCTATGTTTTACCTTTTAGATTAAAATGGAATCTGTATCCAAAATTTTCACGACCCCATTGTATTACCACTAAATTTCCACCTGTGCCTATGCAACTGACTGCCAAAATTCTAAGTAGGAGACTTGGAACAAGTCCCGTTTTATATATTCATGAACACATGCTCATTTACAACTTTATATCAGCCTTTTTTATTGAGCCTTGGTGAAATAAATAAATTTTTGTGAAGAAGCTCATTTTAACCACATTTAAACACAAGGAATAATCTAAAATTTATAGTGTTTCCAGCGCACTTATCCTTGAAAACACATAAGCAGACACTCAGCTTTAAGATGCTGAACATTTTATTAGCTCTAAAATGTTGGATGATCCATTTCAGTTTATAAATCTACTTAAGAATTTTTCTAAATTGGGTTTTACCAGATTAAGCAGTAGCACTTTACAAATTTAGTTTACACAATAAATACACAATACAAGATTCTGTGCAATAAGGTTTGAACAATTAAAATGTTTGAAATAAATAAATTTAAGGGGGAATAACCAAAGAAAATCTACTGTATTACTTTGAGCACAGAGACTGAATGAGCCTGAGGACTTTTTTTTTGCCTGAGGCTGGTCAGGATTGAAAAGAGGATATTTTTTGTTAAATGAAATGGAAATGCCAGCTCTCTGACTTGGTCCTAATGATATGTGTTGAAATGTTTCTGATCTTGTAGGTTATGTGTTTTCAGAGTCTCTTGTGCATTAAACAAATTTACTCAACTCACCCAGTGGTTTTCAAAGTTGTTGGCGATGAGCGCGGAGCCGAAAGATCTGGCTGGGTTGATTCCACAGCCGGTGTAATCAATCTAGGAGGTGGAAAGAGAGCCAGAGGTGAGGCACAGATGAAGCTTCCCCATCATCTCCCTGCCTTCACTGGCCCACCCCGAGGTGGGACATGGCAGATACAACCTCTGAGGGCTAAAACTCACAGCAAGAAGATGTCCCAAGGCAACGGAGAGACCAATGGCCAAAGGAGCAGATCCTGAGACGTCGTTCCTTCTCCGGTCTGTGGTGGCCAGGACACACAGCACCAGCTGGAAGGTGGCAATGATTTCAATTCCCAGCCCTTGGCCTGCGTTGATTCCCTCTGAAAGCTGCATGGAGGCAAGAAGGAAAATGTTATTTCTTGTTTCTGCACGATCTATTTCCTCAATAGGAAAAGGCAGACTCGCACATCCATTTCCCTCCTGGGGTTCCTTTTGCCTAACAAAGGGGAAAAAATAGGAAGGAAAAGAAAAAATTGAGAAGTTAGTTTTGAAACACTGCCTGCTGTACTCAAGCCCAGGCATAAGCAGCTTTTTTTGGTGATCCAATGTGGTTGAGTGGCTGCTGCCTCCAGCCAAAGTGAACATTGCCACTGGGCACAGCGAGAGTGTAACTGATCTACACGTGACAAACAAAGCAGCCAGAGAGTCACCTTCAGCAGAGTTTACTTTTCAGAAGTGAACTGTGGTGCCTTAGGACAGTCATTGCTTCAGGGATTTCCACATTAAGATATTAGTATTCCACCTATACTGTGAATTAAGAGCCTAAAATATGCCTCTAATGCCACAGGAAACACCCTGAGATTTCCACAGGGTTCATGTGGGACTGGTAGATGTGATAGAAGACCAAAAGTGGGTAAAACATCTCTAGATATTAATATTTAGTCAATGGATCTGTAATTTGCACAGAGAGTGGTGTTGTCAATAGAGATGAGATCCATTCACCTGATGAAACAAAGGGGATCATTTAAAAACTGGGTGTTTTTTTGTTTTGTTGGGGCTTTTTTTAATAGATCTTATTTGACTACCAAGAGCTTAGACACCTAACTCGCAGGTGAACTGCTTTTTGGTATGTTAGACTCAAACTGAAAAACATTTCACTTCTTTGGGATACATTTTAAAAATCCCCAGTTAAGGAATCCCTAGGGGCTGGTGGGAGTGCTTCACTTTCCTACTGAAGTAGATAATCTAGAAAAGCTCAAACTGTCAGAGAGAAATATTCCAATGGTATTATTAGTCATGAAATCAGCAGAGTTTCTTGTAAAGGCTGTAGAACATATTGAAACCATGGTGATTCACATAAATGGACATTACAGAGCAGAAATGCTGTCATATTTCAGGAGTGCTGCTAAAAACTTGCGCCTAACAAGAAACCATGGAGGCAAACCATTTGATATTATAACAAGTTTTGAGTTCTGCTTTTAATTGCTGTTTTCAGTGATGTCTTTATTAAGTCAAGGCAAGTCTGTTACTGAGCTGAATAACTTGATGTTAAGCAGAAATAACTCACTTTCATGGATGGGATGAAACATGAGCTTGGCCACAGGCCAGAGAACTGAGAATGGGACTCAGAGTGGGAAGCAAACTCTGCAAAACTTGTATTAATTTGTGCTATCAGTAGGTTATCACATCTGTCAGAGCCTCTGCATGAAAAACTGCTGGATCATATATGGCAAAAAACATAATTACATGTTATTGTGACCTGTCCAGAACAATGAAAGCACGGGAAATCCTGCTATTAATCTGATTTTGTGGTTTATGCCCTAATTTCCCCAAAGTTAATATTTGAAAAACCTTAAAACCTAAAGATGGTTAACTGAACTATTTCACTTTCCACAGGAGCTGTTCACATTTCTTGTTTCTTCTCTGGAACAAATTTTAATATCAAATACAAAATTTTTCCTTTTTTTAAAAAAGTCATTTGAGTCTTTCCTTAGCATAAATCTGATTTTTAAATCCTGCAAATCTGAAACACTAATAATGTATTTTTACATCTTGTTCTTTAACATGGAGAAATATCCTCTGAGTTGGAAGTAGTTTATCCACAATCAGAAGGGAATTCTGTTTGAAAAGATGGGTATTTTGGTTCCTTCAGCGTCCATAGAGTAGAAACTGAAATCCATTAGTAAAACCTTCATCATTATTAGGACTTACATGTGAGAAGTGTGAATCTGACATAAATGCATCCATACAAGATGCACTGAAAATTGCAGGATCCAGAAATTCATGCTTGATATCTCTGAGTTAATATTCTATGGTTTGTGTAAGAAAAATAATCCCTTTTTCACTGTAGAGACAGTGGGATTTTTGTCTCTCAACAAATTAGGCTTCCAATACATTCCCTTGTATCAAAACCAATTCAAGAATCTGGACTATATACCCCCTGGAAAATCTTCTCTCACATTTGGAAGGTCAAATGGCCAAACTAAAAAGCCAGGTGTCTTAGCAAATAAGTGACTGATGTGCACGTGCTCAAAGGCAGATAAGAATCCAAATTCTTTTCTATCATAATGCAACCCCAGAGAACCCAGAGCTGACGTCTGACACATCACATTTAACAAAGCCTTGACATTTTAAAAGACTAAACATTGGGAAGCCATTGGGCTTTCCCTTCACTTGAAGGGCTTCTGTAAAGGACAACAAGAGCAGAATTATTGTTTAAAAACCTGTGATAATCCTTATCTTCGAGAGGCGGAAATCATATTCTTCCTTTCCCTCCAGGAAAAACACATCCTACAGCTGACGTGACTTGAGGTCATTATCCCTGCTAATCAACACTTATTGATGGGCTGTGTGGAATCAAAGAAAACCTGGAAATATCATAGGAAACCTTTTGCTTTCCTCCAGCCGGGTAATTTCACGCAGCCTGCCAGGAACGTTAAGATTCTGCTGTGAGAGCAAGGACTCTGGGCCACATTCCAAAATGGGACAAACTCAGGCAAATCTTGGATGTCCTGCTCTGCTGGAGCCTGTGGATCTGAAGGGTCTAAGCATAGGATAACAGAGTATTTATTTGTCTCCTTATCAGAGCTAAATTAAATTAAATTATCACTGCAGCAGCAGGCTGGGCCATCCATGGTACACACAGAACAGCACCAGTGCTCACCATCCCAAGCACACCCAAGAAAAGCTTTAGAAAGTGAATAGGAAGATACATTCCCTTGTGTCAAGTTAAAATGTACATGTACATGTGCATATTTATGTTTATATCATCCTTATTCACAGAGGATTTGCAAGTCTTACCCAGGTAACATTTGGCACCTTTTGAATCTCAGGTTTGAGCTCTTGGCAGAACCAGGGAGACACAACCAACACGAGTTTGTCATCCTTTGCTTGTGTTTTTGGTGTGTTATTCAGGTTTTTAAGGAAAGTTTGAACTTTAGTAGAATGTTTCATAGAAAACCAAATTTCAGAAGCTTCAGAGTTGTTTAAAGCTTAATCTGAATTTAGTAGGAAGCAGTACCACACATTACACTAAAAATCAACAGCTGTTCTTTACATCTGCCATTCTGCTACTGAGAATACCCAGAACACAAGGTGACCAATACCTCTGGTTCCTAAATAGACAAAATAATGCTTTGAAAAAGACACAAACACTTCTAGAGCACTGTTGGGGTGAAGAGTGACCTTTTCAGTGACCTGTGCCCACTCTGCAATGCCTTTTCCCCTGCACTGGTACCTCTTACCAGTGATCACAGGGTAGGTATGTGGGCTGACACTACATCTGTTCTTGATGTATCTGCTGGGAAATCTTTGACATCTTCTCTTTGCAGTCCAATAATCCTCATTAAGGTAACAGAAAAAATGTCAGAGGGCAGGGCACAGCATGGCCACTCCCTGAGCTTTTCAGGCTTCAGACCTGGGAGGCATGAGCAGTGGATTCAGTGCTTTAAGGAGCTGAACATGCTCTAAGGGGTTAAATGAAACACACAAGCCCAAATTCATCTCCAAGAGTCTACACAGACTTCTTTCCCTTTTGTGTTCACATGAATAGTTCCACTAAATTTCATTTCTCAGTCAGTGTTTTGACAGAAGAAGCACCAGAAACACACATAAGAAATGGGCTGAATCATTGGCAAGATGTGAGAGTTATCTGTGGACACATTTCTCTGATCAGCTGAATCAATCTTGGCTGCATTAGCTTGCAGTGAGTAATTCCCCCCCAACCATCCCAGCTCCCAGACGAGGAGCAGAACATGTAGACACCCCGAGGGAGGTGCATCCTCCTGTGAGCTGAATTCCACCATTTCCAGCCTTAATGATCCCATGATTAACATTTTCCCCCATGCCTAGTTCGCTGTGAATCTGAACGAGGTCATGGAATAAAAATCTGCTGGAATTCAGTAAATGTACAGAAATCACATTTTATTCAGAGAACTCCCGAGATGCAACTGCTTGGAAACTAAGGAAGCACTGCAGGCACAGTGACTGAAGAGACACTCAAATGAGGAGCATTAAACTCCAAAAAGAATTACCTAGACATGAGAGCATGAACATGAGAGCAATTTTGGGAGAGGAATGCCTGCTTTATGTCTTAGGAAATGGGCAGTGGCCACATCACTTCCAGCTCTCCATAACATCAGACAGGAGATGAGAACTACAGAATTTGTTTCCCAGAAGTGCCCTTAACTGCCATGTTTAGCTGACTGACTCCCACGGCAATAATTTGGGCAAATTAATGGTAGGTTTTCTTTCTTTTGGATTTTTTTTTCTAATTTTTCCTAATTTTTTTCTTTTTTTTTTTTTTTTTTTAAGGTTAAGATATTTATGGTAACTGCAGTTAGGAAGAGAAACGGGGACAGGAAATTAAACTGGCCCAAGGTAAACCCCACTGTGTACTTCTCTTGTGGCTTCATATTTTTCTGATTAAGACTGGAAGTATATCAAGTTCAAACCTGTTTCTCGTTATGTGGATAAGACACTTTGTTATGCAAGGTGCTTCCATCACGTGGTGCTGAGCTCCATCTCATCCAACAAACCCCCAGCTCTGGCTTGGAGCTTCCAGGGCCCAGCTTCCTTTCATATAACAGGGATTAGTTTCTCATTATTCCAGAAAAAAATAAAAAAATTTAAAAGAAAAGCCTCTGGAATTGCAGAGGTCTATTTTTTAGCTTTCTCCCCATTCTTATGAAACACCAGAGCAAGCCCTGCCTGCTGGTGTGGTTTTCAGGGAGAAAACTTAACCCACAGCATTTTTAATGGCTGGGATTTCTCTTCCTTGCATATCCTCACCATCCTACCTAAATTATTACTTCTTCTCTGCCATGGTAGACATTTTTCTTAAAATTAGCATTTTATTCAAGGAAATTCTTGCCATCTTACAGCACTTTCTTCTTATAGCTTAAAATTTCCCTTCTTTGACTTTCCTTCTTTTACCGAATAAGGAAAACTCTTCACAGTAGTTTAGATGGTTCATTCTTTCTTTGTCATCTCCTCTTTTGAAATATCAACCTTTCTTTTTTATACCAGCTAGCTATCATTTAAGTGTTTGCCTGGCAAAGTTCATTAATGGAATGTTCCACAAATGTAATCTCAGAAATTCATCTCCCTACTTCCCTCCAAATCACATCTCACTGTCTTGCCGGTCATTTTGTTTGACTTTTCTCACTCTTTCAGCCCCAACTCTGTCATGAAAAAAGCTTGATGATTTCTATGTTGATATCATACCTTTATTCCCCTGGAAGCCTATCCCATATCTCCATAGCTATAAACTATCCTTTGAGTGATGGTCAAAATTGATTCAGAGACTTCATCCCTGGCTGTTTTAACTGCAGTTATTCACTTCTACCCTTGCCATTTAACAGTATCACTCTGAAATGGATGTTTCTATACCCATTAATTGAGTATTAGGGATTCAGGGAGTACAAAAAGGCTCATTTCTTCAGTTAGGAGAGGCAGGCAAAGATCTAAAGAGTTTCACTTGAAATTATACGACAGGAGCACTCAGAAGCTGCTCATGAATTAGCTTTGGATCGTATCCTACATCAACAATGGAAGCATTCAGCAGAACCTGGGGACAAAACATATTGTCCTCTGCTGGATTATCCTTCCTATAAATACAGCCTTAAGAGCTCTAAAGGGGACTCATTCAATTCCCAAAGCAGAAATCATATTTTCCGTTCTTTAGGCAGCAGACACCCTCCAGGAACAAGGCTAAGCTGCCTCCTCCCACCCTCTCTGCAGGCTGAGGAGAAATTATGCAGGGCTTTGTGTCATAGTGCCATGGAGAGAAAGAGGGGAGAATTATTATTATATTAAACCAGAGCACAGAAAAATTGTATGTCAGACCAAGACAGGCAGTAAAACTCAGTTCCTCTACAGCACTTGCATTTAGCACAGCAGGTCAGTTTGCTTTTATTTTTTTATTTCCACTTTTACTTTCTGATGCGCCTCTGGGAAAGTTGCTTGGGAGAAACTTTTTTTTGTTGTCGTTAAATGTTGCTGCTGAGAAATAAACAACTTCTATTCAGAGGATGAGGAATTGTGAGGTTTTGCTTTTTTTTTTTTTTTTTTTACCCAGCCAAACCCAAGCAAATAGTTAATTTTCTGTAATAGCTGAGGCACTCATTTATACCACAGAGCTGTTTATTATCTCCTCTATTACCAGCCCAGAAGGAGATAGTATTTCAGTGGGGAATTTTGAGAATATATGAATTTTGAACCAAATAGGATCGTCCTTTCTATGTTCTTACTGGAATAACACCTGGATTTGCAAAAACCTCACAGTACGGTTTTTGGCATTTTCACCAAAGTAATATTTGTTTCATATTCCTAGACAAACTCCAGCAAATCTGAGAAGTTCTCAAAATTTACGAGTCAATCTTGTGCACAGCATTGTACAAGACTTAGCATTTCCATGAGGTTAAAAACCAGCTCTGAACCTGTGCAGTGCCTTTCAGGAACTGGGGGAACAATTCCAGCTCCTTCATTTCTCCGCTTTGTCCACCAAGCAAGGACAAAGGAAGGAAAAGGGGCCAAACCTGACTTCACCCATTCCAAAAAGTCATCAGTGCCCTCAGGAGGAGTTGAGTGTGCATGTGTGCAAGGAAACGTGGCACATTTCTGCTCTGAAAGCATTCATTGACTCCACTTGGCACAGACTTAGCACTGAGAGCCTGGAAAAGTTTCATTTTCTGTGACACCTTCCAGTGGTTCCTAGAGAGGAGATGCACAGGACTGGTCCAGAAAAGCACACAGAGGAATTCTTTACTCCTTTCTAGCCTATGAGTTGTGCCTTGCAGAGCTCTCAGGCCACATTTTCGCCCTCCTGCTGTTTATAGTTTCCTCCAGGATGCCTGTCAGGCCCTGTATATTTGATTTAATAGGTTGATGTTGTGCCTCAGCCTCAGATCTCAGCTTCAATGAAGCTGCAGCAGACAAACACCAGCACTGGCTCTGGATGCCAGGAAGATCAGCACTTTCCCATCAATTACACATTCATAAATACTCAAGGCTCAAAATGTTCCCAGTCAGGCCAGAAAAACTTCCAGGAGACAATTGTGGTACCAGGTAAAGACCCCTCTGTTGTTGAATTCTCTCAATTAATCTGGAGAATGGACAAATAAACAAAAAAAGTCCTACTGCCCTAAAGAAAACAGGCAATTTCCTCTGGAGACAAACAGGAAATTTTTCAAGGGCTATCTTTTCTTCCTTTAGTACTTGTGATGTGGTTTGGTGTCCTTGCTTTAAAAATGCTTCACTTAAAAGTATCTATGCAGCTCAGATAGTGACGTTTTTTAGGACTCTCTGATTAAAGAAATGTTATTCTCAGCTCCCTGAAGGTTTACTTTATCTGCTAAAACCCTAGAGCCCTGCTACAAAAATCTAGATTTTTTTTCCTACCATTGCATCAATTTAACCAGGGTTAATCCATAATATTCATTCTCTTGCTGTGGACATTTCCATTTGTTCTCAGGCTATGGTCCTTGCCATGTCAGATTTGGTTCAGAACCCACACCTACTAATAGATATTTTTTTAAACTTTCCAATTAATTTAAATTAAAAATTGGAATTCAGGTTTATGTCATCTGAAGAATCTTTCTGTCCATCTGTCTCTGGCGTGTGAGTGTGTTTGGGGGTGTGCAAACACATAACACACAGAACACCCAAATATAATTGATATAATCAGAGAACTCTATGGAAAGGAAACCAATTTTAACTGTTTATTGACCATTCAGGAAGGGTGGTGGCAAAATGAATTTTACCTAAATCCTACTTATTAGGATTTAGGTAAAATTCAGTTAGGTCTAACATAGAAAATCATTCTCTGAAATCACAGCATGACTCCACTTGTATTAAAATATTAACTAATCTATCAAATGAATAATGTTACTAAATCTATGGAAACTCATTGTTTTAAACACCCCCTGAGCAGCCCTTTCAGGAATTTCTACCATTTCTAAGTAGAAATAATTGAAGAGAACCTTTAGTTTGAGGCCTGCAGAGCATTTTCCAAATGGTCATCCTTGGATCCACTGGCACAAAACCCACTTTGATCTCCTCTGTTGTGGCACAAAAGGACTGGGCTGCAGGAGGATGAGCACCAACAGCCTCCCCTTGTCCCAGAAATGTCTGTGCTGCTGCATCCCTGCCAAAATCCCGGGATATGGCTCTATTATTAGAGAGGTGCTAAGCAAATCTTCCTAGAAAGGGAAATCAGATAGTAAGTTCTGAGATCTGAGATAAGGGCTAGAGCCATAATCCCGAATTCTCTGGGGGATGAGTGATAAAAATCAGGTTTACATCTCAGCCCAGATGTTTCTGCTGTCACTGTGTGAACTCATTACAAAGAGACCAAGACTGTGGCCAGTTTTGAGCAGGTGCCTTTCCTGTGTCCCACCTGCCCTGCCTGGGGCCTCTCAGTACAATGCTGGCAAGCCTTAAAAGCCCTCTGCTGCAAAAAATGACAGTGAACAATGAGCTATTGTTATGACAGTCTTTGTTAAGAAATAAAAATCCCAGATCAATGTCATGTACCGGAATCATTTTGCTCATTTTAAAAAATGCAGCAGCTTCTGGCAGCTTGCGAAAGTTTGAGTCCTCAAGCATGCAGATGTCCCAGCAGAGGCAAGGTTGGCAGGAGAGGCCTAAACTGGATGAGAAACAGGCAGAGCAGAGTGCAGAGAAGGAAGAATGAAGCTCCTCACTGTCCTAGACTTGAGAAAGGCACAATATATAATCTGCATTGAAAGGAAAAAAGGCATCCAAGGACTTTTCAATAAGCGCTAAAGGTCAGGAACTCAGCTGCGTGCCTCGTCCATCCAGCAGCACCTCTGGAACTGCAATTTTCCACAGTGACTCAGAGGAAAAGCAGCATCACTTACTCAATTGTCCCCTCACACTGTCAAGCTCTCAGTTTATTTTGGATGTTCTTCCAACTCGAGCCGGCTTTGTTTAATTGGAGGTTGCAGAACGGGCTCCTAGGGCGCGGGCACGAGGAGACAGGGAAATCACAAGGCAAACACTGAGTCACATCCAGGGCAACCAGGCAAGTCCTGCTCCCCACGGTGAGAAGGCCACTGGTGTGGACCAAACGTGGGGAGCGTGGTGATTCCCATGGGGAATTCCCTCCAAGACAAGTTTCTAAAAGATGGGAAACATCCAAGGGGGAATAGCATGATAAACACTGCAGTGCTGACCCACAAACACCATTAAAAGGTGGGGCAGGTCTCAACTACTCAAGAGGGAATTCCCAGTGCTGGTGCAACATTATGTTTGCACTGGAAATGCAAATTGGGAATTTGTTGGGAGAAAATTCACCAGCATGGATGCCCTAGAGATAAGATCATCTGCAGATGATAAGGATCCATAAATTTTATCACAACCTATGCTCCACTCTCCTGGAGACAAGAGATTGTTCATCATCCCCAAGTAGCAGAATAAGGCTGGAGCAGGGGACATGTAGACAGTAAAGGAAAAATTACCTAAAAATCTCCAGCACTGAGGTTCTGAGCTCCTCTGTTGTTGCTGGATCACAATCCAGCTAAGTGGGACTAGTTATGGAAAGAGGACTCACACACATCCCTGGAAGTGTCCCAGGCCAGGTTGGACGGGGCTTGGAGCAGTCTGGGCTAGTGGAAGGTGTCCCTGCCCATGGCAGGAGGTTGGATCTCTAAGGTCTCTTCCAACCCAAACTATTCCATGATCCTGTGGTTCTGTGGTGTGCCTTGGCTGAGGCTGGAAGGTGTCTCAAAGCAGCAGATACTGGCCTGGTGTGAGGAGTCAAAGACAGCAAAGGCCTCCTTTTTCCCTGGCCTTCAGAAACCTCGAGCTGGACACGGGGTGTTTATCCCCAGAGGACATTGCAGCCTTGTGTGCACCAGCTCTGCCACAGCTGATCCTGATCTGGGGAGCCCCATGGAGCAGCAGAGGCACAGCCAGGCACAGCAGAAATTCCAAGGGTGTTCCAGCAACAGGAAACTCTCCATTCTCCAGGAACAGTATCCACATGAATATACACCTGTCTTAAAATGACCTCTGAATCCACCAACCACAGAGCTCCTCTGGCTTTTCCAGAGAGCTCCCAAGTTACACAAACAACATTTATCAGTCCACTGGGTGTTTTCTAAACCCAAGCCCTCCTATTTGTTATTCTTGGTTGTTTTTCTTTTCCCTTTATCTACCCAAGCAACATTACCTCCAGGTCTGTTTTTCTTGCCTACAATTTTTGATCCACTTAAAACTTTTAAATACTATCTTTCATCATAAACTCAAAGGCAGAGTTTTCAAATAGTTCCCAAATTATAGCCCCGAGAGTTAGGGGACACATTTCCTGGCACTCTATGCCAAAATACAGAAAACTGTGAAACTGTGAAAATTGTGAAGCAATGTCTGCATTTGTCACAAAATTCTAATTATGTATATATACCTATATATTTGGCTCAGGTTATTTTATAGATTAGATAGATAGATAGATATAGATATGTATGGATAGATAGGTGGATAGACAGATATAAAAATATAAAATAACCTGAGCTAAAGAAATTTTCTGAGCAAACATTTTTCACTGTTTGATAAAAGTTCTCCAGACAAACATTGTTAAACAGCAAATATTGTGTTACTTTACAGCACAGAAGTCTCCTCTCACTCCTCTTTCCTGCTTGAGCTCTTTGTTGGTCACTTACTGCCTGTGCTGAGTAGTTTGTTCCATTATCCAAACTCCAGATCTGTCCTCACCAGACAATAGCCAGCTCTGCTGGCAGATGAGTGCATTTTGGATCTGGTATTCTCTATTCTTACAGCTTTACCTAATGGAAATTTGTAACGTGTAGTAATCCAACTTCCAAAAAAAGATACAAGATGATGTAAGGAAAAATATTTCAATTTTTAGAAGAGCAAACACACTGCATACTCCTCTTCCAGCTTCTCCAATTCTCAAAGTTTTACTTTGGAACCCACACTACTACTAAAATATATTGGAAGTTAAGTGTCTTAAAAGGATTCAGTAATCTAAATACATCTTTGAGTGTTGTCCAGAATATCTTACTTGGGACCAGCCAAAGTAACTAAAAATATATCTGTTGCCTTAAGCAAAGTTTGGATCAAAATCCTAATGTGTGACTGGTTTGCTTGTCTTAGTGTAAACCAGACCTTAATACCGAACATGTTAAGGGAACATCCTGCATTTTCATCCTCCCTTCTTTCTCCTCAGCCTTGTACTGTCCATGGCTGCATTTTGTGCTTCATTTGACTGTGTTTCCTTTCTCTCCCTTTGTGCAATGAGAAAACACTGATTTATCCCACTTAATTTTGGGTACTTAGCAGAGGCTTCCAAGCCTGGACCCTCAGCATGGCAGAGAGGAGCTGGGTGTCTCTGGAAGAAACTTCAAAAGGTTGAAGGGCTTCTCTTTGTCTCTCATTCTCTGGGGATTAAAGAAGAACCAGTGGAAATGTGTTCTCAGCTTGGTCCCTCAGTGCAGGACCTGCAGCCAGGCAGGAGAAATCCGAGTTCAGGCATGCAACCCCACCCAGTATCCACTGGGAACACTGGATGGCCACTCACTCCATTACACTGCCCCCACCACATTTTTCCTGTAAAAGCACCTCTCCAAGAGCACGGCAGGGCCAGAACAGAGGACAAAGCCACACACATGCAGACCCTCTTCCCAACCTTGTCAAACAAGCAGCACTCTTCTTTCTCTTCCTTTTCTGAGCAGGGAATCCACACCTCATTATCCACAAGAAGGACCAGGAGACAGAGCAGTTGGCAGGGATGCCAACTGAGCCTCCCCTCCTCGTCCTCAGGTTAAAAACCATAACACTAAAAGCAACTCTGTGGTTTCTCCTTGTCAACTCTTTGCTGAAGGAGACCCCTTGGTGCTGTGGTTTCAGGATGTGCCCTGTTGAGGTTGGCTCTACACAGGCACAGCCCCTCTGCTGCTGCCCCCTCATGCCTTGGGCTCAGACCCAGCTCCCCCTCAGCCCTCCCCTTCCCAGGCACTCCAGGCTTGTCACTGGGAAATGAATGGATTTGCTTTCCTTTCCTTTCCTCTCTAGTTCTTTCTCTCAAGAGAGGAGAACAGCTGCTGTCCTCACTATCCCCAGGGGGGTCTCCCCACTGCTCCTCCAGCCAGAGCTTTTACAACTGGATGTGAAAGAAAAAAGAAACAAAATATTTTCCAATGACAAACAGTGAAACCAGAGCTTTTAGAAACTATATTCTGTGTTATTCCATTGCACAGAAATAGCTGATCAATTTGTAAAATTCATATGATGGAGATTAAACCCTGCCTGGTTTTGCCTGTGTAGCTTGAGCAGTCACTGACAAGAGCTTCACCCCCCCATCACAAATGGCCAGTTTACAGCTTTGGTTAGAGGAAGGAACCAGTCATGAAGATTTTATGGAAGCAAAAGGGAAAAACCAAGCTTAAGTGCTACCAAAACCAGACCTCCCGTGTTTAATGGCAGTTGGACCTCTCGAGGAAACCACTTGGGCGGACACCCTGTCCCATGTGGTTGAGCTGTTCCCTCTGTCAGTGGTTTCAGAGGAAAAGATCACGTATCACACTCGCAGCCAGAGCCTTCTGGAGTCAATAAAATTATTTGCTCTTCTTCCCCAAAATGTTTTGCCTTAACCCATCAAAATTTCCAAAGCACTGGCAGGATGGAGTAGCTGCAGGCAGCAGGAGAGAGGGGGTTGAGCAGCCAACTCATGGAGTAACACGAGGGTGGATGACACTGAGCTGCCCAGGAATCACCTTAATATCAGATTTTATTCTGTTTTGAAAACTTGTCCCGTGTTCTGAATTAACTGTAAATGTCAAATTACAGTATGCAAAACCATATTGATATTTTGCCTAAGTCATTTCAGAAGAGATGTTGCATTTGCAGCTTTATGTCCCAAATACTCTTGTGACTTCAAATGGGCAGAACATTTTAAATTAGCTCAATTTACAAACTGCAGTTAGGAATATTCTGCAAGAAAGGGGCCAAGGAAAATATGTGAAATACTTGTTCTTAAGAGATCAGGTCAAATAAGTGACCAGAAGGAATTTCCATTTATAGCACTATGTCCTGCAGTGTGTACTCTGACAGTCGGATGATTTCAAGTTTAAAAATGTATTTATATTTTTTTTTCTCCTATTATGCTGCAACAACAACAGCAAAATGACATTTTGAGGAGGAGGAGTTACGGCCAGGCAGATTTTAGACAGCATGATGTGAGATGATCTGGCTGGGAGAGAGCTGGAACCTGCACCCCCAGTTACCTGCAGGTACCAGTTACCTACCTCACATTTTCTTCCAGTTTACATGTGAAAATTCAGGATTTGTCGAGTTTTTGCCCAGAAATGCACAGAAAGGGCAGCTGGGATTCTGCCAGGCAGGATCTGAGCCCTCTGCCTAATGCAACAGGTATTGCTCACACCTTTGGGGATGGGATTTCTCTTGCTGCACACCTCTCCCTGCTCCCACGGGTTTTCATTGCAGCCGTCACCAGGACACACAAACAATTAATCAAGTACTGAAAGTGAACCACGCTCACAGAAGCCAAAACAACCCTGGTATATGCACATTAATCAGCATGTCACCCCAGAGACCCTCAGAACCACGAAAGGTCATAAAACTGCCAGCAATTTCAGCGTTAAATTGGCATCACAAGCCACCTGTCAGCAGCTTGGACATACAAAACTGGACGTAAACAACACTGATCACGACCAGAATGTCCTAAAGCTCCAAAATGAGGGTGGGGAGGAAGGACCATCCCTATTGCATCCTGGTTATCAGTCAGGACAGCATCCTCTGCTCCAATAAACAGTGGGGCTGTCCGAAGTCGCCAGCACCAACAGAACCCCCATACCTTTAGCAGATTTCAGGCGCTACATTTCTATTCAAAAACAAAAACAAAAACAAAAACAAAAAGAAAGAAAAAAGAAAAAGAAAAGAACGAATAATAAAGAATTAAAAGTTTCTACTCACAGCATTAAGCCCCAGGGAGTTCCCTGGGAGGGAGGAGGTGACTCCGGAGAGGATGGCTGTGGCCACCACTGCCCCCAGGCACTGGGCGAGGATGTACATGAGCGCCTTGAAGATGCTGATCTGGCAGCTGAGCAGCAGCCCCAGGGTGACAGCCGGGTTCAGGTGTGCCCCGCTGATGTGGCCCACGCTCTGTGCCATGGTAGCGATGGATAACCCAAAAGCCAGGGAAACCTTCACGTTGTCCTGAGACCTCGTTGATGTTTTGTTGGCCACCACGGGGAAGTTGAAGCCCAGAGCCGAGCCAATGCTGATAAAAATAAAAAGGCTCATGGCCAGGAACTCAGCCACCACTGCCCTCCAGAACATTTTCTTTCTGAATTCACTAGCCATCTTTCCTCTTTCTCTCTCTCTCTCTCTCTCTCTCTCAACCCTCCTCACTTTCCCTTCTCCTCCTCTCCTTCCCTTTGCCTGATATTTTTCCTTTGAGGTCTGAAGAGAAATCTGGAGGAAAAATACAGTCCTTGGATTATTTATAGGGCTTTGGGTGGTCTGTAGGAGGGAAGGGGTGTTGCACAAAAGGAGGAAAGAACATCTACATAGATGCTGACTGCTAGATTGATGTAAGACACTGTTTGCCTGCCAAAGTTTTTTCTTCCTTTTTTTTTTTTTTTTTTTT
>VYXF01000344.1:175434-229292 GCA_013397295.1 Polioptila caerulea
CTTTTCCCCTCCCTTAACAGCGTTCGATCTCCGCCGCCGTTTTTAAGAGGCTTTTTTGAATTCTTGGAAAAATCTTTAGGAGAGCCTCAGGAATTTCAGCCTCACTTCTTTAACTCTCGTGTCATCTTTCAGCACATGGATTGGAATGAAAGCTTTGATGGGATTTCTGTCGGGAGCTGAAACAGAAAGCAAAGTTATCAGCGCAGGCTGGTAAGTTTTTCACGCTCAGCTTCAGCGACAGCAGATAACAGCTGAAAGTAGTAAATAAGACTGACAGCTAAATCCACCCTCCAGAGGCTTCAGTAGCTCTGTTTCTTTTTTTAAAAAAAGGTAGAAATGTCCCTTCTGCTGGCTCTGTGGACTCAGAGCTGTTTTGGATGCCAAGTCTGGCGGCTGTACGGACACATTTGGATTTACACAGCTCACACGAGCTGGTGTTCAGTGGCGAGGGATCAGCTTTAATCTCTGTGTAAATCTGCCATAACACTGTGGTAAGCTGAAAGCTTTACATGCATGTAATTTGGATGCCGAGGATGATTTTTATTTTTTTTATTTCATTTTTAAATTTATGTCATTTCTTCACTTTTCTTCTTCCAAGCACGGAGGCGTCTCGGGGTTTCCCCAGCCCTCCCCTTCTGACTGGTAGGAAAGAAGCCAATTTGGGGGCTTCCTAGCCCAGGTCCTGCAGTGAAAGCCCATCTCTCATCACCCTGCTGAAGGTCAGCTCAGCTGCCCAGGCTGTCGCCAGGGAGACTCTGCTGCCTCTGAGCCTCAGCACTGGCCAGACAGAGGGGACAGCAAGGGAGAAGGGAAATTACACGCTTGGTTTTGCAGACAAAATGAACCTGCCGGCAGTGCCAGAGCCTGTCGGAGCAAAAAAGGTCTCAGTGCCCGGTTTTACCTCCGAGGGGCTCGGACACACGGCTCAGGTTAACCCCTGTGCTCCCAGATCCCTGCCTGCTCCGGCAGCCGTGGGTGTCTCCAGCTGTAAATCCCGCGGTCTGCTCTGACTTCAAACCAAGGAAAATCTCTTCCAGAGGCAGGAATTCCCCAGGTGCAGCTCTTGAAGGATGGGTGTTTAAAAACAGCCTTCATCTCTGCCTCCTCTTTTTTATCTTCTCCCTTTAATGCACTGGTAACATCTCCTGAATCGTACTTAAATTAATTCAAGGTTTTTTCATTTGGACAATATGCCAGTAAGAAGGGAAAAATCGAATGCACACCTGGATAGTATTAGACAGTCAATAAGGGGGGGCTGAAAATAGATTTGGTTTTCAAAAGATGATTCAGTGACAAAGCTGAAAACAGTTTAAACAAAAACACAGATGTCTGCAGCTTGACGTACCCAAGTTCTTTTTCTTTCTAGGCATCAGATGTTCTTGATTTTTCACATAGCCAATTTTATTTCCTTTTTGTTTTATGATATACTTACACAACAGGACTGTACCAGTGAAAAATGAAAAAAGTAAAGAAACAGGAACAAGTTAATGACTGGGTTTGCCCTTCTAACTACAGTGGGACTTCAATGAGGAGTATTGTGACAGAAAAATCAAAAATCAAATTTAGCCAAACAGGGGAACATAGTGGAATTTTAATATAAGGTACAGTTGATTCTAGTTGTATCCTGTCCAGTGGAACTTTTTATTTCCTGCAAACCCTATCTGAGACAAAGATCTTTGGTGATCAGCTTCCCTGGTCCTTCCAAGAGAATGCCCAAGGCACAGGCAGGGCATGCATCACACACCCCAGGGAACTGAGACAGCAGGGCTCTGTGAAGAGTTTGTAAGAGTTTCCATGTGTCCCAAATTGGCCTCTGTGGGATGGAGCTGCCCAAAGAGTCACCCATGTCCACAGGAAATTCCCTCTTTACTCACCTCTTCCTACAATTAGGAACTGGATGACCAAGCACCCTCTGTATCAGTACTGATAAGGTGAGGAAGAACCCCTCCAAGGAAAACTTTCAGAAGGTGGGAAAACAGACTGGGGAAGTATTGCAAAATGCTCCCCTGATTTCTACAGCCTCCCCTTGGTGTCCCTGACTGGCCTGGTGTGCCAGAGACAGGACACCAGAAAAGCCAGACCTTAATGTGAACAGCACAAACATCAAAGGTACCTCAAGAGTAGCAGGTTGGGCACCACCTTGTTGCTGAGCCTGTTGGTCACCTCACGCTTGCATTTTCATCCTGGGACTCTCCATTTGTCTTTTCACAAATGTTACCAACTTCTCTTTGTATTTTTCGGAACTTGGTGCCACAGTAACTCAACAAAACAGTCATTCAGACAGAAAAGAAAAAAAAAATCTGAAACAAATCAAAGACAAAAGCAGGGAATACGCACAATTAAAAGAGAAAAGACAGACTTTTCCTGTGCATAGAAAAACTAACAAGTGAGGAAGCAGAAGGGGATGGCAACAGAAGAAGAAATATTCTGCACAAATAGTGGGAATTGTGGACAAATTAAACTATACAACAGTGTGTGTAATAAGGAAAAAGGGGAGAGAAAGTGTGAGTAGAGAAAGCACCCATCAGTTGGACTTCTTCAGAAATGTCCACCACAATACAAATCTAACTGGTGTCTAACTCACTATGTCACTTTTCCAAAAACCAACCTTCATCCCATGTTTCTCAGGCTGATGGCAACGACCCCAGTGTTTGGTAAAGTAAACAAAGAACACTCAGACCCCAAAACCACGAGAAGCCAAAAAAAACCAGGGCAAAATCCGTTTTCCTGCGTATCAGATAAGCTGGGGTTTGTGCAGAAAGCTTTTCTGTGCATGGTTTTACCTTATGCACCACACTTGAAGGTGAGGTTTGGAATTTTTCTAGAAATAGAGATGGTTGCCAAACTTAGGTCATGGTTTAGGACAGGCAATTAAGAACAGATCTGCTGGGAACAAGAAGGAAAAAGGAGCTTTTTAGCTGAGGGGTGTTTCTTCACAGATGATTTAGACCAGAGTATTCCCAACTTCCCTTTGATTTAGTTACACTAGAGACAGCTGAGTGAAAAATCAAGCTCACAGGAATGGGTTTTTCATTGCCAAGATCTCAGGACTGACTCCTTTTTTGCATGGAACAAATCAGATTTTGGAGGGCTGTAGCACAAATGTCCCTTAACATTTCATTCAGAAAACAAATGTACTTGTTGAAGTGGTGGGCTTTGTTCTGTGATCCCACACGTCAGATCGCTCAGGATCTCTGCTTTTTGAACAAGAAACAAATGTCAGTGAGTTAAATCTGGTCTTAGCTAACATGAAATCTTGGGAATTTCCCTCTTAGGTGAAAGAAGAGTCAAAGTCTGAGGGCAGAAGGAATGAACCTAAGTCCAGCAGTCAAATGATTGAAAGAACCTGGGGAAGCTCAGCAAAACACAATTACTCCTCTCTTGAGAAGGATTAATTATGCTATGACCCTGCCAGAGGAGTCTTTTAACAGGCAAGCAGCAGTTCTAGGAAAACTTCTTTGCCTCCAGTTTCAGAGACAAGAGAAATTCCCACTTGTGCCCATGGACTTTCACCCCTCAGAGCCATCCCCACTCTCACCACCGTGGAGGACAGCCAAGCCATGGAGCAGGGAAGAACCAGGGGATTCATGTATCCTGCCTAAAACAGCTCAGAAATGGGAAGGAGTTGAGCACTGATGGGTAGAATGAAAACAGACAGAAAGTTGTTCACAAGAGGAGTCTCCTGTAAGAATAACACTTATAAACTTCAACAGATTTGCACCAACACTCAGGAGCTGCTTCCTGGGCTCAAATCACTGTCTGGATAGAAGCAGAACCCCTCCATGCTGCTGGAGTAAAAAGTACAGGGTGGAAATTGAGTCGAGGTAAAGATGCCTGGAAATTTCTTGGCAGGAGCTGCCTGATCACAACCAACACCTGTCAGTGAGAGCAAGCTGGGAGAGCTTTAGACTGAATCCCTGACTCAACGCTCCTAAATCCAGGGAAGATGGAATGCTTCACACACTTCCCCCTCTCCAGGGGATTTGCTACCAGCCAGTCTCAGCACCCACGTGTGCTCTAAGCGCCAGCTGATGAAAATTCCCTCCTGACCTGCTCATCTCCATTTGTTGCCTGTGTGAGGAGCCAATTTGGTTTTGATTTAGTCTCAACCCTGGCTGTCAGGGTGATGTCTTAAGTTTTAGCTTTTATATTTTTCATGTTCTGTGCTGCACTGGTGTGTGACTCTGAACTGCATTATGAAGTGTTTGCAAGTTCTCTTCAGAGTTTAGTCAGGCAAAACAATCCTTTTCCAGCCCCAGAACCAAGGACACCGTTGCAGCTTCAGGCCCCAAAAAGGGTAAACAACAGTGAATTGAGGAGAGCAATCTCGGAGGGTGGGACTCCATAACCTGAAGCTGACCCCAATATGTAAATGGAACAAAACTTATGAAAGTGTGAAAACTCGTGACTCTGAGTCCATCTTGGGTCCATCTTAGGTGGAACCACAGCCAGAGTCTTGTACTACTCAAAGTATATCCTTTAAAAGCCTTTTAATAAATCCCAACTTTATTCCTTTAACGCTGTCTAGCCTCTCTTCCAGGTCAGCCTCTCAAGGCATCAAGGGCTGTCAGAGACACAAGAGGGGATGGAGGGAGTGTACAGGTGCCACTGGCAGGGGGTAGCCAGGACTGGGGGAAGCCTCCTCTCTGGGGAGGCTTGGCCTGGCCACACCTCACATGGGGCAGTCAGTAGCAGACACTGTGGAGGGGCTTCTCCAGCCAGGCCATGAAGAGATCTCCATCAAAGGGTGGCAAAGAGAGGTTGGGCTGGGCCAGTGGTCTCCGCTGTCGCTGGGGCTCGCTGCTGTTTGTTGGTCCATTTTGTCTCTCTTCTGCCCTGGTCCCAGCTGCCTTCTGGCTCCCCTGCCCTCGCTGACTCCTGCTCACCCTCGCGCCTGTCCTGCCTCCCAGTGTCCCTGACCAACGCCCTGACACTTGGTCCCCATGTCCTTGCCTGGGCTGCCTGCATTCCAGCCTGCTGCCCTGACCCAGCCCACCCCTGCCATCCTCGCTGCCACTCTGTCCTGGCTCCTGGGCCTCCTGTCCCAGCCCACTGACCACGTGTGGGAGCCGCACCCGTGAAGCCACAGAGGCCGCCCGGACACCGACAGCTCTTCCCTGACCAGCTGGTGGCAACGGCCTCCATTCCTCTCTGTCTTCTCTCTCTCCTCTGCCCCATTCCTTTTCCATTCCCCTTCCTTCTTTTCCGTCTCTTCTAGCCTTCTTTTTTTTGGGCGACTCTGTCGGAACCCTGGGCACAGAATTCCAGACTTCCTGTGCTAACAGGGACTGATCCTCAAAGATCCACTGCATTTGACCTGAGGCCTTGGAAAAGGCTTCCAAAACTGAGTGATGGCGCTGAGATTGTGAGTGTGGAGTTGAATAGAAGTGTGTTATCTCCCAGGGTGAGAAATTTAGAGTTGGGGGTTTCGGGATATATCAATATATATGTAACAAGATGGAGGTTTTAGGGCATAGAAGAAAACTATCCTCCTTCTTCTTCTTCTTCTTCTTCTTCTTCTTCTTCTTCCCTATAAGTTTGGGTGATTTTGTGTGATTGGTTGAAAAAGTCCGCACTGTGGGACATGGGTGATTATTTATTGGATTAAAAGTAAAAAAAAATTAGTTGGCATCTCATAATTGAGTAGTTTAGGCTCAAAAAGACCTTGAAGGCAGAACTCTGGGCTCCATTTTTGCTCTGGTAACTCAGCATGGAGAAGCACTCATGGTCAGTGAGGCTGTAAAGTAGGTAAGAAATTATAAACATCCACGTCCCAACAAAAATTCTGTCTCTCGTGCTTTTAATCCTGATCTTGAGAAGAAGAACGAGATAAAGCAAAGGGGTTCACCTCACGACTCCTTTTACTTCTTGTTTACATTACCAACAAGCAGTTCTCAGGCATAGTGTTGGCTGAATTTCATTCCTTGTTTTCCCTAATTTCATTCCCAGCCCTCTGTTTTTAAGAGAACTCTCTCTTTGGAACATGACGCCCTGTAAGGAAAACTCAGAGCCTGCAACACCCCTGTGGAGCTGGACACTGAAATCCCTTTGTGAAGCTGGGCCTGGATTCTCACAAACTCCTCTGGCTGAGATCAGCAGTTATCTATCAACCACATGGGTCACCTGCTCTTTTGGGGGGCAAGATGGGCTGCCACCCTCTAACAAGCAAAATTCAAAGGCATAAAGTTCTCATTATGAATTCTCATTAGGTACTTCATGATCCAGTGAAATCAAAGCAGATTTTGAAGACTGATCAAGTTTCTCCATTTTTTATACATAAAAAGTATCTACACATTCCTCCATGTTCACCTAGATAACATTATCCTCTTTTGATGGATTATTTTTTTAATTTTTCATTACATATGGCTATATTGAACCTCCTTGCTACAGCGTTTCCCTGTTTCTGGTCCTTATTTTCCTTTTTTTTTTTTTTCCCTCTCCAGATCTATTAAAACAATAGAAGAGAAAAGCTAATTAGTGAATATAAAATGAACAAAAACTGTGTTTGAACAATAAAATTGAAAGAAATTCAATATCAACAGAGACTGATACTGACATCACTGACCAATTTAGCCTAGATTGATAGAGAAGATGATTTAAGATTTGTTTTCTCTTGAAGGAGATTTTGAAGGCACCTGAGAGAAAATCACTCATGAATGTCCTCAGAGAGTTTGCTTCCAATTCAAATTGTCCTCTGAGAGCAGAAGACCCCATCAGACTTTCCAAAAACATCTATGATGAGTGAGAACTCATGGCTTGTCTTTGACTGCCCTGGGAGCTCAGGGACCTGTGCAGGGGGCCCAGAGGGCTCAGAAGCCCTGGCACCAAGCCCAAGACACCTGTGGTTTGGATTTTAGTCCTTGGGAACAATTACCAGCTTTGAAAGACAAACTACNGGGATCACCTCGGACTGTCGTGCTGTGAAAACCTCGGCAAGACAAAGAGAACAATGTTTTAGATAAAGTAAAATAAACAATAATAATTAAAAAAAAACCTGAAGACTGAAGACTTCACGTCTTTTTTTCATCTCGGGCAAGGAAAAGGACTTTTAACACCTTGGGGACATTTCTGCAAAAGCAGAAAACCCCACAATAATGCAGAGAGAAATTTGTCAGCATAGCAGAGTTTTCCATCACAAAACCAGCACAGTTGTCCCCAGTTGTAGGTGTCCACCATGAAAACGGCTGCAGCTGCTCTGATGTCCTGTGCCTGCCCCTCGCTGAATGCTCATTGTGAGCATTCTCAGAGCGCGATCACAGCCCTTGAGTTTAGACATTTACACTGCACTGCCTCTGTTTAACCAACTTTTTAGGCTGCCTGGGCTGCCCAGCTGCAGAGTCAGCACTTACCTTTCTCTGGAAATCTCAATTCTCTGGCCATGAGAGCTGCACAGCTGCCAAACAGTGACAGGATTGTTATTACCCTTTTTTTGACACTTCTGCGACATGAAATAATAAAGATGACTATCTTCAAACCCAAACACAAAAGGGAATTTCCCAGACAACTGCTAAACCGGCCTGCATCAGGAAACAGAGGGTTTTTTTTTTCATTTTGATTCCCTTGTGCCACCAAGTTTGACAGCAGCAACTCCCCAGAGGACGCAGCATTGTGGACCACGAAATCTTCACCACTTCCTGTTCTCTGACACACAGCATGGAGTTCCAGGGAAAAGGAACAGAAAAGTTGTCCCTCATCAGAACTATCTTTTGTCAGAAGGCAAAATTCAGACAAATTCTTCCTAACTGGGCATTTTTTCTCCCCAAGCTTATGCTGGGGAGAGAAGCCACACACTCTGCTGATAGCAGCAGCAAACTTCCAGCAGCATAAATATATCATTAAATGCCCTTCTCATATCAGTAATAGATATTAACCAAACCAACATCAGTGCACTCTGAGGGAAAGCCATTTTTGTGAGAACGGGGATAGGAACCCTTACTATAAAATAGAAGAAAATCTTCAGTCTTTCTCCAAACAAACCTTCTCAAAAACTTTTTATTTAAACTTAGTTCTCTTGTGAAATATTTTGTTTCTCAATCTCAGAAAATGCCGCCAACTTTGAGGGTTAAACTCCAAACATTATTCATTATTCTAAGTGTACATATTTAGCAACAATTGTCCTTTTGAATTTCCTGTGCCCTGTGCATCACTGGGAGGTTGACCAATCTTTTTTTTCCCTTTTTTTTTGCCCTGCATATTGTGTTACATAAAATAATAAGTCTGCCAGGAATATGGGGCATGACACACCAGTGACTGTGCTAATGAAAGCCTTGGTAGTTCATCACAGACACAGGAGGTGAATAAACCATTGTTATTACTAATATAGTATTTTCAGCTTGGGCCAGAGTTTGACTGGTTTTTTAAAGCTCAGTCCAAGCTGCTGCTGCCCTAAGCTGCAAAGTTCCATGAGAGCAATGCTGATGATTTGGTTGTTTCCAGGGAGGTTTTTTATGTGATTTCCATGAGTTTTGTCACCAGATTTGATGCCTGTGTGTGCTCTGTGCTCTGTTTCCCTCTGGCTCTGCTGCTCAGGCTCACAGCTTGTCTTTGGCACAGTCCGAGGTGCTGATTCAACATCAGAGACTTCTTCCAGAATAATGAATGTCTTTTAACTGCCAAGAGTTATAAGGCACTGGATGTTGAACTGATAGGGAAAATAAAAGGGAGACCTCGAGGTGAAACTTGTGACCTATTTCCCAAGCAGAACAAAGCCTTGAGGTGAACTTTGTCAGGTTTATCACAGCCTGGGAAGTGTCAGCTGGAATTGTCAAATCTGTGAGATCACAGTGCAGCAGCAAAGGAATTCAGCATTTGATACAGGCTGCAGAAATGAGGCAATCAAACAAAGTCATCATTGGCAGAGCATTTTTATCTCTTACAGAAAGCTGTGCCAGAAAGTTGTAGTGAATGGATCATCCTTGGAAGTTCCTGAGTCTTCCCTGCATTTCCAGTTTCACTAATCCCCCTGCCAGCAGCTCCTCTGGGCTGTCTCAAAGACCTTCCTCCAGGATGGGGATTCCTGTACTCCTTTAGATGTTTGATTCCAGTGCTTACATCCAAATTTTACAAATCTCCCTTATAATAAAAGCTAAATGACATGGATATTTGAAAAGATTTATTACCTTCCTCTCCAAAGTTTGGAAGATTTTTAAAGGTTATCCATCTTATTTTTGATAGACTGACCAACTCATCTTGCAAATTTTCCTCTTTTGGTTCTCTTGACTTCTGTTGATGTAGTTCTTTCTCTGATGTTTTATGATTATAATACAGCTAATTTTCTCTCTAGAGAACCCTCTTTGTACTTCAGACCAGTTTTACAATCCTCAAGATTTATCTTAATTCTAACCTTGTGCCTCCAGAGCACTGCTGCCCCTTTTAACTCAATAATGCTTGTGGCTTTTCCTCCTGCTCACTGCTCCATCACTCCAGGCATAAACCAAGGGGAAATACCACACCAGAACAAGATCTCAACAAACCTTTACCTCTGTTACATCCTCAGTTTTGATCTTGAACCACTGATAATTATCTCTTAGCTATGATTTTCCAACTTACTGCAAATTCATAATATTCATAATTCTGGCTGATTTTGTCCTCATGGACTTACAGGAGCAGAAAACTCAAAGCTTGATTAAGACCAAGGGATAACTCTTGAAAATCACTTAAAAAAAGAGAAAACCCTTGGAAATAGTAGCACTCACCCCATCTAACTTAAGACACTTCCTATTTTGTTAGTTTTATTTATTTCCCTTGCAGTCAGTGGAAAGAAACACTTTTGGCACATGACTCTGTTTATAAATCCACTTTGGATGCTCAACACCAGAGACACCAGTAGAGATCTTTACCTCAAAGTAAACTCTGACACACAAAACTACAACACTTGTGTGTGACACAAATTGTTAGCAAGACCTACCCCATTTCTTCAAGGACAAGTGGGGAATGGATTAATTATTCCTTCCATTACAACTGGGAAGGGATTAATTATTCCTTGTAGAAGTAATTCTAAATAAATTATAAATTCACACAAATGATGTGTATGTTTATAGGAACCTCCGTTTTCTTTCTTTGCAGGAAAGCATCAATGTGCGTGCAGCACCATGGAGTACAGAAAGTTTGCCAAAAAAACAGAAATGTAAAAATAATTGAAAAAAACAAAAAAAAGAAAATAAAATAAGAAAGAAGTCTATAAATCTATAAATTACATTGGGTCCCAGCTTTCCATAAGAGAAGCAAAGCTGAGATCCATTGAGCTTTAAAACTTTTGGCATTTTCAAATTCATCTCTCAGTTTTGTGGTTGTGTGACTCTATTCTCATCTGAGCAAATGATCCCTATTAAATTCCCTCCTGTTTTTCCATCTCTTCCTGATGTCATAAGGAAAAAGCTACTCCAGTGTTAAGTGCTTATGGATTTGTGCTCTGTAGGGGTGAGGTAGCACCACCCTGAGTGTGTTCACACTGATGCTGCAGCAGAACATGAAACAGGGATGCTGTCACAAAATGAGATCTTGTAGAGCTTTCTGTGGTGGTTTAAGACCTGTTTGTGCCATCCCTGCACTGCAGTCCCCATCCCATGGGTAAGTTGGGGTCAGGGTCCATGTCCAGGGGAAACTCAGAAGTGCCCACAAGGCAGCAACTTAAAATAAACCCTCTGGCTAGGACAGAAATAGATTTTGGATGTGCACATGATGTGGTGATGTGTCTCAGCCAGCTGGGAAGAAACTTTCCTTTAACAAATGGGAAAAGACAGTCGGAGAGGAGCCCACAATGGCTAATGTGGCACGGAGAGAGCTGGGTCACACCCTCAATTTGTGCATTCATTCCCTTCAGCCACTGAAGGCTGGGATAATTACACCCCCCTCCAGGGTTTGCAGAGCTCTCAGTAATTCCAGACTCAGTATTTATATTCTGCTGTAGAAATGTGTGTGTGTTTTTATACAACACAGTTTTCCAAGCTTTTTCTTCCAATGGGACTGTCAGGATATCTGTGAGTAGCTCAGATTCTTTGTCTGTGCTCATTACTGTTAACAGCAAAGACTCACGTAAGGATTGCATTGATCTGTCCAACTCCCAGAAAAATAATTAAAAATGGAAAGAGAAACACTGCCATTTGCCATAAGATTGGTTTAAAATAAAGAAGAGATTCTGAGAAACAAGGGTCACAAGGCAAAGCCTAAAGACAATCAAGTCAGCCTAGGCATAGGAATTTGAACTCTGAATACCATGGAGAGGAAGAATGGCTTTGATTGGCTGCTTTTGAGAGACTTGCAGGAGTCTGTGGGCTTTAGAAACTCATCCCTGCTCTGCATTCCCACTTTATCCCATGGATTACGTGGTAGGAGGGCTTGTGTGTCTTCAGGAAGGGTGGAAAAAATGGAAGGCAGGACAGCACTCAATGGCAAAGACCTTCTAAACAAGGAATAAACAGGAAAAGCCAGTCAGTTACGTGATTTGACTCAAACAGCAGTCATTTCCCTCCCCCAACTCTCACTCCAACAAGATTCCTCCCATAATGTGAGAGAGTGTACCCATCAGCTCCAGGGCAAGGAGAAAAGGCCAAAAATCCCGTCAGCATTCATTTCCCATCCATGTAAGAGAGGAACAGTTCACTGACATGACAGCTGGATCCCAAAATCATGGAATTAGATGGTGGATGACTTCCTTCAATTATTGTGGCCCTGGGTCTCTATTTTGCCTTTGCAGGGCAAGAGGGGAGATGGGAATCTCCTCCCCAGGGCCTTCAGCTGGCCTGAAAGTGAGGGGAGAGGTCCCTTAGTTTGATGGCATCCAGCAGAATTCTTCAGGGTGGACTTCAGCTTCCAAGGGATTTCCAAGGCAAGCCTTTAGACTTTTGTCCCCTAAACTGTCCCAACTTGTGGGTGAATGAGACATCTATGATGGATAAAATGTATAACGAGCAGGGATTTTGGAATATGCACTGGGAAAGGTTTGTGTGTCCTGGAGGGATGTGTCTCTGCTCAGCTGGAGAGCAACAGGGGCTCAAGAGTGTTCCATAAATTAGGTCTGTCCCAGCAATTAATTCATTTTTCCACAATGACTGGATCACAGGAGGTGGGAGGAAAAGAAGAGTGAGTCGGGATGATTTTCCCTGGTCTGGAAGACAAGACAAATAACAGGATTTGGCAAGTTTGAGCCAGGACGTAGCTTGGACAACATTTGCAGCACGAATGTAAAGAGCACCTATGGGGGCTTCAGCTGTCCTGGAATTCAGAGCCTCCCAAGTTTCTTGAGGCACAGCCGAACAGAGGAGTGACATTTGGATTAGCAAAGCAGCTGAAGATATGGATTAGGGTGTAATTCTGTTTCCTTTGATTATCCACCAGCATTAATCCAGACTAACGAATAGTTGGGAGTGGAAAGCTAAAAATCAAACAAATTATTATTGCAAAGTTTGTCTCAACTCTGTATGTTTCAGAGGAGAATTATGCTTCAATTATGGTGGAAGGAAAAATGTCAATTTATCTGAGAGAGGGCAGCTCAAGGGAAATAAAAAGAGGAACAGCTGGACATTGTTCTCTGCACATGCAGGAGTTTTGGCTGACATTGTTGCATAAATTGAGATTTGAACATTAACTGAGCTCAGCTGGGCTTCCTAAATAGCTGCTTTCAAAATCAGGGACCAGCCCTCTGGGAATACCAAACCACCTTCCAGACTGCAGTTCTTGCAGTGCCATGGGAGTAAAAGATCAATCATTGGGTCTCCATCACTCTGAAATTATGTAGAGCTCATCAAATTGTTACAATAATTTTGGCTTTCATGGCCAAGGAACTGCAATGGCTGAAAAGAGCAGTTCCCCTTTCCTAGCTTACCAAACTGGGGCTGTGATTTAAGTTGTTTCAAATAATGGTTTTACCAAATGTAACCCCCAATCTTTTTAACTCTCTCTCTCTCTCTTTCTCTATGTGTGTGCAATGTGAGGAATATGAAATGAGACAGAGATGGGGAGTAAATATGAAAATTGAATAAAACTACACCAATTAAAAGCAGGTTTATTTCAGATTTTCCAGTGGATTGGCAGTTTGATAAATTTTGTTTACATTCTGTATCTCCTACTCATAAAAAGCAGCAATGTCAGGGATATATTGTGGTCACAAAAAGAAGTAAAGGTGGGTGGTTAGAATGTCTCTAGAACATCTCCTGCCATGAGGATATCCAATACCATGCAAGATTTGGATGGAAACTTCTGGTGCCTCATCCTACCCCAAAATATAGTTGAATTCAAATTCTTCAAGGTGTTAATGTGGCAGTGTTTGTTTTCATTTTCTATTTTAACCTGCTGGAAAGCCATATATAAAGCATGCTACAACATTTTCCAGCCTTCTCAAAGAGATGGGAATGACAGTTCCAGGTAGAGCCATTAAGGTGGTGAACCAGCAGTTGTTTCCATGGGATGATTTTGTTCCTCAGCCTTTCTTGATGAGAAAATTAAGCCCTTTAGGCTTCGTAGTGAAAGATTTGCTTTCCTGCCCTGGATTGTGTTTGCAGTTCTCCTTTGAACTCTCTCCATTGTTTAGATGACTTTTCTGAAATGTGCTCTGGACTCATCATTTAACAAGTTTTAAATGGAGCAGTTTATGGAGGCAAGGTCGCTTCCCACCCTCTACTGAATGTTCTCCATGTCCATCCAAAAGTTCCACTGGTTTTTATTTTGCAATAGTTGCCACTGAGAAAGTGATCAGTGTCTCATTTGCCCCTTGCCAGATAAATTTATCCCCTCCCACACACAGAACTTGCAGTCTTGTCTCCCAGACATTTCAGCCTCAGTTTGACTCTATTAAAACATCTTTGGTTGGACTGTGAATAATTAATCATTCCTTTCCTATTGATTATTTACTGACTTGTCTTTCTTGTGTTATCAGAAAACTGAACTCACAGAGGCATTGCATTCTCATGGGGTGGTTCCTGATCATTAGACAGCACTGAACCAACTTTAACTTTAGTTTTTCCTCTCTTCAGTGCTTTCCTGAAGCCCAGAGAACCTAAAAGATCTCTGGAACACTTGATAGCATAAAATCATTGCCTGACAGGACAAACCACTTCCAAAAGGGTCTCTTTTGCTGACCACCTGATGTTAACCTATTCTTGATGCAGGGTCCTTCATTTTCTCAGCAGGAGAACAGACAACTGCTCTGCTGTTGGCTCACTGAAAATCATTCTGTCCAGCCTTTCCAATTTTTAAAATACAATCCTTATTATTTCAGCACAAGATTAACCTGACTTTTTGGTTTATCCACTTCATAGTTCTGGAGGCCTCTGCAGTTCTGTCCAATATCCACCGAGTCTAAACTAAACAGTTTCTCAGTTCCCCGTGTCCATGCCTGTAACTCTTTCTGGGCAAGGTTCCTGCAGACTGCTATTTTATTTATTGCTTTGAGTTTTGAGGATGCACTTTGTTTTTCCACCTCTGGGGTTCCCAATGTGTGTATGATCCCTGCCTGCCCTTATCTCTTGACCCTTTTGCATTCAGGTCCAATCTGCAGCCCCACTGGGAAAATAGAAGGAACTCCACCTCAGCCCTTCATAGCCTTTGCAAGGTGGCCAGCAGTTCATGAGCAACTGGATTCTTTGGTCCCTGAAGAATTATCAACACGAAGAGAAGCTCTTTTAACTCACACAAAACTTCCCAAAGTTTTCTTTCTGAGCCTTTGTGCCCGAAGCCACAGTTACAAACAAAAGTTAAATAACAAGCAATGGTGAAATTACTTCTGTGCCTTGCTGCTCTGTGTCTGCATGGTCTGGGGAGGGGGTGAGGACTGCCTGGGGTCCAAGGCTCACACTTCTGTCCTTCCACGTGCTCAGCAAAACTCCAAAACTCTCCAGTTACTGTTTTCATTCATGCTAAGGACAGGAATCAGAGATCTTGAGAGGCTGGGGCTCAGGGTCTCACAGCGTAGCTCAGGCTCAGATTTTGGTCTTCTAAAGTCTCATTTGCATTGACTTTTCCAGAATAAACACTTTGGGTGACTCGCTGTAACCATAAAGTCCGTGAAAGAAGGGGGCAATAAGCCCTAATGCAGGGTCCTAAATGATAAAGATATTTTATAGGAACTTTGGCTTGCACAGGGGTGGGTACTGAACTGTCCAGTGTTCATACATTGCACCCAAAAGTCTTGATATCATTGGCACGATCACATAAATAATGTTTCTCCTAGAATAACATGTTCTTGAACTGCTTCTCCAGTGTATTCTCTGCACATATGCTTCCTATTAGTCACAGACAGGGAAGTCTTACCCAAGAGCACTCGTATATCCAATTTACAGAGGAAAAGGCAGAAAACTCAGGGGTTTCCAACACCATCGTGGAGTCTGGTTTGAAAACTTTCCTTCTGCCCCATGTTTCTTTGCATCTATGCATGTGTTAGAGGACATGAAACCTGGGCAAGACTTTAGATGCTTTAGCCCTGCTTCCAATAATTGTGATCTCCATGATAATTCTGCAGGTTAGGGGTGAAGCAGAATATCAAACACAATTATCATTGTAATAGTGTTACAAAATAAAATAAAATAAAATAAAATAAAATAAAATAAAATAAAGAATCCTTCTGGGGGTTGAGGCTGGGAGAACTGGGGTTGTTGAGCCTGGAAAAGCTTTTTGTGGCCTGAAGGTACTGAAAGGTGGAAATGAACCCTGTCCCAGCACAGCATCCAAGACAGGTGATGCAAACCATTCCCTGGGGGTACCAACTTCTGCCTAAAGAGCTGCTTCTTCATTTTCAGGTGGCTAAAGGTGATGTGCATCCTGAGCTTTACATCAGGCTCAGAGCACATTTTCCCAGTCCTGTTTCTCTTCCTGGGAGATGATGGAATGTAACTCATCCACAAGGAATCACTTCAGCCTCCTGGAATCCCTTTGGAACACACACAGGCTCATGCCAGCACTTTCCACCTTGGCAAACATGGACGGATCCACATGGAGGACACAATCTCACTCCAAGGCTGGGAACACAATTGCTGGTGTGCCAGAGTGACTCACAGCATCTCTTAGCTCATGTTTCCCTTTCTGCCTCTCAACCCTGCCTCATTTTCCAGCTCCTGCCCCTCTGCAGGTGGCACACAGCCCTGTCCATTCAGGGTTGTCACCCTGCTCAGTGTGGCTTCTTCTCTTCATCTCCCTTTGAGGAACTAGAGATGAGCTGCAAAATCCCATCATTTTCAAGATTTCTCTGTTACTGGGAAAGACTTTCATGCCATAAGTCATCCCACCTTATTCCACATAATATATTATTTAATATTCCTTTTCCTGTCCATCCACAGAAGAGCAGATCTCATTTGGGCTCTTGTCATTTCTTCTCTTTATCTCAGATCTTAAGCTACACAATCTTGCCTTGTTATTTTGGTTACCTTTCTTTGGGGACATCCAAATCCAAAATTCTCCAAGTTTCCTTAACTGGGAGTTATTGATCTGTCATTTTGCTCCTCTGATCCCTCACCTCATTCTTTTCCTATCATATGAAAAAAAATCTGCTTGTTTTCCATCTCAGGGACTTTCATTATCTTCTTTTCAACAGTATTCATGACAGAAAATTCTGTCAAACATCTCCAGCTATTTGTTTCATTTGCTCATGAGCTCATCTTAGTCTTTTATCCAGGTTATGTTTTATACATCAAAAAAAAAAAAAAAAATGTTTTTTATATATATTCTGAACAATTTTATTGTTTTACACTCTGTTCACAGAATTCCAGAGTGGTTGATGCTGGAAGGGACCTCTGGAGGGGATCTGGTCCATCCCTGTGCCACAAGGGATGATGGTTCAAGTCTCTGTGACAATAAGATCAACAAGACAAATCTCAGTATTTTCTTTGGCCACACATTTCAAAGGGTCAGGTAATTTGGTTTCTCACAGCCTCACTCATGTGATGCACTCTCAGATTCCACACAAAATAATACTTGGGGGTAAAACCTAACAGTGCAGTATTGTGACTGAAATAGGTCTCCATGGCAATTTTTCTTTTCTGAAGTATTATATTTTCCTGTTATTGGAAGTTCTATAATCTCTCTTCCAAGACCAGCTAGGAAATGATAAAATGTTCATATCAAAACTAAACAATCCATTAATTCTGCCAAAAGAAACAAACTTCAATGCTGAAAAACTCATTACCTGTGTGAAAATGTATAAACTTGTTAGGAATGCCATGATTTATAGCTTTCTTTTTTTTATTAATGATGATTTCTGGTGGCATTCAGCTCAAAAAATCAGAAATCTCAATGTTCATAGCTAAATGAAAACTAAATGCCCATGGTCCTTATCTGTTGAGATCTGGGATTTAATTCATAACTAATATGGGTATCAAGGCACCATATTTTTGTGTCAAGGGGAATTTATTTCATTTGGGATTCCATTCCCTATCTCATAATCAGTTCCTAGTCCATAAATTTGTAGATCCTGTATAATGCCCACCTTTTCCATATAGGTTTACCCCGAATGGCACCAGACTCCATCTTTAGACAACTAAATCAAGAGGTAAAACTGCTGGAGCTCAGGGAGTTTTGAAGATTGCATTGAGGGAAATGCACACATTTGATCAGTTTGATTATTCTCTAGACTCCATTGATTACATGGCTGGACATCCACAGATTGCAGTGGGAAATGGGACACAATTCCATGCATAACCCCTAAATATATAAATGTCTTAATCCCTCAGGTGAAACCCATCCACATTTTTCTAGACAACCCCGTTCCAATTTCGCTGTCTCCAACTCGTTCTATTTCTTGACAAGTCGGAGTTTCAAGTAACAGCTGGAAAAAAAACACATGTAGAAGAAAAATACCAAATATTGTGAGGGTTGTTGGTTGGGTTGTTTTAAAGCAGAAGGTCTGGAGGCCTTCCAAGGAAAGTGCAATCAGTATATATTAGGATTTGTCCAACAGCCAAATGCTGTGGACAATTCCAATTCCACAGAAACTGAAAGAGTTGTGTGGAAAGGGCCAGTTTACTTCTCGTTCCAAGAAACTTCTCCAAAATAATATGTGGATGCAAACACTGAAAATGGGAATACATTCTGTTCAAACCATTATTGGTGTCTTTTAATTGCACTGTTGAGGTATCGATTGTCTTTTAGTTGTAACATTTATCTATCAATTGTACATTTGCTTATTTTTATACTTCTTTTTTTTAGAGTATTTTTATATTTCTCTCTCCAACTTGAATTTAGATCTTTTCATTGTGGAGTGTTATTTACTACCCTTGGAAAACTGGTCCAGGATCTGACAGATCTCACGATTATAGAGCTGTTTATTGCATTAGGCTTAAATTACATTTTTTTTTTTCTTTCTTTCACATTGTTTTATCCTCCTGGTGATGTTCATAGAATCCTAGAAAGGTTTAGGTTGGAAGGGACATTAAAGATCATCCAGACCCAACCCCTCTGCATTAACAGCACTGAGTCCCTTTTTCTCTGTTGCACTTATCTGCCTCAGTATTTTAAGATTATTCCTGGGCCTCTCCACCATTGCTGCATTAGGTTATTTGTAAAAAATTTTTCTTCATCAATTTTAGCCTTTTCATAGCTGTTGCTGTTTCTCTGGATTCATTCCTGCCTCCATGCAGAAGCTTTAAATCTAGAATAATAATAGTTCACAACAAATTTTTCCAGCCATGACATGTCAGATTTAACTATTAAGCTCTCAGAAACACTTTTCTGCAGATTGCCTGCCTGTATTTTAGGATTATGATGTTGCTGTTTCCTGCACACTTAGCAACTTTCATATTTGGACAAACACAATAAACCTCAGTGCCCAAGGTCTGCCTTGCATCTTTAAATCCAGCTCTGTCAGGAGCTGCATCTATTCTGAAGAGAAATGAGGGGTTCTGCATAACCTTTTCCACCATGGATCCACAGTGCCATTTGGCAAAGCAATCTGCCAGCTATTCATGAGAACAAAAACACAGTGAACTCAAAATACCCACATTCTTTTCCCCCCTTCTTACCACAGGTTAAAATTAGAATAAAATAATCGGCTAGATATAAACTTGGTGAAATTACACTTCCCAGCTGCATTTTCCCTTCACATTTAGGCTGTCCTGGATCTAGTTCTGAACCCTTTTACCCACATGTGAATAAGCAAGAACCTTGTGGAAATGGAGAACTTACAGAATGTGGGGATGATAATAATTCAGGACCCTTCCATGATATTATTTTCCAGCACAGATTTTCCCAGGACAATAAATGGAAATGCTCCAGGAGAAGAAAACAATGGTGGTGCACTGTGAAGGAATAAGGGAGAAAAAGCATTTTTGGTGGTGAAAAGAGCTGGGGCTGTGAGACTGCCCTTCTCATGGTACATTTGTGATGCTGTAACCAATGCTCTAAAAAGCAGAATAATGATGAATGGGGCATTACACAGCAACTTATTCCAAAGTCTGATCATTTTCCAGGGGATTGTCAGCTTCACCCTGCCTGTGGTGTGAAGATTTTGGCCCTGGGCCTTTGATTCAAGCTTAAAATTGCTCTCCAACCATGCTCCTTCCCAGGGCACTTCTGCCACAGCCTGAAATTGCAGATTCATGGTTGGATTTTCTGCCACTGACCGCAACAGGCCGTGGCCTGCAGCAAAGCCTGTATTCAGAGAGGTTAAATAACATATACAATTTCTTTAAAGCAACAACACACCATGAAAAATATACCATAGGCCTTCCTTGCTATGTGGCAAATCCACACTAACATGGCAGATCCCTTTTGCAGAGGCACAATAAAAGAGGCTTAGGAAGAAAATCTTTGATTTTCAGGGGTCACAACATTTTTCTTTTTAAAATTATTACTAGGACTGGCACAGGGTGAAAAACACTCTAATTTTGCTTTACTTCTTGCAAACTATCTTTAAAATTTAAGTTACAGCAAAATAGTCTTGATAGTAATTTCCATGATGACAATGCACAGAAATAAAATATGAGATAAGAGACAAAAGAGAGCCCTAGAAGATGAGAAACAGAAATTAATCAATGATCCATGGCCTTGTGGATGATACAGAGTGAAAGCAGATTGCTTGAATTGTTTTGAAGGTTTCAAATAAGGAGAAAATAGTTTATTTCAGGCTGGGGTTTAACTGGTATTTGGAAGACTTCCAGTAGTCACAGAGTGATTGAGCCTTGTGCTTTAAAATAAAATACAAATGGCTTGACAAACCACTGGGAATTTGTGCAGCCAAGGAAAGGAGGTGGGGAGGGGCTGGCAGAGGCACATTCTGGACTCTCATCTGGATGGGATGTTAGAGTGCACCAGTCCTGGGCTGGAGTCAAGGATTTCTTGTAAAAACAAATCTGGGGGGGGGTCCAGAGTTCTCAGAGCCTTTCCTGGGTGATCCAGGAGTCCTGGCTCAGGGTCCACTGCTCTGCACACCCTCTGCTTCTGCACAAGCATTCAGAAATTCTGTTTGTATTTTGAGCATGGTAAGTTGCAAATGGATAAGGCAGATATTATTTAACGGGTAAGAATTCCAATGCTGTTTTCTAGGATTTATAAATACACTTATTCCATAGAGAGATTTAAAGCCTGAAAAGTTCTTTAAAAGAAAATCACTTGGAGCAATTAAAAACAATTTTTAAAAGGAAGACACAAAGGCAGGATGATGCAGATATTGAGGTTGGCTGAGTTCTCAGTGCCAAGAGACAGATGGCCCTCACTGACTCATGGCAATAATCAGAGACCAGCTTTAATACACTGATTGGCAACATGCAGAGAAAAACATGATCAATAATCTATTGCTGTTTTCTATTATTTTCAACCAATGCTGATGGAAAATAAGGATCACTGGGGCTGTGCTGTACACCAGTAGTAGCCAGGGTTCAGCTGAGCACGACCCCACGTGATGACAAAAAACATATTTTAATGTTTTGTTTCAAATCTTTGTGCATTATCCTCCGTGTTCAGAAGTGACTCTGAGACCACAGAGCCCTGCTAAAATCAAGTGCCTGTAAAAGTATCCCCAGCACTTTCAGAGCTGGTGCTGTCTGAGGGAATAATATGTGAACCACACCACGTAGGCTCAGCTTCTCTACAAACTCAGTGGGGAAACTAAGGCCAAAATATCAGTGGAAATGCAGCTGGATGCCTTCCAAAAGTTCAGGTGAGAAACCAGCGAGCTCCAGCATCCCAGCCTGGAACAACCAGGTTCTCAGCTTCTGCTTCAGCCAAAAAGTTTGGTGGGTTTAAATCTTTTTCTGATGTTCTGAAAAGTAACCAGCCTACCTTTCCCAGAGAAAAAAATTATGGAGACAGCCACTCCATGTTAGAGATGAGGGATGGTAGAAACTTTATGACATAAATGGTTTTCTGCAGGAGACACAGCCCAGGACCTGGACCTGTTCACTTTTCCTGTACAAACACAGGCACTTTCAATCACCTGGATCCACAAGTTGTGACAGGAGGATGAGGTGGTGGCATCTGTAGCTGGAACTCCTCTGTGGACTTTCAGCAGGACTGATTTCAGTTCTCCTGGGCAGGAATCAGGATGATGACACGGAATATTTCCCATTCACCAAATTGTGCCACAGCAAGAAAATAAATTTTGCATAGGCAGCAAAAGAAATTATGGATGAACATCTTCAGGGCAGATTGTTTGATTTGGAGGATTTCTGTGACTCCTGCTGTGGAGGGCAGATGACACAGCTCCTGCCTCAAAGGCTTGTTCCTAACTACTCCAGGGGAGAAGCTCTGCCCCACTGCAAGTTATAATCTCTCCTCTTTCCTAGCAGGCTGCTGTGGTTTTCCATTTCCTCTAGCTGGCTTGGCCACAGGGCTTTTGCATTTTTTCTTTTCCTTTTATGTAACATGAATATCAGGTAGTAAAGATCAAGTGGTTTGATGTCTGGCTGATGCATCACCTGGGTTTAATAACTCAGAGTCAGTGTGGGGCATTAGAAGGAGATGGGCAGACAGGGGGGTAGGATGGGCATGAGAGATGATTTCCAGATTCTTTCTCTTCCTATTGTGTCCAGAGTTCAAAAGCAACAAATGCCAGAGTCTGCAAAATGCAGACAAAGTTTTTCTACTTTTCTCTACATTTGACTTCTCCCTCACACTGGACCAGTGGAGCAGTAGTAGTTTACAAGCAGTGTACTAGCAGTAGATACTAGTAAAGAGTAGAAATATAATCAGAAAGAACTAGGAAAATTCTCATGATGGCAGGAATTGGTTTATATAGCACAGGAGGCAGGAATAAAGGAATTTGGAGTCTTTTCTGACCGTGAAAGCCAACGAAGTCTAATGCAGCTTGAAATCCCTCAGGCATACCAAACAAAGCACCCGAAGAGGAACAGCTGGGTTAAATTTGACTTAAAAGCCACCATAATTGGCACTGGCCAGTAGCCTCCAGTACAGGGATGAGTAGAGTGATTTTCCAATGGTGTAAATTATAGCCTGGTTCGAGTTCTGACTCCACTGATTCAAATTCATGAGCTGATTGAGAAATTTGCTCTGATCTTGCTGAATGCAGTAAATTGGGCCATGAAGGAGTAGCCTTACCTGTGCATCCCCATAAATTAAACTGAGATAACCACACAGTTTTATTGAACACACCAGCAGCCTCTTCGTTTGCTGAGAACCACAGCCTGATTTCAAAAGCTTTCCTCTGCTGAAATCTTCCATATCCTGTCCTTAATCTCTTAAACCATCTCAACCCTGGAGCACAAATATTAGAGAAAAACAGGGGGATACATTTTCATTCTGTGTGCTTCCTCTGCGTGGATGTGAATGGCATTCACAATCTCTTCACTGGCCCATGTGGTTTTGTCAGCATCTGTTTCTTGGAAGTGAAGTGAGTTGCATGACCTCTTCCCTAATTAAATTCAAGTCACTGCTGTTAAAAAGAATCCATATCATATTCTTACTTCAGTAAATGCAGAAAGCTCCAGCTCCCAGTTACCTCTTCCTCTCCTTCCTCTGTTTCTCCCATTACAAAGCTGTTTCCAAACTTCAGTGCAAGCATGGCCAGAAACATTTAATTTCAAAATACATATATATTACTCTCCAGATAATCCCCACTATTTCTGTGCTATGCTCTACTTTAAACAATTCTTTTTAACTCCTCCATCTTTCTGAAAACTTATTACAAAAAACAAACAAACAAAAAAAAAAATCAGCCAAAGCCTTTCTCAATCACTGCTTATAACCAAGTTTTTATATTTTCTGCTTTGTACCTAAGATGACTAATTTAAAACAGACACAGAACAATGTCAGAGAGGAGGCCTCCATACATGCAAGATTTTTAAAAAGTTTATAAAGGTGAGCTTTGGCTCAAATTAAATTGTATTTCTGCTGAAGTTCATGCTGTCTCTTAAGATACTCTCTAAATTTTCTAGAAGACTCACAGTTATCAAAAATTCCAACACTGGACTCAAGCAGCCAGCCCTGGTTTCTCAGGCTAATCCAGACTATTTCCACATGGAGCATCCTTTGGTACCGTGTGAAGAGCCTGATAAAGTCCTCATGCAGTAAGAATGGCACTTTATATGAAATAAAATCATGCTTGGTAGAAAAATAGAATTCTTTCCTTGGTTAATATTCTTCCCAAGAAACATTTTCTCCCTTTTCTCCTCCTGCTGCCCATACCCTTTCTCACACTAGGTGGGCACCATGTCCAGCCAACCCTTCTTTGCTGGCAGATTCAGAAAATGTTTCTTTCTCTTGTTTTTTAAGGACCTGAATTAAATTTTTGCCAATGTCTTTTCTGGCCCAAACTAAGAAAATCAGGTAATCTGTTTCAGTCCTAAGCTTGTACTGCTCATTGTTGAAAAAAATTCCATTTATTTCCATGTGTGTAATACAAGCAACACGTGGAGCAGATTCCCCTGGCTCATTTAGGATTTGGGACCTGCCCAGTCCAGGTACCCTGGGCAGGATAAAGAGGATGGTGGTGACCCATTAAGGCTCCCCTGGTTAAAATATCCCAATTTACATGACATCTTGACCACAGCAATGCAAATCCTGCTGCTGCAGCTGCTCCCTTCAGACCTCTCTTCTCCTCAGCTTTCAGAAACAGAACACAATTTGAGGTGTGCTCTGGGCATTGTCCTTGAATGCTGACCAAGACTGTCCAGCACTTTGCTGCTCTCAGGGACTTTTAGCTGTTCACTCAGGAAAGTGTTTTCCACTGAGTAGGGAGAAGCAGGATATTGAAGGCAAGATTAAGTCCCCCAATTTCCCAGCACTGAATCAAACAAAGCCTCTTTCCACCCACACATTGCTGTCTCAGCTTAAAAACAAAAACAACCTGCCAATCCCTCCCCACACAGAAACCTTTAGAGTTTTCATCAAAAGTAAAAGAAAGGTACAGAGAAATTTCTCAAGCCCACCAGGCACAAATTGGTGTAATTCCTTTCAAATTATCTGCTGTTATTTTCTTTGAAATTGCTGGGTGAATCACAAGAGAAGTAAGGGAGTGGGGTGTTTCCTGTACCAAAAACATGCCACAAAAAAAGACAAGAAAGTTTTGCTCCTCTCTAGAGCAGCACTTGTTGGCCAGAACTGTCAATGTTTCTGAGCAAAATCTTCAGTCCAGAGAGGTGATGCCTTATGTTTTAGCTTTTATATTTTTTAGATTCTGTGCTGTTTTGGTGGGTAGTTCTGAGTTTCATATTAGGTGCTACTGAGTTCTCTTCACAGAGCAGGGACACAAAACAATTCCTTCTCTAGCTTGGCACCAAGGACAGCCCATCCAAATTTCAGGCCCAAGAGCAAAACCAACGGGGAAGGGAAGAGAGAAAAAGGAGGATGGAGTTTCATAACCTGAAGCTATGTTTGGACAATTAACTCTGATCTGCAAGTGGATCAGAACTTATAAAACTGTGGGACCTTGTGGCTGGTCATCCACTTTGTGCCCATTTTGGGACATCTTGGGTGTGGCCCAGCTGGACTCTTGTGCAGCCCAGGTGTGCCCATTGAGGCCTTTTAATAAATCTCCACTTTATCCTTTTACTCTGTCTGGTCTCTGTTCCAGGTCAGCCTCCAGAAGGCATCAAGAGAAGTAAAAGCCAATAGGAGCCTTTAAATGCCATTGTATGTATGGGGGAGATTATTTTGGTGAAGGCTGCCAACAAAACTCAACCAAAAAAAAAAATTGAAGAAGAACTTGCCGTAAACAGGGCAAGAAAAAAGACAGGAAAATAACAAAGTGAGATTCAATCTTGATAAAGCTGAGACAGCTGCAAAAAAGAAAAACAACCAAATATTTGCACTTACAAGGAATGAAGAGAACTAATGATGAATACTCAGAGTCTGATGGAAAGGATATGGTAGAGCAAGAAACTGAATTTAGGCATTTCCAGACCTGCAGCCATGGGGCTGTTCTGACTTCCTAGAAGCAAGCTGGAAAAAATAATGAATATTATCAAAAGGCCCATGAGAGTGAGTAGTTTATCCAAGCTGTAGGATAGGAAGGGCTCTGGGGTATCACATGATTTTAAGATGTGTTAAAAGAACCGAATCAGGAACTTCTTTGAATTATATATATATATATAAATCATATATCACATATATATATTTATATATACACCCCTAGGTAGAGAAAATCCAGGATAAATCATCAAGGTGGAGGAGAAACTTTCCAACAAGACCTATTGTATAATAACTCCCCTGAGGAAGTGATGAGTACAAAGTTTCTTGAAATATTAAATGTGAGTCTTTTTCCAAACCAGCAAGGGCACACTGGACAGAAAACCTCTGCTGGCAAGGAATTGGAGCATTAATAGTCCTCTTCCATCTCTGCTTTGTGAAGACCTTTGGGGATTGAAGGAGCTACAGAGACATTGACAATGCTTTCCAGTAGTTTGCTGTCAGTCCAAAGGGAGGAAACAGCTGGAGAGTTGCTAGAGCAGCTCCTGCAATCTCCCAGACCAGACCTCTCTATTCATCCTGTCACCCTGGAACGTGATGGAGCCAGGAGTGGAAGCAGCAAATGCCACAGAACATCTGGTCTGCTCCAAAGACCCAAGACCAAGGACATTCTTATTTCCTTCTTGTTGGGATTCCTCATTAATTTCATGAGGCAAATTCAGAAAAACAAGGAGAAAGATAATCAGAACGGATGAGGCAGAGGAACAGTGTTTTTTCTTATTTTCCAAGATTCTTTCCAGTACATCCCTGCTGACCCTGCTATCTCCAGACCCACCTATCTCCAGACCAGAGAGCCAAGGGCAGTGTCTTTGCCCAAGAAAACAAACTTGTGTACCCTCTGCACGTGGGTTTTGCCTATGAATCACCTCCTGGTGTCATTCCAGATGTTTTCTGTGCGTGTATTAAAACCATTCCAAGAGTGGGATGGATATGAGATGAAAGATGCCTTGATAGAAGAAGTTCTAATTTCATATGGAATTGCTTCAGGACTTATGGGTCTGAGAAAACCATGCAGATGTGTTTCTGACTATTAACTTATCACTGAATAGGCACTGTTTCCACATAATTTATATTTTAGTCTTGGGATTTCCCTGACAACTTCCTCCAAATCGTTCCTGTCTGTTAATGTCCTGTCAGATTTAATGATTCTGGCTTCTCTGACAGTTTTATCCTAATGTGAAATAAATGCCTTCCTGATGCTTCACCCTGTGCTGCTGATGATGTGACAGATCAACATTTTTATTTATGTTTGTCTTTTGGCCTTCAGAGGATAATCAAAGCTGGCCATTGAAAGCCAAGAAATGGATCCTGCTGGCTTCACTGGAAGTTAGACCAGTCCCTTGACCAGGTGGGAATGCAATGGCCACTGATGCAGACATGGAGAGGATCAGCCTCAAAGCAGGGGAATAAATCTCAAAGGAAACCACTCCTTCTTGCTAACTAAAGACAGATGAGTTATTTGAGAGACAAAATAGTTTTGCCAGAGAAAGTAGAAAGAAGGGAAAAGTCCTGTGATACCTTCTGGAGGCTGACCTGGAACAGAGACCAGGCAGAGCAAAAGGATAAAGTGGGGATTTATTAAAAGGCCTCAATGGGCACACTTGGGTAGCACAGGAGTTCAGCTGGGCCACACCCAAAATGCCCCCAAATGGTCACAAAATGGACACCTGATCACAAGGTCCCACATTTTTATAAGTTCTGGTTCATTTGCACATTGGAGTTAATTGTCCAATTACAGCTTCAGGTTATGGAGCTCCATCCTCCTGTTTTTTTCTTCTCTCTTCACCGCTGTTTTTGTTCTTGGGCCTGAAAGTTGTCCTTGGTCCCAAGCTAGAGAAGGAATTGTTTTGTCTCCCTACTGTGTGAAGAGAACTCAGTAGCACTCAATATGAAATTCAGAACTACCCACCCAAACAGCACAGGATCTAAAAAATATAAAAGCAAAAACCTAAGGCATCACCTGAGGCTCCTGGGATATCACAGGACCAGTTGCATTAAAAACACACCAGAGGAAGGAAGTTTTCCTCACTAAAACTTCTTCCACTTTATACAACCCAAAATCCAGGTTTCACAGTGCACACAACCTCCACAACCAGCCCTGGGGTATCCCCCACCAGGATTTACTCCAGCCACAGCATTTCTTCACTCAGGCCTTGCAAGAAATAACATCTTTGACTCAGGCCTAAATGTTACTTCAGAGAGACTGGGTCCAAGCCAATGCCAGCAGAATAAATGGTTCTCCCTGGGAGGTTGTCACCTTTCCCAACACAAATATTTTTCTTCAGGTTTTGCCTTTTCTGGGCTGAAAATCCCCACACCATGGTCACCCAGGACTGATTATTATCTGAAGAGGATCACAGTTATGTGATTTGTCTCCTGGATGGAAAGAGAGGCTTTTCCAGAGGCTCTCACCAAACACATCCCTCTCCTCTGAACAAGTGTATGGATCCTACACTGCCGACTTTCGTGTCAAACTCTGGATTTTAAAATGAGGTGACAGGAACATCTCCCTCCCCACAATGTCTATTCCCTGAATTATGAAGCCTACAGAGGGGTGCACATAGTTCTGGAAACATAATAACTGAAAACTAGGACACTCCAAGGGGCATATTTCCCATTATAAGACTTGATTCTGACTTATTTCATTGATTTTTCCATGCCTGCTTAATGTGGCCAAAATATCTTCAGAACAAGTCAATGCAAGAAAACAGAGTGGCCCCAAATAACAAAATATGAGGTGGAGAATAAACTCCTGTCTCTAACACAGAAAATATTTCGGAAAACATCATTTTTCACTCTACCGTTTCCTCCTCTGATTTTTTAATCTCCATTTTTCCACAGAATAAGCCAGACAAAAAAAAAAAAAAAAGAAAAAACACTCACCCAAAAAAAACCAACAAAAAACACCATCCCTAAACCCAAAACCTTCTCAAAAGGTCAGAATGATGAATAACATTTCATACTGTAGGTTGCAGAGTCATTGCATTCCTTTTCAACAACTCCAAAACCACATGAGAGAGTGCAAATGCTTTTGAAGATAGCAGGGAACAAGTCCATTTAGAGAGGGCCTCACTCTCCTACTTAGGCAATATTCAGCCTATAAAACCTAATAACTGGTAACAGCTTCCATAATTAGCAGCAAATCCTTTATATTTAAATTATCCCTTAATCTGCCAGTACCACTGTCAACATTTAATCAATCGGCCTAAAGGCCTGGTGCTGCCTCGACAACGCAAAAGAATTTTTTTACCATTTATTTAGAGCTAAATCATAACCCAATGGCCATTTTTAGACACTTGAACACTCTCTGACTTTCCAGATGTGCCACACCATTCCTTTCAGCAGCAGTTGGTTTCTAGACAGATTTTGAAGCCTAATTTCTGGGCTGACAGTGTGTTCTTGTAGAATAATATTGTTTAAATACCAGGCACTTCAGTGGTCCTCAGTCATCATTATTTGTCTTCATTCTGTAAATGAATATTCCTGAATTAATTAATCCCAGGGCACGATGGAGGGATTAACTACTTGTGCTTCCCATGCAGTTTATGTGTGTGAGAAATTTCAGGTTTGCAAGCTGTACTTTCATTTCTTTTCCACTTTAACCAAACTCCTGGAAGGGGCGTTTTTTCTAGGAACCAGTTTTATGAAACTTCCTCAACCCAAAATATGAAATGCCCTCATGGTGTGTGCTCGTGTGTTGGCCCATGTAATCATCTAATATAAAGACACCACTGCATGTGGAGTTACTGTTTTCTGATAAAAATAGTCAGGTTTTTTTGGTGGTATCAGCAGCACTTTCAGCAATCACCAGAGAGTGAAGTAATTTATGCTCAATAGGTCTCAACTTCTTGAGAAATCCTTTCTCAAACCAATTTCTGGATTTGAATAATTTGTTTCCACAATGACAACAACAACAAAAAGTAAAGTTATTATATTTCTGGAATTCTCCAGCATGCAGAAAGAGTGGAAAAAACAACAAAATTCTGTTAAAAAAAAAAATACACATACATTTGCAAAGTCCTCTCTTTTGGCCAATGCCCACACCCAGCACAACCTGGAGTTCATCCTGCATCCATTTGTTTAAACAACTAAAGAACAATGAAACATTTCTGGACATTCCTGCAATTGCCTTCTATCCATCAGCTCTGGCAGCTGCTTGGCAACTCTTCCTTTGACCTCCAAAACAAACCCACCCTCTGAAGAAAACACTGCAAACTTCTAGAGCCAGCCTGCAAGCCTGCAAAGTGATTAATTTGGGTTTGAAACCAAAGCCAGTGTGCTGATAATGTGGAGAAAACAGAGGCAGAAAAGTGCTGAACAGCTCGGAACTAATCGTTCCTGCCTTGCAAGATATTCTTACCACGCTTCAGGTTTTCCAAGGGATGGAAAATAATCACTTTGGGGAAAATTGGAAGGCTTAAGAGGAGATCTTCCTCATTATCCACCTCCTCGTGCCCGTGATTGTGGAGACGCCCTTTTTTAAACCTTTTTACATTGAAATCCTTCACTTTCCTCAAGTCTCTGTCGGCTGAAATTTAAGGGCTTTGCTCTTTGAGACGCCCCTGAAAATTCCTTCCACTATTTTCCTGATAAAACAGGGATATTTCATAGAATAACATAGACTGATAAGAGGTGAGGGCTGAGATGAAGAGGTGCCTTATGAAACCCAGTTAAGAAACACTTGGGTTATCTCAACCAGATGTTATGAAACTCACCACAGGAATTACTGGCTTAGATATGCTGGCCTGGGTTAGGAAGTGTTCAAGCCACATAATTAAAATGATCTCATTTAGCTTTGAAATCCACCTATCCTTGCAGCTATTGAACTTGCTAACTTCTCTGGAATTCATGGGACAATATCAGATTCTACTTTTTTCTTCAGAAAATTATTTGCAAAGAAATGCTTAAAAAACATCAAGAGAACAAAAGGCTTCCTAGTCCTTTAATAATTTTCAAGTCAATATTGAAATCGGGAGTCATCTGCCTTGGGATTTATGAATTATATGAAAAGTTAGAGTTCTTACCTACCATGTACACTTTTATCTCATGCTCATGCAAATGTTTCTGGACATGCCCAGCCGTATCCAAGGAAAACTTAATTAATCTTGACTTAAGTCAAAATAAACAATTTAAAGCATTTTAAAATCCTCTCTGGGGCTCAGAAAAAAAAGCAAACAAGCTTCATAACAGAAGACAGGATTTCATTTCACAGACTCTTACCAAGTTTTCTTCAATTTGCTTGAACATCTGTGACGATTTTCCAAAAAGAAAGCAACAAGTATTGCTTGTAACTACAGAGCTTGAGTTCATGTCCCATCTGATTTTTCCTGACAGTCCTCAGGATGCTCCTGGACTTTTTTTCTGTTTATTTCCCCCATTCCTTCCTTGATGTGTAGCAAAGAGGGATTCATGATAGAGGGAATGTTGGCATCACTTGCTTTGGAGTGTTCCCAGTATCCCAGGTGTGCATGAGGATGGCAGACCCAGGGCCCCCCTAAAACACTGAGTTCCTCCTGCCTAAGTTTCCTTTTTTGATGGAGAATTTTTGGTTAGATTGATATCAGGAGAAAGTTCTTCCCCCAGAGTGTGGTGGGGCACTGAACGGGCTCCCCAGGGAATGGGCACAGCTCCAAGTCTGCCTGGTTTCAGGAAGCATTTGGAAAACACTCTCAGGCCCAGGGTGGGATTTTTGGGGTGTCCTGTGCAAGGCCAGGAGCTGGATTCAACGATCCTGGTGGGTCCCTTCCAACACAACATATTTTATATTTCTATGATAATGTATTCTTGCAACAAGCTCCACATGCACCTGTATTTATTTAACTTCAAAATGAAGTCTGTGCTGGACATTGCTGGATAAGATGTCATCCTCTATAACCTGGTTAAATGTTTTACCCTTCTCAGGAAAAAAACACTGAAATTGTTAAGGACAAGTGCTAAATTCATTTCAGGGCATACAGAAGGTGATCTAAGTGGGTGGTTTACAGTTCACTGAACTATCACACATCCACTGCTTAGCCTGGAAATATTTCCAAGATACACAAACCAGCGAGGCAGGATGGAGCAAGGAGGTATCAAAGAGCTCAGAAGAGCTGGGCAGGGCCCAGGAGGGAGAGTGACACGAGAAATTTACTCACATTTAGGTCAACAACCTCCCATCAGAGACCAGCTATGAACAGCAGCTTCCAACCCCTCCTAGGGCTGATTCCAGTGTTTGGTGATGCCATTGGGAATCAATGGCAGCCCTCAACTTCATCTTTCCCACACAGATAACAACAAAATCTGTCTGTGTGTTGCCTTGAACCTCAATGTCACAGCATTCATCCTGTTCAATTAGTCAGTAGAGGGCCATGACTCAAGAGAGACCAGAATACAACAGGAAATTGGGGATATTAAGGAAAAAGTTTTATCTACTGGTCTGTTCCTGAAAGGAAAAGGTTACGGAAACTGTACCCTAAGGAAAATGTGAGAAGAGGGAAAACTTATTTTTTGCTTTTTAGTTTGTTTCCTAATATTAAAGGGAGGGAATTCCTCATAACCTTACGCAGGCCAGCACAGTTCTGGGCAGCAAAATCCACGGACATTAAATTTCGATGCTCAGGAGAGTAAATGTTTCAAAAGCTGAGAAAATTTCCCTCTAAAATTTTCTAAACAGTCTTAATATTTACCATGCACAATATCAAGATTCTCAGAATAAGAGCCACAAACAAGTCTTCTATGTAAAATCTTGAGGGAGCAGAAACACTGACACATGACTTCTCCTCCCACCAGATATGGGAAGGAGAAGCAGAATTCTTTTAAGGTAGATGAAATTTTCTTTTGGATAGAAGTCCATCTTCTAATAGTCATCACAATGGAAATCTGGTGGAATTCAGCCATAAGCAGTTGAGTTTTGCATTTCTTTACTTTACCTGAATTTAAGTCCTTTGTTCACATAAATGGAGAACTCTGTAAAGGTCACTCAAATCCAAGCAAGAGTGGTTCATCCTCATCACTGCAAGGTCTCAGCCTATGAAGCCTTTTTATTTTCTTCTTTATGTTCATTCCCCTGTTTATTTGTTTGTTTTACTTCAAGACAACAACTTGTTGTCCTTTATTTCTTTGTTATTCTTTCACTCAGGCATGGCTTTCTATTTGTTTCTCTTTATCATATTTGATCAATCTTTTAAATGCTAAATTTGCAAAATTGATTTTTTAATGAAAAATTCTTTAGAAATGAAGTAATGTTTAAAAAAAATTAATTCAGGAAATACTTTCATGGTGGTGTACATATGCATGAATTCTGAGCTCTGATTGTTCATTTGTATAAAATCTTTGATTCAAAAACACTGTTCATTATTATAGTTCTGACAAGTGATACATGCTTTCTTTGTGCTTTGAGGGTATTTTTTTGAAAATGAACTTATAGATGGTTTTAAAATTTAAATTTAAAAGATGTCTATTAAAATAGAAGATGAAAATATAATATGAAATGCCCTGGTTGTGTGCCATTGCTCAATTCTGGATGAAATATCAGAGCTACCATTGATTCTGTTTTTTTTTCCTTCCTGATAAGCGTGTCCATGAAATTCTAACAGGTCAATAAAATATCCAGCTTCACCTGAAGAAAGGCTTTCTGTTTGGGGCAGCAAACACGTATCCATTTCCACCACGAGCTGTAAACTCCCAGTGTCACAGGAATGGGCACTTGCTGCTGAACAGTCCACCCATTTATCCAGCCTCTCAAAGCCATGTCCTGTTTGCTGTGGGCAGTGAATTCCAGCCCTGTGGGCTCCGTGTCTGATGGGCCAGACCAAAACAACCCTTGGCAGAACAATCCCCCCATGCTGAGCTCTCTGCTGCCCTGGCTGCTCCACCTCCAGAACAAGGGCTGGCCTGGTTGAAGGTACAAGCTGAAAATGGGTGATAAATTCATGCCATGACACCAGATGTGTCTCATTTACAGTGCACGGCAAGACTTGGGAGTTAAATTCACATTTATTCATTGAAAACAAGTTTTTGAAATTAAGTTCCTTAATGTAAGGAAGCTTTAAGGCATTGGTGTTTCAAGGTAAGCACTGGAGATCTACGTAACTGCAGAATTAGAAAGGTGAGGTTTGGGATTCCTAGAACCTGAAGTTTAATCCACATGTAGAGAAAAGCAAGAGAATGGGAAAGAAGTTTATCATCCAAGCTGCCCGAGCACCAGCTAAATATCAAACAAAGCCCTTTCCCTCTGTCCTCAAAGCTGTCAGAAGCTGCCATAAACCTTCCACTCAACAGAGCCCTAAAACAGGCTGTTAGCATTTGTCATCCTCCCTCTCCTGCAAAACAAACCCTCCATCCATGTGTTCCACTGCAGTGCAAAAAAAACCCGATAATGGAGATGCCAAGAGAGGTCATTTTGTGTATTTCTTCTCCTTCCTGTTTCAGGCAGCTTCTGTGAAAGATCCTGACAGGTGGTTTGAATAAAACATCCCACGTGCTTTCTTCTTTTCATCAAAGGCTGACAAAGGATAATTTGTTTTGCTGCATCCCTCCTGCAATGCCTTTATTGGGAAAAGCTGCAGCAGAGGCATCTCTGGGTCCAACAGTGCTCCCAAGCATTTCTGGGTGGCTGAGCTGAGCAGCAGGTGTGGGCAGACAGATAGATCAGACTGCTCTGATGCACTGCAGGCCAACAGCACTTTCTCTCCAAGCCAGCCAGGGCTACCAGGGATTCATTACAGCTGAGCCTCGGCCAGTGGGTGTCACTAAAATTAAGCTGCAAGGGAAATTAGAAAAAAGGAAAAAAACAAAAAAAAGCATGGGGGCAAGATAACCTGAATTTTAAAAGCATTCCAGACCTTATTTTTGGCCCCAAGCCTTGTTTTGAATCCTTCCTTTGGTCAAACAATGGCAATGAGATCAGAGCCAGGCATCCAGTGCCCGCTAATTACTAAGTGGAGTGACGCTTGCAGGGAATTGCTGCTTGGATGCCTGGATGGGATGGGAAATGGTTTTACTGAGGTATCCCTGGTGGTGGTGGCATGTTTCTTTATGGGTTTCCTACTGCCCTGTCCCTCCTGCACTGGGGGGACGCCAACCAGGTGACTCACTGAGGTTCTGCCCCATGTTTACTGCAACAAACCTCCCCACAGGGAGTTGCTCGCTGTGCGCAGCCTGATTTTCCCAAGAACACCTCAAAGGGCTAATTTTAAATGAACAAAAGCTTTGGGAGGCAAGGAGAAGGGAAGGGGGAGGAGGGTTTCTTGCTGGAGGAAAGAGATGGCAGAAATAGCCTCCTTCCTTTTTCCTCTCTCTTGTCCAAGATAAGGAAACATCACACGCTAAAGGCAATTTCAAAACAACTTTAAAGGCAGATAAATTTAGTCACAAGTATTTCACTGGGTGGACAGTCATGATATGGAACAAGTCTTCAGCCAGAAAATTTTAGGGAAAATTACCAGTGGTTAAGGCAAAGGGGCAAAAATCAAGGAAATATGGTCAGCATTAAAATTACTGTAGGACAAGGTCATAAACCCCCAGTTCATCCACCCACAGCAAAGGGAAGCTGAGTTGGGATGTTTCAGTATACTTTGATCAGAGGTGTCCTTCTGTAAAAATGATGGAATGGCCCATGATGAGCATAAATACACAATTTTCATATTAAAGAGTTTATGTTGGTGTTCTATCAGGATTCAGACTCTTTCAGAACTCTAAATGGCAGAAAAAAACCCTTACAATTCTAGGAGATAAAAAAGGAAGGTGATGAACGGACATCACAGGCACTGCTGTGGTCTGATGATCCTTCTGTGAAAAGCTGAAGGGACTTGCAACTCTGAGGCAGGGAAATGCCACCAGAGAATGGCACTGGCACCCCTCAGCAGCTGAGGTTCTGCATGGAACCAAACCTGCTGGAGTCACACTCTAGACGCAATACAAGGATTATAATAAAGTCTCCTCCTTTTATGCCTCCTTTCAACTGTCTTTTTGCTACTTTACTGACTGTCTTCTCAGTGATCTTTGGTTTATATGGAATTTGAGCTGACTTCTAAAGTTTGGCGGGCCAGCAAAGGTATTTTATTCATCCTTGTGGTGAGCATGTATCAACCACAGGTCAGCACTAGCTCGAGGACATCTGTGCAATGCTCCGTTGCACTAAGCAAACATATCTTTAATCTCTCTGTGCCATCTGGAAAATAATATTTCTTTTATTTTTCCCTTTTGATTTTCTTTTCTGTTGAGATTGCAAGTATTTAAAAGGCTAGCCCCTCTCTGTGATTACAAAAGGATACACCAACACAAGCAGGACAAACAGTCCAGGACCTATTCCTTGGCCCTGAAGGCAAGTGGTGTGATTCATCTTATGGCCACATGGCTCAACTTCTGTCCATGTGAAAAAAAAGAGTGGCCTCACCCACACCTCCTCCTGGGAACGGGCTCTGACCCGTGGTAGTATTTGAACCATCTCTGAGTGTTTTCTGGGAAAGAGAAAAATGGCATGGAGTGAAAATATTTCAGGGAGTAGATCACGATGGAAGATTGCAGGCCCAGCCTCGGTCATCTTTAACAGCATAAACCCAGCTTGAGCGTACAATACCCAAGACAAAAAGGCACAAGGTTGAGTTGGACCTGTAGGTATTACTAGAAAAGAAAGAAAAAATATGATTTTTACAATTTTGGTTTTGTTTTTGGCTCCTGTTGACTCAAATCACTGGTCATGAGCACCTCCCAGAAGGAAAATACCGAAAATACCGAAAGCCCCTACACAAGCCAGCACATGCTCTGGTGTGCTCCCAGCCATTCTTTATTTGGTATTCCAGCCTTGGAAATATGTGTTTCCAGCTGAATATTTCACACCAGTTCATGAGGGGAAAATGTCACTAAAGAGCAAGACTCTCTTGACAGAGCAGTTCTGGTGTGCATTGCTTGGCTTGGCTACGGTGCACTTTGAAACACACAACAAGGAAAGCATCACCACTCAGATAATCCTCCCCAAGTGCAGTGAGAAGGAACTGCTGGTGCCACAGAGCAGAAAAGGTTTCCAAAGCCTGGATCCTAATTTCCTGATCTTTTAAAAGAAATTGCTCATCTGCAGCTAATCATGTTTGCGCCTTTCGCCGTCTCCAAGAGCAACATTTTCCAAGGTGCTTTTAATGAACTGCACAGCCTCCTAAAGACTCAGGAGAGACAGAGAGACTGTCAGAGACAAATCCCCTTATTTGATTAGGCTTCACAGGATCTTGGTACATTCCTGACCGAAAAGAACACAACAAAGATTGATCCTCCTCCCACCCAAATCAGTTGGACTTTTTCTCCGAGGCGGGACCAAATCCAGCACATATTAATTAGAAATGCCTTTTGATGAAATGTTGTTCTGTAGTGTGAGGCATGGAAAGCACATTGGGTTGCAGGAGAGACACAGCTGGAGATGACTTCCAAAGGGAAAAGGACGAGGAGAGGCCAAGGTGGCAGGTTTGACCACGAAAGGCAACAGGGAACAAGAAGGGGCAACCACACAACGAGCCTCAGCTCTCGTGGGAGCTTGGCCCCTTCTGTGGGACACAGTGGTGTAACCCCACCTACATTCCCAACTCTGGGCCAAGAGATAAAGGCATTTCTTCCTGATGAACTGCTTCTTGTGCCTTGGCAGAAAAGCACATAGTTGGGAGCAGTTGGGAAAGCGTTTTGTCAGAGGCAGTCTGGCTGAAGGTTTGCTTGTAGCACGCTTTGCTGGAGTTCTGTTGGGCTACATTTCTCATTTACAATCTGTTCTGCTTTTGCTGCTTCGTTTTTCTTTAAATATTATTTCTACTCCAAGAGAGCATTTTCCCCAAACCCAGAGGAAATGCTCAGAATTCTTAGTTTAGTCATTTAGTGAATTTAGTGGCAGATTCTTGCAATTACCTGCATGTAACATGGTCTCATAAACACCTTTGACAGAAATCACAAGGCACATTCTGCTCTTCTAGGCAAAGTCTGTGGTTTGTCTGTCAATTTATCTCCCACTTTTATGCTCTCTCTTTTTCTTTTCTTTTCTTAAGCCAAATATTGCATAAAATTTGAGCACATAATTTGAATCAGCTCAACATAAATTGAAATGTTGTCAAAAGTTTATTCACAAGCTATAGATCCAGCTCTAGAGAAAAACAGACTTTTCTTTCTGCTCAGTTCTTTTGATGATAATCTACTTTTGAACATATTAAAACCCACTTCTGTTTTCATCTGTAGCTTTCCTGACATGTGAAAAATTGACTAATTCCATGAAATAACATTTTCTTACGTGTTCTCCTTCTTTGGTACAACTGAGATTTGGCCAGGACAGAACACCAATCTGCCAGGATTATGCGGAAGGCGTAGGATTCGTGGTATTTCAGACCCAGTCAACACAATTAAGCCAGCTTTGTTCTATTTTAAATTCACAGAACACAGCGATCACCTCAGAAGTAACTTCCAGAAAGTTTTGATTTGTTTTGTTTTGTTTTGTCCTTATACCATGCAAGTTCTGGGCTGATTTCCAGAAAATTTAAGTTTCAAACCCGAATAATCAACTTCTGAGGGATCATCAGAGCTGAACCTGCAGGTCCTTGACAAGAACTACCTGCAGAGAACAGAGAGATCTTCTCTGCACACAGAGTTCTGTTTAGCTTCAGGCTTCCCTGTAAGATCTTCTGTAACTGCCACATCCTATCTTCTCAGAAGTATCTAGCAAAAATCTTCAACATCTCTGTCCAAACCTGTAGGGTAAATGAAAAAGAAAATAATCTATAAAGCCCTACGATGTTACAACAGTGGTGGCCTATATGATAAAAAAAAAAAGAAAAAACCAAAACGAAATGAAAAGACCCTCAGATGCTGACATTAAAAAATATGAGCCATTATTTTTGGTTTTCTATTTGATTGCAAATTGATTCAAACAATACCAGGTGAAATCTAGCTCAGTCTTTTCAGAGATATGATAACCCTGAAGCAAATTGCATCCTCATCTTGCTGACAGGAGTCTCAAGGGCCAGAACTCTAAATTCCATCACTTAAGTTGAGTGCCAAGTATTTTGGAAAGAGAAAAAAAAGAAGAAACAAGTAATCTTCATATGCATCTTAACAGATGTAAATAATTCTAATACAACTAAAGTGTTGCCTGGGACTTTGTGTACCCCAGAGCATCATTCAAATTTTATTCTTTCATGTAAAATAAAATCTAATGAGAAGTTACCATTGATTTATGGGAAGGGAAAAGGAAATATTATTTTTCTTTAATTTCCAGACTGTTGTATAGTAATGGATATGAACGATCTGTGCTGGATACTATGGTGTAATTTAGATTGTGGTTACTGAGTTTTGGTTATGACACAAGATTAGCAGAGAGACATGGAAAAGGAAGAATTTTAAGGCATCTTCCAGGCTTGCTGTACTCTTAGTTTCCAGAACATTTTTTTTTTTTTTTGTATTTGGTGTGGATTTGAACGTTATTTACCTACTCCCATCTAAGTTGTTAGAAAAGAAAAATCTGGGACATTGGGATTCAAAATACGGAAGCCAAACAATCAGACCCCACTATTTGTCAACAAGCTCTCACTGCTTTTACAGAATCACAGAAGAGTTTGGGTGGAAACAATCTGAAAGCTCATCTCCTTTCAATCCCCCTGCCACGGGCAGGGACACCTTCCACTGTCCCAGGCTGCTCCAAGCCCTGTCCAACCTGGCCTTGGGCACTTCCAGGGATCCAGAGGCAGCCACAGCTCCTCTGGGTAATGTGTTCCAGGGCCTCACCAGCTTCACAGGGAAGAGTTTCTTTCTAATATTTCATTTAAACCTGCCCTCTGTCAGTCTGAAGCCATTCCCCCTTGTCCTGTCACTCCAGGCTCTTGGAAACAGTCTCTTTCCATCTTTCCTGCAGCTCCCTTCAGGCACTGCGAGGCCACAGTGAAGTCACCCTGAACTCTCTTTTCCAAGCTGAACAATCCCAATTTTCCCAGCCTTTCCTCCCAGCAGAGCTGCTCCATCCCTCTGACCACTCTGGTGCCTCCTCTGGGCTCTCTCCAGCACCTCCACGTCCCCCAGGGCTGAAGCAGCTCTGCAGGTGAGGTCTCACCTGAGGAGGCAGAGGGGGAGAATCCCCTCCTTCATCCTGCTGCCCACCCTGCCCAGGGTACGACTGGCTCAGCCTAATGATCCAATCATTAGAGGGGAACGGCAAATCTGCATCATTTTCTGGAAATAAAATGTCTCCGGAAATTATTGAAAGCTTAAGGCAGCTGTATCATAACAGAGACATCTCAAATAGATGTTAAAATGGAAATGGGTTCAACCTGGTCTGCTGTTTGCAAGCACAAAGTCAGAAAGCAAAGGAGTTCTGGCATTATAACAGCAGTCCCTATAGCTCTCCTTACCTTGACAGCTCTAAAATTGTGAAAACCAATTAAAAATGTGGTCAAGTTTTCAGAAATATCTTTAAAAAGCAGAGATCTGGGATATTTTGGAGATTCCAGTATTCAAATGATCCACGTGTGACCAATTTCTGCCTCTTCTCAGTTCTTACTCTTACAGAATAAGCCCTAGGAGGCTGATTAAATACAGAAAAATTATTCTTTTGGCTTCTTGGCAAAAGAAAGCTCCGGGACCATCCAGTCCACACCGCTTCCCTAAAAAGGAGAGGAGGAGAGCATGCACTGTACAAAGTGTTTCCCAGGGAATGCAGAGGGAGTGATTGGGCACCACTGACCCTCCTGTGCCTCCTGGGGCAGGGAAAGGTCCCCTCTGCTCAGGCCCAGGCTGGTTTTCCAGCACGTTTGCCTTGGTAGCAGCACTGCTTTTTTCACATCCCTGTTCTCTGTTGAATCAGAGATTTGGTTGTTTCAGTTCCAAGTTTTCTTAATTTTTTTTTTTTCCCCTGCTAACCTATGTCAGGTCCTGATTGATTATTTTCACCTGGCTAAAGACTCTGCATTTTTCCTTCTTTGGTAAAAACTTCATGGGTGTAGACATTTATTCCCTGATAGGAAACCCAAATTAACAGATAAAAAACAAGATCTTTGTGCAGCCAAATGGTTGGTTTTTTGTTTGTTTTTTTTTTTTTTTTACATGAAGTGAATGGAATTTTTCTGTTTAAGTCAAGGCTACATTTTGTCTGGGAATCTGTAATTGCTCACCCAGTTAATTAATCTGAAAAAGACCATACGATTATTTTTGTGAGGAACCATCCATCACTGACTTAGCACTGAAAGTGCACCATGGCTATAAAACTCCAGCTGAAATAGGCCAGCTCAATGGAATAACACACAGTCAATTGGTTTAAGCCTATTATATTTATTTATTTTATGCTTTGGGAGCTACTAAATCCAGAACCTCTTCTCAATTATGGATTTTTATTCGATTCCAGAAACCTCAAAGCTGATTTTTAGTGAAATCCTCTTCATTTTGAAATCAAATCATATTGATTTCAACAGGAATGGAGTTTGACTTTTAATTATTTATAATGGGATAAATTATCTTTCACACACAGTTTCCTTCAATACAATACCAAAACTTTCCTCCTCAAAGAAGTGATGAGTGGAGATCAGTCAGAATTGTTAGCTGGGAATTAGGAATGTGTAAGGGCCTGCTGTGAATTACTCTGAACATCTTATGCCAGTGGGGATAACCACGATACTGGTGGATATTGGAAAGTATTAAAGGCAAGACAGAGATTCCCTGAGTAATTCTGAGAGAATCCCAAAATGGTTTGGGTTGGAAGAGATCTTGAAGCCCATCCAGTTCCAACCCTTGCCATGGACAGGGACACCTTCCACGATCCCAGGTTGCTCCAAGCCCCATCCAACCTGGTTTTGAACTGTTTCATTTCTAATTTTACAGCATCCACTCAAAATCACAGAGGCATTCTGCTTTTTATTTTGCAATGGGATCCTGCATGTTAGAGTACAAAGACACCAGTTTCATTCTCAAACTCCATGCTGTTAAGAAACAGGAATTGAAAAATTAAAGTCAGTCAATAAAGATTTCCCTGAATATCCTTAAGCATATTAGGACAGAAGTAAACAAAAGACAACTGGATGAGGGCACTTTATTTGAAGCTATTGGAAGTTTTGAAGTTATTTTCTTTCTCCCAATTTCCCTTCCCCTTATTGCAATCATGTATTGCTGTTGACATTATATCCTTTATTTAATTTTCAAATTATAGAGGGGCAGACAGGACATTTTAGGTAGTCACTTTTAATTTAACAATAACTTGATGTCTTTTACAACATGGGTGCTTTCAGAAGGATGTGCAGGTTAAATTGAGGCTGCCAAATGCTGCTAATTTTGGATAAAGCAGCAGTTTTACACTCCAGCTCTGGAGGATGTTGGAGCAGTCACCCTTCTCACTCCTAATTTACACAAAGGGCAACTGCACCGTGGCTGAATTTATTTGTTATAGCAGCAAACACCTTGGCACAGGCTGGCACTGGCACCAAAAGCAGAGAAATGTCACCAGAGGCCGTTTCCTACACAGGGCACTGAAATTGCTCAAAAATCCCTGCTGGAAAGGAGCCAGGTGAGCCCTGACATCACAAAGGGCTCCTCGTGCGTAAATGACACCGGCCCTGATGCTGGAACAAGCAAATGCCCTGCAAGCTCAGAGAGAGAATGAAGAAAATGCCTCTGAAGTCACAACCCATCTTGTGTGCTGTGCTCCCCGTTTGTGTATTCCCAAGGCAGCTCTAAAAGTTGGGTCAGGATGGGCCATCCCTTCATCTGGCCCTAAAAGTTGTGTCAGGTGATGAGTTCTGATAAAACATTCCAAGGATAAAAATTAAATTGATGGGTTTTACCTCAAAAGGAAAGCAGCATTTCACACAGTTCTGATATTCAGGTATCAGTCTGTCTCAGGGCAGCTCTTCAAACACATCCTCACAGCCCAAGAGAACTTGGTGTTTGTCATGGAAAAGTAAAGCTCTCCCCCTCATTTTGCCCCATTTTTGGTATAAAATGGAAAGCAGACCCAGTAAACAAAATATAACTTTGCTTCAGCTGGAAAAGACATTTGTTTTTGAACATAAAAGTGATTACAAGAAACAGGTAAGCTATGATTTTGACTTAAACCCAGATAAAATCTCCTGGCTAATCATCACTTTCCTGATCTGATTAGTTTGTTTCTCCAGTTCTCTGTTTTCACACTTAAAATTTGTGTATGATTTGCAGACTTTAATAGCACAACAGGCACAATTAGCCCTGAGTTTTCCCAGGAGATCGTTCATTTTAAAAAGTCTTTTATTTTTTAAAATCCTCTGCAATAAACTGAAAAGCACAAACCACAGATGAAAATAAAGGTCATGCACTGGTGAAGAGCAGGTAAGCACATCTAAGCATATTTCTGAAGATAAAGAACAGAAGAAGAGAGTGGATCTGCATTTGCTTTAAGACTCTGAGAGTTGCTTGCCTTTGGATTTTGATCACAGATCAAAGTTACACATGAAATAAATTCTCTTTGCTTTTGTCTTTCTAGAAGTTGGATATTTTTTGAAAATGAGAATTTTTTTATATTAATTGCCATTAAAACTCACACCAAAGCAGAAGCTGGTGTTGGAGTTTCACTGGGGTGCCGTGGAGCTAAAAATCAGAAATGGAACTCTGGTTCAGACACCTGGCATTTAATTTTGGGTTTGTGATTAGTATTGGATGTAAGGCACAACACTCTGGTTTGGCATTTCATTACTGTTCACCTTTATAATGGAAAAGATGAGAGGAAATATTAAATCAGAAACCCACTGGATGCAGAATCACACATAATCCCAGAATGGCTGGGTTGGAAAGGACCTTCAAGACCATCCCGTTCCAACCTCTGCCATGGCAGGGACACCTTCCACTAGACCAGGTTACTCCAAGCCCCATTCAGCCTGGCCTGAAACACTTCCAGGTCTGTAGAAACACGGGAGAAAAAAATAATCTGGATTATCTGGCAAGCAAAAAGGCAGAGATGATCTCGTGGAAGGGGAAATTTGAAGCTCCCCCAAGAGTGGTGGTGATGTGACTTTGATTTAAGTCTGCAGTGGAGTGAAGGAGCAAAGGAGACTTCCCTGAGTTGCTGAAGTCAGCACACAATGTCCTACAAGTCCTTTTAGGAACGTTTGCTGATGGAGCAACAGGTTCCCATCCCAGAGATTCAGAGCACAGCGAGTCCTCAGGAGGTTGCAGCTATCCATTAGTGCTGCTAAAACCTTACAAAACCACTTACATGACATTTATTTCCTTTTTAAAATATAGCTTGAAATAGGCACCCAAAAGCTTGGTGTCTCCCTTGGGGACTCACACCATGATTGAAAGCCAATCACCACAAACACCAAGGGATGATGGTGGGAGACCATGGGTCAGCATGAAGGATGTCAGGGGCATTTGGATCTGACATCCCAGGGGATGTGAGGTTGCCACAGCTCCACATCCCTCAGCCCTGCTTGCTGTGAACTCCAGTGTGTGTCCCCACAGCTGTGCACACACCCCACAACCTCCCCAGAAGATGCTGGAGAGCTTCAGACCCTCCAGTAGCCAACTTGCCATCCTCTGGCTGCTCCAGTATCTGTCCCAGGGCCATGGTCTCTGCCAGGCCCAGCTCACAGACCTCTCCTCTTCTCTCCAGCTGGGCTGAAGTTCTCTCAACAACCAGGCATAGCCACATGTGCAGGAGTGCAGTTCCTCAGGGAACACTCACAGCCTGGTCTCTGCAGTTCCTGGAGCCACAGCCCCTTCTGTGGGGGACCTTTGCCCAGGAAAACACCTGGAAATTGAGTTTATTAAGGAGACAGGGCAGATGGAGCTGAGCAAGAGCAGTGTGGCCAGTGGCCAGCCCAGGTTTTCTGCATGATCTACAGCTTTTATCCATTATCTCTCTGTTTTCTCACACTTGCTCCTCCCCAGACCACATTGATTGGTCCTTCTCTAAACATCCTAATAACTTCCTCACACTCTCACAGCTCCTGGAGAATCATCCCTCGGTGAGTTTTATGTAATCTTCAAATGCTCCTCCCTTGAATCCCTGTTCCTGTGAGGGCAGTCAACCCCACAGCTCTCAGGATCCCCCTGGGGAGCATTTCTTTGGCCAAGCCAAGAAATGTCAGTGGGTCTCAGCTGCTCACCAGCCCCAGGATTGACTGAGACAGAGAACTCCATTGGCACCAACCACAATATTGGGTTCCCTCCACCTCATTGTAGTTCCTCAACTCCTTGATGAGCCTTTGGGTTTATGGTGATTAGCTGTTAATCACCTTTGCTAATGGCTTAGGGAAACGTTCTGCCTGGTTTATTGCTCTTTCTGGCCAGCCCTTCCATGGCACCAAGCATGACTTGCACAACTGCTAATCCAAAAATAATTTCCCAGGGTCTGAGGAGCCCTGCCTGGCGAATATCTTGTTGTGCTCTCTTCCTTTCAGCTCTCCCATATCAATCACCAGCTTCTCCTCACCCACATCTGTGAAGATCTGAGATCCTATAAACTCCTTCCTGATAAACAGCTTCTGATCCATTTGTTGGTGTGTGCCTTTCCCTGCAGCTCCCTCCCTCCAATTAAGCCGTGAGTTTTATTTGAGTTTCCTTCTCATTCACTCTGAGCCAAAGAGTGTGATGCTGAAAACTGTGCCCCATTCACGTCCCTACTCAAAGCTGCTTTGCCCAGGAATACTCACGAAATGAGCTGGTGAAATGATTTCTCCACCTCACTGTGAGATAAAAGAGAGGAATGAGGAGATTGGTGAAAACTGGCAGCAACTGCTTTATCAGACAAATATTCTAGATCTTTCAGGCTGGTTTTAAAGCAAAGAAATCGATTTTGAAGCAGGGTCCACAAGAAATATTTTTGCTTTTCCATAGCTAAGCGTATCTCATCCTTCCAGGCTCGCTCCAGCAACCACAGAATCTGCACTTGAGGCAAGGCAAAGAAAAAGCTCCACATGCCCAAACTGCATATCAGAAAATGTAGCAGCACCCCAATATACAGCCCTGAAAACCCCAATAAGAACAGGTTGTTCAGTTTTCCCTTGACTTCACCAGCCACTCTAGGACATTTTTTCCGTACTCTTTGATGCTTTACCGGAGCAGGGACTCTGCTCTGAAGGTGTGGCCATGGCACAACTCAGAGGATTTACGCAGCCTCAGGACCTGGCCCTGCATTTTACCTTGGCCTTTCCAGCACGCTGGTTTAATTTAACCCAAGGACAAGAATTAAAATATAAAAAAAAACCCCAAAAACCTAACAATTCATGCCTGGTTACATTTGTGCTTGTGACCTACGCCTGTCCGAACAGAGCTGGACAGGACAAAGCACAATGCACTTCCTTGCTTTTATTGCTCTCATTCACTTCATGTCATGCCAAAGAAGGTTGATTTAGGAAGTTCTAGTAATTAACTGCTGATGTTTTTGACTGCTGTTCCCAAGGGACTCACAATGACTTGTAATTGTTGTTCTGTAGGAAACGCTTTCTGGAACGATTGTAGATAACATATATTCTCTCTATGGCTTTACTTTTACTTGATTATTTTTTTTTAAGCCAGGAACATGATTCTTCTTTTCCTTTAAGCAAAAGTCACCTGTTCCCTGCATCCTGGAAATCTCATAAATCACCTTTCTCCTTGTAGACCATCCTGACATTTTGCTGTCCACAAAATAAAGAAGCTTCTTATTCCAGTTACACATTAAACATAGGATGTGTGAAGTGGAAGTAAAAAGGAGAGAGTAAAAATTAATGCTGTTTCTATACCTCAAGTTACAAAGCACCTTTCTTTACTCTTAGCAGCTGAAAAAACTTGAAAGGAGGAGGCACAGGGGCAATGTGTATTTAGAGAGCACCAAGAATTAAACTCTTGTTACAAGATTTAAAACCCAGTCTGGTGCTATTAGAGGAGACTCTAACAGAATCATAGAATGGTTTGGGTTGGAAGAGACCTTAAAGATTATTCAGTTCCACTCCCTGCCGTGGGCAGGGAGCACCTTCCACTATCCCAGGTTGCTCCAAGCCCTGTCCAACCTGGCCTTGGACACTTCCAGGGGCAGCCACAGTTTCTCTGGGCACCCTGTGCCAGGGTCCCACCACCCTCAAAGGGAAGAATTTCTCCCCAATATCCAATTGAAACCTGCCCTCTTTCAGGGTGAAGCCATTCTCCCTTGTCCTGTCACTCTAGACCTTTGTAAATATCTCCATCTCTCTTGCAGGCTCCCTTCAGGTACTGGAAGGCTGCAATCACTTCTCCAGGCTGAATAATCCCAACTCTTTCAGCCTTTCCTCATAGCCCTCAATATAACCTCTCACTCACAATATTTCCCTGTGTTTTCACTCACTCTTTTGTTAAAAATTAATTTGTGTGTGCCTTAGCACTATTTCTTTATTGAATGCTTACGTAGATTCTACTTAATTTTTTTAAAAAAAATATAATAATTATAGTTCTAATTCCCCTTTCTGTGGCCCCTGCCACTCATGCACACAGACAGGTGGTGTGATTTTTGGGGTGTCCTGTTCAGGGCCAGGAGTTGGATATGATCCTTGTGGGTCCCTTCTAGCCCAGGATATTCTGGGATTTTATGCATTTCTCAAAGTATACACAGCAAGCACCTATTAAACACCTATTTTCTCTCTCAGATGACTCAACAGCTGTGTATCCAGAGCCATATTTCATATGGAAAAAAAATGTTAAAAGCCTAATTTTCAGATTTTCAATTATATTCATCTGCTACTGACCCCAAACCAGCCCCAACCAACCGAGAGCAGGTTCCAATGCGCCTGCTGCGTTTGCCAGGTTTGCAAACTGGAATAACAATTTGAGAAATGCTGGATTGTTTCACAGGACTGACCTGAGCAAGAGAGACTCAGGAAGGATATGGTGATAGGAATTCAGCCCTGAGAAGGATGTCAGTCATAATAAAACTGTTCTGCATTGAAGTGCTCGTAAAAGAGCGGCTTTCTTCACACGCCATGGCAGAGCACTCATTACTCATTTGTCCCCCTGTCTGGGAGTGACATTTGCCAGCTGCAATTTGCCATTGTGATATCTTTCCCCTTTTGCTTCCATTGACCAAAGGTAAACAATTCATGACAGCAGATCTGAGATGGCATCAACAGGGTGTTGCAGCCACTTCAAAACAGGAATACGGCCATGTATCACTGAGGATAAAACAGAAACACACGGACCTTGAAGGGTTTTCTCAGCCAAGATGTCACAGCGTGCAAGGGAATGATCTTCCATCAGAAAGAGGAAAATGTGGAGCCCACTGAAAACAGTGTTTAGCTGATTTCAGCAGAAATGGGTCAGATTGGACGGGACCACAGTGGGTAATCTGGTCCAGCCTCCTGCTCCAGCAGGGTCATGCCAGAGCTCATGGCACAGGATTGTGTCCAGGCAGTTCTGGAATATCCCCAGATCTACACTTGGAATGAGCTTGGCCCTCAGTATGTTTTTCTCCTGACTTTAATGGTCAATAAGGCAAATGAAGCACAGGCCTAAAACTGCAGCACAAATTAAAAATAATCTGAGGAACACAGAAGTCAGTGATTGGTGATGTCCTGTACCTCAGAGTAAAACAATTTCTATCATCTTCCATGTTCAACGTTTAAGGTGGACTTTTATTTCTTACTTGAGATACTAAAATTAATTTACTGGTGGCATCTTCCACCTACTGCCCTATGACAATGCTTTTAGAATGTTTAGGATTTAATACCTACCAAAACTCCTCTAATGTGACCCATAACATGTTCACAACTCATCCACAACCGAGTGGCTGCTCTGTACCTGTGATCTTCAGTGTGGATTTTCACATCTCTTGGGAAACAGCCTTGCAGAAACCCATCCATCCTCAGGGGAACTGCCCCCACAGACCTGCACAGGTGGAGACCCCAGACTGCTCCCTTCCCCCAGTCACAAGGGACATTTTTCCACTCTCCCCACAGCAACGATTCAGAACTCAGGGTCTGGAGACCTTGGCTCCCATCCACACCACTCACCACAGCAAGTACAGCTCAGCAAAGGTATGTTTGTGGAATGTAACTTTTAACCTCCTATCCTTTGTGTATTTTACAGAGAGGAGCTGAGCACTTTTATTCTTTTTTTGGTTACACATTCTTCGCTGGTGTTTTGTCGATTAATAAATATTTGCTGAATTCCAGTGCACCGAGTATTTTTACGAATGCCCAGAATATTTCTTAGATTAATTCAGAAGCCCTTGCCAAATGATAAGATGATGATAAGGAAGGAAGCAGAACACTTACACAAGGTACAGCTATCTTGGGTGTTTTATCAGGATTTAGGGTTGTGACACAGCCCCAGGGCTGTTATACAAATCTGTGCTTACAAATTCTCACGTCCAGGACACCTTCCAGGTCCTACCTCTGATATGGCTCCTGTGTGCCCACGTGAGTAACCTGATTTATCAGCAACTCCTTTTCCAAAAGCTGGCAAATTCCTGCTACTCAGCCCCGTGCTTTCTTCCACAGAGATGATTCTCTGTTTCACAGGTGAAAGCTGTGAAGTAGAAGCCAGAGGTGAGGATGGTGCAGGAGGAATCTCTGACCCATCATCTCATCCACCTGCTCTGTCAAGCTCCATAAACACAACTTCCTTTTTTCCAGGCTTTATCATTCACACACAGTGGGATTCATTAGAATCAGTCATCCTGGACTCCTCTAATAATCAGTAACCTGTGGAGATCCAGAGAGCAGCAGGCAGGGAAGAGAAAAATGCAATTCCTCCTGTAGTACCTAAACCAGACCAGATGACTGAAGTTCACCAGTGCCTGTTTCTCACCAGTGGCTTTCAAGATGTTCTTGGGTCACTGGTTTAGATGGAGATATCCACCCTGTAAACACCAGTGAGGAGATATTTTGATGATAATGACATTTCCAGCAAGGGGACAGCCACAGTTTCCCTGGACAGCCAGTACCACAGTCACAGCGAAGAATTTCTTCCCAATATCCCATCTATCCCTGACCTCTGCCAGTGCCCTATGTCCTGTCATTCCATGTCCTAGTCCAAAGTCCCTCTCCAGCTCTCCTGGAGGCCCTTTAGGCACTGCAAGGGGTTCTGAGGTCTCCCCTTCTCTTCTCCAGACTGAACAATCCCAAATATTTCAGCTTTTCCTAAAAGGAGAAGAGTTTTATCCCTCTAATCATCCTCATGGACCCGCTCTGGACTCACTCCAGCTCAGCTGGAGACAGCTTCAGAGTCATATTAAAGTCACCCTGCAGATTTATCACCTCTGAGTATCTCTGCATGAAACCACCTCAGCTCAAGCTGTCCACACCCAACTCATTGTGCTCTATTCTTTCATAAATTGCCCCTGAAAATCGAGGCACCCAGATCCAGGGGTTGCTACAAGACATTTTAGTCAGTGTTGAGCAAGGATGTGGAATGCACAGGGTGGGGACAGAGCCATGGAAAACACTGAAACACCACCTGAAACTCACCTTGGGTCCAAAAGCCAGAGGCCAGTTTTAATGGGAGGGTCTGGAAAAGTCTCAGTGCTATCATTCTATGGATAGTTGAGTTGTGCCTTTAAGCACAACCTCCTGAAGGATCAACAGCTGGAGTTACCCATAATTCCTTCAAAAAGGAAAAGATATTGAAGGAAAAAAAAACCTTCATAGCAGATGAAACTAAAAATGTTGAAGAACTCATAATTATTTATCTTAGAAAAAACTCAACTCTTTCCTTGTAAAACTGTGTTTGATTCCTTGCTGATATAATCAGCAACTCTTAGTGAGGGATGTCACAAAATCCCTCCCCACCCTGTTTGAAATGACAAATAAAATACCTGATTCAGCCCTTGTTCCTTCTCTAGTTTTATAAACAAGGCTGCTAAGGAGGAACTGCTTCCTTATTTCAGAGCTGGGGTTGAATTTACTGATTTATAGCCAATGAAAACAAATCAATGAAGAGTGTGAGTGTATACAAAGTGCCCTTAATGGAGTGAATTTTCCTTAGGAGGTGCAGCAGATGGGATCATCTGGAGATGCAAAAGTAACCATTTTCCATTAAAAAATCTCTGTTTCCTACATGGTCTTTTTGATGAAAAATAAAATAAAACTTTGCACATTAAGGCTTTGGTGCTTGATTCTTAATTTTGACATTTCTAAAAACATGGACTAAAGAGACAAATTACCACAGGACAAACTTTGGTGAGGGTTTTTATCATCTAAAATATAAATGTGCATACCCCACATATTGACAATATGAAATTCAGGGCAATTCCCTTTATAGTAAACTTATCCTGGGACAGGAAAATAAAGCAGAGTTGACAAAAGAATTGAAATCTGTATTTTTTACTACATTATCTTATTGCAATCATACTCCAAATCATGTAGGCTTTCTGAAAAACTGATTATTTTACCGCTTTGCAAGATTGGTGCAAGTATTTTCAGGAAAAAACACTGGTTTGATGTCTTTGGTTTTTAATACAGCTCCCAACCAGCACCAGAAAAAGTCCTGCCTTCTCCCAGTACTTCACTTTCAGCTCTGAATCCTCAGAGCCCCTAAACCACTTATCTCTGATGGAAAACTTGGCTTCTGGTGGTGTCATTCTTCCAAGCTCTTCAGCTTTCCTTGATTACTAAAGTGACCATTTCCTGCTATTTCAAATTAGCCCATTAGATACATTGCAAACATAAACAAAGAGAAACCTGCCCCAGCAAAGGGAAAACTTGCAGGCAAGAGACTCAAGTTGTCATTTTTAGTTTACCTGGGAACCAAACCCACAGTGAGTGTAGGGATTCATTCATGGGATCAGTCATCATATCTTAAATTTCTCCCAGATTTAACCAGAATTAGGACAAGTATGTAAAAATAAATATCAGAAGATCTATAAAACTGTGACTTTTTTACCCACAACCATCATTTTTCGGTCTTGCCATTATTTTTCCACTGACCTGATAAGGCCCATGAAACATTCACAACTCAATCTCCCAGATTAATTTCCACTAGCAAATCAATTATTAAAATATGAGGAGGAAATCTGGGCTTTTGCCTGACCATTGCTTGAAATGTTTTATTTGTATGGGACACTCCGTACAAGACAAAGCTAAATAAACATTTTGTTAAAGGTGGTAGATATGACACCCTGCCAAAATAGTAACTCTGCTTCCATATTCATCTCCATACACAATAAGCAATGTTTGTTATTAGTTAAGGGGTCAAATTTCCTCTCAGGGTGCAATTTTTTATTCCACAGAAGAAAAGAGAATGAAATGAAGACACCAAGCAGACCTAAGTGCCAACATCACTGGTGTCTTTTAAAGCTCAATTATCAAATGATCATCACTTTGTTCAGTTCAGGAAGTCACATTATTTGGCAAATGAAAAAAAAAAAAAAAAAAGAAACAATGAAGAAGAAAATATAATTAAAAAAGATTGGATGCATGTTGTGCACAGGATGTGTTTCTACACAGATCTGTGCAAAGGTTTTTGTACTGCCACAATTTTGTATTGCCTCGTGTGATTGACCCAGACAGCCCTGTAATGTCTTAAGGGAAATAATTTTGGTGCTTTAAATTGAATAAAAACATGCAAGTTTTAGTGCAGGCAGTGACCAGGTCATGCTCTGGCATTACTTTTTGGGAATATTTAGATCTAAATTAATGTTCTGCTTGCAGATTCCTTTTGGCCTGGTGAGGACACTGGCACAGAGCCCTGGTGAGGGAACCTGCTGCTCTCAGGTTCCAGGAGCAAGGTGCTGGAAGGAGCTCAGCAGTGCTGAGGTGCCCTGCCCAAAGGTGGTTTGGGAGGTAGTTCAGGGATTTTTTTTTTCCTCCTTTGTGAGTGAGGGCATGGAGTTAATTCACTGTCAGGTGGGCAGTGGACTTTGCAAACAAATATACAAGGACACGACGACAGACAATAAGTAAGAAAAATCTATTTTAACAAAAATATTCTCCGTGACTTGTTGGGGTTGATTTGGCCCAAAATGAAGATGAGCTGGGAATAGGGCTGTGGGAAAACCCCTCAGACTCAAAAAGACCAGCCCCAGAATTCCCAGTTGTTAAATGCAGATTTGATCTGGAAAGTTCTGTTCTCCTGCAGTTGATTTGCTGCCTCATCACCCTTGATTGCTCAGTGTACCCCTGCACTGTTTTCCATATCCTTTCCTACTGGAGCTCACCCTCAGATCCTGCCTTAACTCCAGCCTAAAGCCACACCTATATATAACCCTGCTTTACCCTGCACAGCAGGCTGTGGCTTAAGTTTCAGCATCAGTTCATCTTCTCTGGAGTACTCCTGCAGAGTTTGTTCACCTTCCAGTTTGTTATTTTCCAGTTATTGAAGTGTTTGGTTCCCAAGTCACCAGTCTGGATGTGCTTTGCTCTCTTTAAGTCGCCTCATTGGATTCCAGATGTCCAAAGCTATCCTGGCCTGGCCTGGGCTGCTACAATAACCAGGGATGAAAGGAGCCTCAAAGTTCTTTGGGGTCTGTTTTAGAGAGAGGGACAGACTTCAGGGCCTCTCCTCATCTTTGTTTACCCTCCACAAGAACCCATAATCCACAGTTTCCAACCAGTCCATCCTCTTTCTCATACCCTAAAAATCTTTTCATAGGTGTGATCCATTGGAGAGAATCCTCTTGGGCTCCCTTTATAGGAACAACTTCTCATCCCAAAGCATAACTACACCACACCCTGGCATTTCCCCTCCTCTGGACAGAGAACAGATCCCCTGAGCACATCTGCACTGCAGACATCCAGATTTCAGACAGATTTTAGTCAAATCTGGCCTGTTCCAAAGCAGCTCCCTCCTGCCCCAGACGAGCCCTTATCTGTGCTGCCCTGCTCCCAGGGAGTGGGAGGTTATCTCCAATCTGACACAGTTTAAAGCTTTGAAAGAAATGCTGTGGGTTTACTAGACTGGAAAAAAGAGAAAGGATTTTTTTTGGTTCTAAAAATCTTCCAGCCTTTTTCATCTCCACAGTATTTTGTGTCCAAAAGCACCCTTCAAAAGTTTGTATTACAGATGCTCTGTGAGGCAGGTGGAAAAATCAAACTGTATTTGTTTCATGAAACAAAGTGTGGACTACAGAATATACAAAATTCAAGAGGGAAGAGGGTTTTACATCTGGGATCTTTGGCTGTTTGGGATTTCCCAGAAACACTGAAGCTCAGGCTGAGGTAATGGCATTATTGAATCTATCTACAGCTGACAGCACAAACACATCCCTAAATACACAGAGATGGCAGAGTCAGCATGGATCTGATGCTGAAGATGTCTCAGAGGCTGAATCTCTTTGGGAGACATGGATCTCACAAAGTTTTATGTTTATTTATCTGATCTAAACCAAACCAATTTTATTACATTGAATAAAATAAAATAATATTAAATTAAAATAAAATAAATAAAGTAAAATTAAATTAACTGCGACCCTGAGATGCTTTATTGCATATAAAGGCTTCAAATTATTAGAAAGCAAGTTAAGATTGGATATTAGGAAGGAATTCTTCCCTCTGAGGATGGAGAGGCTCTGGCACAGGGTGCCCAGAGAAGCTGTGGCTGCCCCTGGATCCCTGGAAATGTCCAAGGCCAGGTTGGATGGGGCTTGGAGCAGCCTGGGGTGGTGGAAGGTG
>VYXF01000344.1:229370-287837 GCA_013397295.1 Polioptila caerulea
AGCTGTGGCTGCCCCTGGATCCCTGGAAATGTCCAAGGCCAGGTTGGATGGGGCTTGGAGCACCCTGAGGTGGTGGAAGGTGTCCTTATCATGGCAGGAGGTGGAATGAGATGATCTTTAATTTCCCTTCCAAACCGAAACATTCTATGATTCTATGACAATTTGAAGTGAATGGAAAGCAAAGGAGGAGGCAGATCTTCGTCCAAAGGCCATCTAAACCTTCCTGGTACTCCTTTGTAACTCATATATCCAGGCTGGTTTTCAAATCTAACTGCAGTGCTAATTCCCTGAGATCTCCAGCTGCACAGTCAGTTTGCACCCTACACCCAGAACAACACTGATTTTTTGCTGGAAATTGATTTTGCACTCATTTTTCAGGGCCCAAAGGAGTTTCCACACTGGCCAAGAAGAAGGTGCTATGATAAACATCAGAAAGTAAAAGTCCTTTATTGAACTCTCATGAAATATTCACTCTCAAGAGAGAGGAATACCTCTGGAAGCCCCATTTATCTGCCTTTTTCCCCAAGGCATTTTTGCCAACCTTCTGGACCGTAACTTGCTCCAATTTTGGAAGTGTTGCTACAACAGAATTAATCAGAGTACAAACTGTGGCTTCAGTACCTCAGGGTCCTTCTCCACATACCTCATTCCAGCACATTTGATTTAATCATGGAAACTGATACCTATCACAAATAGGCACCATTTGAATTTCAAAACTAACAACTCTTCTGTTTCCTTGTAGCAACAAAGAAGCAAACCACAGATCTAATCTGTCACTTGGGTGTGAATAAACCCTCGTGTAGAAATAAGGGCATAAATGTAAAGATTCTGATACAGCTGCCTCTTACCAGAAAGGAAAATGAGCTGTACCAGCACGAGGCACTGTTACACACCAGCTGCACCCAGTACTGGGAATGTACCAATGGGATTATTTTGGTAACACACAACCACAATCCTTACTGCAAATTCATGACACAACAAGAATTTGGTATAGGCCAGGCTTCCCCAAAAAAGCCCAGATGGTACCAATCTATTTAGGCTTGCTAACACCAGGTAACTAGGGGAAAATATGTTCCTTGGATGATGTTTTATGGTGGCACTGGAGTTTTATCGAGGAGGAACAAGGCAGGACAGAGAAGGCTGTAAAGTGAGAGAAATCTGGGTTCAGCACCTCCCATCAGATGCTTCCTAACAATTGCAGGATACAGAGTGGATCCAGAAGGAGACCTCAAGGGGACTTTGATGACTTCACTGCTTCATCTGTAACCTTGACTTGGTGGTGGGAACCCAGCCTGCCCTCAGGACCTTCATGCTGAAGGCAGTGACAAGGAATTTACGTCAGTGTTGTTTATATTAAAAGCAAAATATCTGAAGCACGAGGTGACTGAGGTGAAACTCTGCCAGCCTGTAAACCTTGTCATTCTTCCTCATCTCAAACTGCCCCATTTCCTGTATTGGTGGGAATGGGAATGCACTCATTCAGTCATTTCCTTTCAGCCTTCCCAAATAAAGTGCAGGTCAGATCAGTCACAAGATGGGTTCTGTGCCGTTCCAGTCGATGACAGCTCCTTGCCACCTAGAAATGAAATCATTTACATCCATCAGTTCATCTCTGGAAAGGCAAACCCACAGCCCTGAACCACCCAGGGAACCTCAGAGAGATTGGGATGGACTGGTTTGGGGTAACTAATCACATCCCAAAGGGAATGGAGCAGAAGGGAGGGAATTGCACCCGCTGATTTTAGGTGCCAATGTTGGAGGTCTCTGCCCTGACCCTTCCTCCAGCCTCTCTGGGCAAGAGAGAGTCCTCAGCAGCAGCTGATTCACAACAGAGGCTTTCATGTTGGACAGAGTAATTAGGGAATGCCCAAGATGGGTACAGGAATTAACCCTAAATAACCAAAATACTCCCTCTCAGTTGTCAGGAGGCAATTTGCACCTTTCTGCTCAGCTCTGATAGGAACTCTCTGACTCTCAGATCCTGTGCCTGGATCACTTCACTGAGCACCTGTCTTTGCTCCTGACCTTGGCTCTTCCAAGCATTCCCTGGCTCACTTTAATGGTTCTGTTTTGCTTTTCCTGTGCTGAGGTTCTGCATTTCTCTGCCCTCATTCCTCCTTCAGATGGACACTGAAGATGTACACTGAGAACAGCATTTCCAGGTGAGTCTGGAACCTTCCATGTTTTTCATTCCTGGCTCTGCACTGGCTGCCACAGCTCAGCTGCCTGCCTCAGGAATGAGACAGAATGCAAAGGAGGCATGAATCCTGAATCTGCCACAAAATGTGTCTTCACAGCAAAAGGCAGAGATCTGCCCCCAAACCTGGTGAAAGCAGGATGATGCTCTCCAGTCCCCTCTCAAAAGTGAGTCCACTCAGCCCTCATGGCAGGAACTCACCCTGGCCTGTGGCTTTTCTCATCTGCAAGGTCATGGTCCACATTTTCTGGGAACTAAACTGTTGCATTCCCAGTGCTGAGTACTTCTATCTGTTTTGAGAATCTGTCTCAGAGTAGGAAGACATTGGTGAGGGGGTGGAGGGAACAGTGAGCTGCCAATTCCACATTCTTTCTGTCACTGAGGACAGGATGTGTCAGCAAGGGTATGGCAGCTCAGGTCCCTGTGCTGAGCAAGGCAATTAAGTGTAAAACAAAACCAAAAGCAGAATTCTTGCAGTCTTCAGGGCAATGTCTCAAAGGAAGTCACCATCTGAGGGCTGTTGTGAAATTTTTCCTTCTGTTTTTTACTTTGCTGAGAAAATTTGAATCAGAAAAATGCAGAGATTGTCTCCATCCCAGAAACACACAGCAGAGATGCCCCACATCTTAAATTAAAAGCAGAATTTGTTTCATCTGGGGTCATTCAACCCAAGTCTGGCATTTGCCAGAGGTGAGAGCTGTCCCTGTCAGAGGTTCAGAATGCCCCCCCTTAAACAACCAAATGGAAAAAACAACTGCCACCTTCTGTTCTCACTGGATTTTTTAGTAATGCCATCAAATCATCCCTTATCTTTGTGTACAATCTTCCCAAGGTGCAACCTTCTATCTCACCAGGGTGATTAAAGCTTTGAGAGGGATCCACAGAGGCCAAAAGACACCAAGTGAGCCTGCACTGTGCCCTGTGGAATTACTCCAATGCTGGCACCATTTCAGCTGTTGGTAAAGTTGTTGTTAATCACTGTGCAGTGAGGAACTGGCCTTTTTTAAAACAGCCTTTCCATAAAGAGCTTAAACAGAACATAATTTTTGAAGCAGGACTGAAGGTTGCTGACAGAAAAAGCCTCATCTCCTGGGTTTATTTTCAAACCATTTTTTAGACTAAAAGGCTGTTTGCTTCTATGAGACAGGTCCAGAACTTTTTTATCCTCTTGCATCTACACAAGAAAAGGTGTCAAAAAGGGAGGAATCTCACCCACAGATGCTGAAAAACTTTTATTTACGAACAGATACAAAACTTCCTGGACAATGAAGGTGATCACTTCCCCAAACTATCCTGCCACAGTGTAAATCAAACGTGAGGCATTTTCTAGCTGCTGATTCAATTATAATTTATCAGATTAGCAAAAGGAAAACTACATTTGACCCACCTGCTTCAAGTACAACCTGACCCAAGGGTCACACGGTTAACGGGAACTGAAGGGGAACAGGTCAGGCCCTGAACAATGCTCAGTCTGGAATAGCACTCAGTGAGCATCTCCTGTGCTGATAATTTGGTATTGTTTTGGAGCACATCAATAATCCAGGGTGAAATGCCCAGGCTCTGGAAAGGCAAACCCACAGCCCTGAACCACCCAGGGAACCTCAGAGAGATTGGGATGGACTGGTTTGGGGTAATCTTCTCTCATCCACGAAATTCCCTTTGGGTGTTTCACAGCCAACAGGTGAACTCATGGACCCACAGCCCCACCACCAGAGAGGGTTAACAAAATTTACTGCTAACTTCAGGTTTATAATAGCAGATCAGGGTTTGGTTCCCCTCAGGCAGAGCTAACAGATGTTATTTCCTCCAATGCTGAGGATCAGGACTGTGATATAAGAGTATTCCCCAGGGAATAACAGGATAAGTTGTCTGCACGGCATCTCCAAAACAACCCAGGGATGCACATTCCAGACATCCCTGGGCCAGAATCCGACTGCTGCCACAGATGTCAGGGGCTGAGAGACACAAGAAAAGCACTTTCACTTGTCCTTTTTTGGGGGGCCTGCAGGTTGCACTGATACCTGCTGGTGACTGATCATTCCAGAGAGTTCCCTGCTTTAAACTCAACTGAACTCTTGTGATGTTTTATACAACAGGGACTGAAAACGTGAGCCTCCTCCTCCTGCAGAAGCAAAACAACCCTTCTCTTCTGATAATAATAATAGTATTAATGATAATGATGACTATTATTAAAAACTGAATGCAAACCCAGTCCATTATCAGAGCAGTTTTCCCTTTAGGAGAGGGTAAGAGAACAAAGAGCAGGCAAATGTGAGGCACAGAACTCAGTGGGTCCCAGGATGGTGGTGCTCAAATATTGGGGTTAAGCAATGGGCTTGTCATGGATTAAACCAGAACTGAGGTGTGTGAATGGAAGGAAAACTCTCAATTAACAATAAAACCAATTAATGACAGTTAATCACCTCAGGTCTGATTGTCCAGACTGTGGAATTCTCTACTCTGCCTGAGAAATTATCCTGCATTTCTGATCAGAGAAATCTGATACAGAGCTTCATCATGAATTCTTCATCAAAATAAATAACAGCTCTTTGCTGTATTAAAAATTAGTTCAGGAGAGTTTTCCACCACTGTATGATAAAAAAAAATATCCTTTTTTTAATCTCCCAAACTGTTAAAATTTTGGTTAGTTGGTTAGTTTTTACTTTTCCTTATATGCTGTTCTGTAGCTGGAAGAAAAAGTTCTTAAAGCTAAAAGGAAAAATTTAACATGAAAAACCTTTGGCAGCAAGGCCACGCTTTAATAAATACCCTCAAAGCAAAGGGAGAACACTGGAAACAAGGAGCCAGCCTGCCCAGGGTACATCAGACAGTGCTGAGAATGCTACAAACAAAATAAATTGACACTGGAATTTGCTGGTAATTTACCTCTCCAGCAGATTAAAGCAGGGAACTTAAACAAACAGCAGCCCTACCAACACTGTATAACTCTGACACAATGCCAGGAATGGAAGATATTCTAAGACTTTAGGTAGATGCATGCATTATTCTCCCTGTGGGACTTTCTGAGGTTATACATTATTTATTTTAGTTTGCAGTCATGCTCATGTGTCACTGGAAATGAAGAATCAATAAAATCTGTGTGTGCAGGAAGGCTCTGATGTCACTGCTGTCACCACTGTCACCCTTCAGGATGCCTCTTCTACCTTTCAGTGATTTTCTGATCAACACACTGGCAGCCATTGACCTTATTTATTTATTTTCTGCTGGGTTTTTTTGGTTTGTTTTTTTTTTTAATTTTATTTTTTTCAGAGCAAATTGTAGCAAGGACAGGAGGGAAACTGCAAGAGAAACCCAAAGCTGCCTGGCTTGCTGATTTATCAAATGTTATGGTCTCTGACAATGAGGCTTTCACTTCTTGCTCCAGAGATATTCAGATAGTAACTTCCAAAGCTGTGCTGGAATGGATATAAAGCTGAATTTTCTGCCCAGTTAAATTTCTCTATTCTGCTTCTTTCATGTCTCGCTAAGCTGAAAATGTTCCCATTAACTTCAGTATGACTTGGATGAATTGTTTATATAGGCCTCAAAGTGGCCATGAAAATCCCAAAACAACAGGAATTAGCCTTGTATTTAAGGAGAGAATATGAGCTAAGGCCTGTCAGGAATGACTGCACAAAAACTGGTGTTTTGTGGTCCTGAAAAACTCTGCTGTCCACAGACAGTTGGAGAAAACTGAGGCTGTTCAATGGGGCTTCATGCATTGAAAATAACACCCAGGTCCCTCCTTTTGTTCTTCAGAAAAGACTGATGAAAATGGAATAAATTGTCTCCTTTTCTCATTACACCCCTGCAATCAAGCACTTTTGGGAATGTAAATTTAGATCTATTGCAACCAAGCTGTGCTCTCAGCCTGAATTTGGCTCAGTCAGTTCTTGGTAATGCAGCGAAGGTTCCTCTAAGAATGAACACCTTGGACAGTTCAATGTTAATTGCAATAACACACAATTAAATGTGTAAAACATATCCTCACAGCCTGGCCCATTCAGATCCTTTCTGATTTTTAAGCATTCATTTTTCAACATTACTTGCTGAAATATTTTTTTTTGACACTCCAACCTCACATGTGTCGTATAAACAACCGAATGTACCTGTATGAAAAACTGGAATTTCACTTACTTTGTCCTAATACAGTGCTCAAGTGGAGGAGTAAGATCATTTTCTTTATTTTCAGGGCACACCTGAGTTGTATCTGCAGAGACAAAACAGGCATTGTTAGTGGCTGGGGAATCTTCTCTTCATACAGAAAAGCCCTCTCAGATGGTTTGAGTCCAACCACTGCCACATCCACCACTGATCACCGTGCCTGAGCCAGGTTAGATTGCTCATACAGAGATGGTTTCAAGGAAAACCACAGATCAGAAAATGAAATAATGTGCTGCAGGGCTGTCATGAGGCTTTTATTTTGCAATTGATGGTGTAATTACTGAGTAACTTCTGTTACTCAAACACTAAGGACAGCAGTGGTGCTACACTGAACAGGAAACCCCAAGTCCAGTTTGAACTGGGTTAGGACTGTTCCACCCTGGAAAAGAAGATTGTCCCTTTACTGCTCAGCAAGGAGTGCACAGATAGCAGAAGATGATGCCGTGTGGGACATCAGGGAGCCTCCCCAGGCTGTGAGAATTCCATTGGGATGGAGAGACCATTGCAGCATTCTGGGGAAAACAGAGAGGTCACTGTCTCAGACACGGCATCTGTCAACAGTGAAAGTCGAGCTGAACTTCCCAGGGACAAAACATCCTGCCACCAGCTTGGATGTCAGTCTGCTCAGCTGTTTCCTGTTTTGGAGTCAAGCATTTAAACTGCAGCAGACCAGGGTTTTTTTTTCTTTCTTTCTTTCTTCTTTTCTGTCGCCCAGCCAGTGGATCGGCCGCGAGCGGCGCACGATGCCAAGGCAGGGTGTAGGATTTGGGTCTGCTTCAGGGAGACTGATGTGGACAGGATGGGAGGGGACAGTGCTGACCATTCACAGCTGCCAGTCTCAGATCTGTCTGGCTCTCTCATGTCACAGAAAGGACCTGCCTGCCCCTTGTGCATTGATCTGATACAAACACATGCAGAACACTCTGGACGACTGCAAGGGTTGGAGCGGAGGGAAACGGGCAATATCTAAAAGAACATGAAGTACTGGTGGTTTTCCTCTAGATCCTCAGGAGCTTAGAGGCACACAGGAATCTTTTAAGTTTAAAAAAGCCTTTTTTAGCATAATTTTGAAGAGTTTGTAACAGAGAATTCTAGAATAATTGAAGTTGAAACCTCTAAGATCATCAAGTCTAACCATAAATCCAGCACCACCACGTTCACTATTAAACCATGTCCCAGTGCCACAACCACAGGGTTTTAGAACACTTCCAGGAATGGTGACTCCACCACTTCCTTGGGCAACCTGTTCCAGTGCTTGACAATGCCTTCTGTGAAGAAATTTTTTTCTAAACCTCTCCTTGTGCAACCTAAGCCACTGCCCTGACCATAGCCCTGGGAGCAGGATAGGCACATGGTGTGCTGCCTTTCCCACTCACAGCCAACTTGGATGAATTTTGTCATTTTTAGACTTGAATTCTTCCAATCAAAAGGTTTGAATGGAGTGTTTCCATACAAAGAAACAGGAAAAAAGTATCATAAAGATGTATCTAAGAATAAAAGTAAAGGAATATGTATATTCTACCCTTAAATCATGAGAAACTGAGTGCCATTACTGTTACAGCTCTTCTCTGCCTATCCAAAATTTCTACCCCAGTGGAAAGAATTATTATTATTTTCCTCTCTTTATGATGGTATGTTGATGTCATTAACCTGCTTTTATGAAGGAACTTTATGATTCTTGTCTACATTTTGACAATTGGTTAAGTATGAGAAGCAGAGCAAATTCTCAATATAAAGTAGCAATTGCTGCTACTCCCAAAATAGAATTCTACTCTTCTGTCCTTTTTGCCTTTCTTGCCCAGCACAATTTCTTCAATATTTCCTGAAATGTGACCTTGATGGTAATTTTACCTAATTATAATCAAGATTCCCATTTGAAAGAATTCAACTTCTTGCTCAAAAGGAAACAACTTTGCTTCCCAGCAGCAGGGAGATGCGGCTGGGGCAGCAACCAGCTCCTCATGCTGCATCTCCAGGTGATGCTGCCTAAACATCACCTCTTGCTGGGATTTCCACAAGGGAAATACCAGCAATATTTAGCATTCTGCTATTTCCATCTGCTCCCTTGTGCTGGGTTTAGATGTTTGGCCAGTGCTACCTTTTTGGATGTAAAGTAATTACAGTTTTCTCCAGACCTAGCAAGGGATTACTGCACAGCCAGAAACAGGCCAGCATTTCTTTGGAATGATGAAAATATTTGCATTTTTACTGCCTTTTGCAGAATTTCACAGATATCAAAGGATTTACTGGGACACATTCCTGGAAGGGGCTATGGCCATAACAAAGAGATATCTACAACTCCATGCACATTTCATCTTTGAGGAGAAACACAAAGAAATGCCAGGGGAGGTTGGACAGCAAAGGGAAAAATTTATACGTGCTCTGGGGAATTTCTCATCCAGGGATTTAAGAGGGTTTGGCAGCTCTGGGTTTTGGAAACATTCCTGGTGATGGAATGATACATTAGGATACCTGTTTCAGATCAGATGTTCTGTGGTACAACACAACAGAAAAAATGTGTCTCTAGTCCAGTGCTGAGCTTTGTCATCCATGCCACTTTTATCTGGGATATGGGAACCAGCTGGCAACCACAGTCCTGTGAAAACTGATCATTTTTGGAGCTAAAATATCATGTGACCCCTACAATAGAATGGCAGTGATTTTCTTTAAAATAAGGGGATAAATAACAGGCAGAAAGATGATTTAACACATTATCCCATCTCGTGAGGTGCTCAAAGCCCCAGCACTCCCAGCATAGAAACAACTTTGCCACATGGACTTGAGCAGAACATACACCACCCATCCTGGGCAAAAACCTGGATGTAGGTGCAAATAAGGAGTAGAGACAACTTATTTCTAAAGAGCAGACCACAGTGGAGTGGCTCCTTAAGACTGAGAAGGAATTTGGTTATCAAAGAATCACAGACAAGATTGTATAAATGTACCAAAGGAAAGAAAACAGAAGCTGAGTGGGATATTATTAGCAAACAGGGATTTCATGGTGGAGAATGTATTGAAGTAGGTGCTTTCTAAGGATCAGAATACTCATCCAAATGCCTTCCAGTTGAAGAAGTAGTTACTGTAAAAGCACCTGTGTAATTTGGCATGGTTTCCTGAAAGAAGGAGTGTAACAAGTTAGAAGACCTTTTGCAGGCTTGTGCTTCCAGGCAGGTAAGAGACTTAACATTTTAGCAGATTACTGGCATCTTCTTGCCTTGGAGGCAAGGATTTCATGTTTCCTCATCCTCTCTGCTCATTTTCCTACAGGCTTTTAGGGTGAGGAACTAGAGACCTGCACTTTCTGCCTGTAGAAACTATATGAGATTATGTCAAGAAGAACAGTGAAATATATTTTACAGTCCTGGGAGTATGAATAAGCCAGAGATCCCAACCTGTTCCTTGGGAACCAGTGCCACTGGAAGATTTTCCAGTGTGTATAAAGTGACACAAGCTCACTGTTAACCCTTTCAAGAGCTTATCCTCAAAACTTCCTCGCGAAATATAATTAATCACCAAAACTAATTATGGAAATCAGGCAACAGCACACAAATTAACGCTCACTGCCTGCAACCATCACTGTTTGTATTATTGGATCCTCCTTTCTGCCCTCCCAGAGGTGAAAAGCAGAGTCAGGGAGCTGCTCATACCCACTGTCAACCGTATCTCTTCATCCTGGTTGGCCAAGCCATCGTAGTAGTAGAGATCAAACCTCCGTCCCGTTTTCCAGTCGCTGAGCAAATCCTTTTCCAAACCAAAAAGCACACTGAAGTGGCTTTCACTGCAGACCAGCCAAATGGGGTACTTGGGGCTCTTCAAGTAACAACCAACCTAGAGAAAAATACTAAATAGCATCACTGGGGCTGGGGGGAGAAACAATTCATTGTGGAAAATATAAAATCTGCATGATTATTTATTTATTTTTGTCTACAAACACTAATGAAGGCTCATTAGAGACAGTGTTGATGAGGCAGACCAGTACAGCTCTGGTAAATCGTGGAGCATATAAAGCAGATGTTAGGCCTTGAGTTATGGCAGGTAACAAAGCACAGCTGTAGTGCCCTGACAGCTGAAAGATCAGATCCCAGGTGAGCTGAACCAACAGGAGGCATGTGCCCTGCAACAGCTGTAAAACCACTGGAATACATCATGGGATCTATGGCAGGCTGGGCTGTCATTCAACAATGACTGGAAACCAGGTAAGGGACTCACAGGACCTCAAATGTCCTGAGACATCCCTGCCTGGGCAACTCAACGGAGCCCAAAATCTTTGGTTGAATGAAGAAAGTAACATATTCCCTTCACTTTGTCACCTAGTTCACAGTGCAAATGTATTTTCAGCTATAGAAGAAAGCATTTGTTTTGCTTCATTATTCTTAAAAGTGAAATATGCTCATGTGAAAATAAAACTTTAACAAAATCCTTTTCTAAGCCCTTGTCTGTCTTTTGAAAGTGTATTCATAAACAACCTGAATATTCTCTAAGAAAGTGCATTAAAACTTTCATATTCATTCATAGATGTTTCAAACTAGAATACTCAAGAGATTTCATCTATAAGGGATAGAGGGAGGGGATACCAGCAGCACTGCAGCTGGGTTTTGTACCTTTGAGAGATGCTTAGGGAAACTGATATCTGAAATTAGACATTTTGCTTCCAGTGAAATAATTTTACTTTCAGTCATTTTGCTTTCAGGTCTTTTTCACTGAAAAAGCTCTAGCAGAAACTGAGGAAATTTTAACAAAAAAATTCTTGTATATGATTTCTAGATACAGATTTGTGGATACAACTCCAACAGTGCAGCCCTCAGTTCTTCACCCTGGGCACAGGGGAAAAAGGCAAAAGCTAAAGGCTGAAGCCAACATTAATTCTGTTGTAATCAAACCTCTAACCAGCACCCTAAGTGATAAGGACTTTGCCTTTCATCTTGATGGACATCAAGAATTTATATCTGAAGCGTTACGAGTGCAAATTCAGCTGCCTTCCACAATGAGCATTCATTCAATGTTAGATAACAAGTCTCTAGCTAATTAAGTAACTGTTCCCTGACTCATTATTTTGCTAATATCTATTTAAAACAGCCTTTTATACAACAGTTTTGCTTTTTATGTAAATTCTTGGCTTAGAAGTAAAGAATTTTTTACAAGCTTCCAATAATACTCGTAACAGGAGTTATCAAAAAAGAAAATAACAAAAGATGGCAAATCAGAGGGACACAGATGAAAAGATTCAGTCTCACAAACATGCATATCTTAATATGCAGATAAGTCAAAGCCAAAAAGAACAGCCAGTCTCCTCCTAGAAATGTGTTCTTCCTACGTTTGTCTGCAAAAGCAACTTCCCAGCTTCATCAAACAACATTTGACCAAGATTAGAGAGATACAGAACTTTCAAAGCCACGTCCACTCCAGCTCTTGCTCACGTGAACCATCCCCCTGAATCCAGGACAAACTGTTCAGATGATTGAGGGCTGCAGGAACATTCTCCAAAAACGTCTAGTTTTCAATTACAATCTTTGCAGAAAGCAGCAAGGGCCTGAACTTTGAGACAACTACGAGAGTCTAAAAATATTGTACCTCAAATCCTCCTCTCCCAGAAGGGAGAAGTCTTCGTTTTGGTCCCATCAATGTAACCAGCTGAGGATTGGCTGCTGCCTTTGACACTAAGATGAAAAACGTATTTTGTACAAAATATAACGTGGAACCATGCTGCTGACAAAGCAAGGACAACCCTCACTGTGAGGATTCCTTTGCCTGCTTCTTCAAGCATCAGCTGTCGTGTGGAGAAGAATCACAGAGTTGTTTAGGTTGGAAAAGACCTCCAGGACCATCAGGTCCAACCTCTGACTGAACATCACCTTGGCAACCAGATCAGAGCACTGAGTGCCACATCCAGTGGTTTCCTCAATTCTCCCAGGAATGAGGACTCCACCACCTCCCTGGGCACCCCATTCCAACATCTGACCACACTTCCAGTGAAGAAATCCACAGAATTCACAGAATCCCCAGGTTGGAAGAAACATTCAAGATCATCGAGTCCAACCCAGCCCTCACACCTCACCCAGACCCTGGCACCGAGTGCCACATCCAGGCTGTTTTAAACACCCAGGGATAGTGACTGCACCACCTCCCCAGGCAGAACATTCCAGTACTTGATCACTTTTTCTGTGAAAAACCTTTTCCTAATATCCAGCCTAATTTTCCCTTGATGCAGCTTGAGATTGTGTCCTCTCCTTCTGTCAGTGCTGCCTGGAGACAGAGACCAACCCCACCTGAGCACAGCCACCTCTCAGGGAGTTGTAGAGAGTGGTAAGGCCCCCAAAAAATTCCTGCTGATGCTCTGCTTCAACCTCCCCTGGTGCAGCTTGAGGCCGTTTCCTCTTGTCCTGTCACTTGTTCCCTGGGAGAATGGGCTGACCCTTCCCTCACTGCAGCCTCCTGCCAGGGGCTGTAGAGAGCAAGAAGGTCATCCCTGAGCCTCCTTTTCTCCAGGCTAAACACCCCCAGCTCCCTCAGCAGCTCCTCACAGGACTGACTCTCCAGACCCTTCCCCATACACAGAATTATGCCCTCATTTAACTGGTCCAGCTGGTGAGGCCTGAGTGCTTCCTCAGCTGCCTGACCAGCCTGGTTGGTGGTAGCAATACTGGATAAAACCTGGAATAAAACCTGGAAACAGCACAGGGAAGAACAGGCATGAACAGCCAGTGTTGTGACTCCTCAGGAAACCCCTCAAACTCAGCAGAGTGTCTGTGTTATCAAAGAGCCTGACAGAGAACAGGGCTGACAGAGACTCCTTCTTTCCAGTGTCTTCCCTACATCTGTAGGGCTGAATTCCAAAGGCAAACCAGGGATATGGGACTTTCATCCTTTTTTATAAAATACTATTTTTGATATGAGCCCAACAGCTGTTTTCTTATCACTATTCAAGTACTGGTTTTCCAGCAGGCTCATTAATCATCTTCAGGCAAAAGGAAAGTAAGGGGGGAATGAATGAAGTGTCCCTTTGTGCTGCATGTTTCCAATTCCTATGGAGACTTCCCTAACCCTGATCCTCTTCCTTACAAAGCCCTCAAGAATGCTCATAAATTTCAAGGACACCGTTCTGATCTTTGGGAAACATCAGCTTTTCAAAGGCGAGCACCTTCAAAGGGCTCATTCTCCATCTGACATCTGTGTGTACTCACACAGTGGTGAAATTCAACCTACAGACAAGTATTTATTGCTGGAGAATTATCCCAACACATGTGCCAGAGTGAGAGGATGGTACCTCACCATTCAGCCCTAATTCATCCCTTGAACAAGGCATCTTTTGCCATGGGTATTCCAAAGGAAACAAGCAAGAGAATGTGATACCAAAACCAAGCAGGATAACTGGATGTGGCCAATCTGATGGCATTTTTCTAAAGGACTTTTATCACTTAACCTAATTTCACCTCCTTGCTTGCAGGACTTTACCATTCATTTTCTAGTTGCAATTAACCATCCCTTGCTTTATGTTTCTTTCCCTGAATACAGCTGCTAGAGATGTTTATTTGAGAAGGAATCACGGTGTGCAATGGTTCCACAAAGGGCTGGGTTCTGTCAAATGGAGGAATTTCTGGGAGTACCCAATCCAGTAGGATTGACAGGCAAAAGAATAATTACACAAAGCTTTCAGAGTTAAAGGCAACAGCCCATTGTTAGTTCTGTCAGTGTTTTATTCCCCATGGCTGCAATGACCTCTGCTGAATGAGTATTGAACAGTGTTCCAGGGGTGTAAAATCAGACACCTTTCCACTGACCCAGGTCACCCATTCCCCCAGCACCCCTGAAACACCAGCTCAGCCACATCACTGCTGCATTTGCAGATAATTAAGGGCACTGTGAGGGTAAAGTTATTGCCATTGCCAACTGCTTGATTTCAATCAGATTGAGAAAAACAAAATTAATGCTCACAAAAGCTGACATTCTGAGTATGCACTATGCCAGGTGAGACCAAAATTGAAGAGTTTTTAGCCATATATTGGATCCTTTCTTCTTTTTTTTTTTTTTTTCAGAAAAGGAAATCTTTCTGATAATGGACTGAGGGGGAAAAAATGGACTTGACTGAAGAAGAATAGAAAGAGATGTGTGTTAAATCCTAGGACTCCCAAAGCAAAGAAGAGACTCCTGGAAAGCACTGGCTTCTCATTAGAGTTCCCTTATACTGCCATGGTGTAAAAGCCAGCAGATGTGGCAAGGAAAACAGACTCAGGGTGCCAGGCAGCCTCAAGACCTATTCTATATCCCTGTCTCACTCAGCTGCTCTTCTGGAATGTCCCAAAAAAATGAAGAAATTTTGAGGGAGATTCAGACCCTCACTCAGATTTCAGCATTTTGCCATTTCCTCACTACACACAAAGTTTCTAGCCCCCTTCAGGGAGTTACATCACTGCAATGACAAGGACAGGGCTGGATTCAGCCCACAGAACACTTCTGCATTTATTTCTAGGCCCTCTAATGCAGGTTAGCCCTTAGGCTTTGGCTGTAAAATCAAATAAGCAAGAGATGGGTATTGTCAGAAATTTAGACTCTCCCATTCACCAGTGATACAGGGACTTGGCTGAGCTCTTCCCTGAAGCATTTTCAGCCTAAAAATCACCTCAAGTGAGATAAATCCAGATCCAAATGCAGGTGTTCATAATCTAGAGAGACATGTGGAAAATATCTGCCTTATCATTTTCTGCTTTACCTGTTTGCAAAGCACACAGAGCTCTTCTAAAAACATGTGGGCTTTGTTATCCTTATTGTCCTAAATAAAATCTCTGTGATTCTCTTTCACTGGAAGGATGTTGACAGGGAAGCAATGCCAATGCCCCAGCAATAGTGCCTGGCCTCTGGGAAAATAACTGGCCATAACTCAGAGGACAATAGGACTTCATTAAAGAAACTTTCAGTCCCAGGCTAGAAAGGGACATGTAAAAACAAGGAATGAAGAACAGACTTTCTCAAAGGCCAGTGCTTTGTCAGCTTTGTTTCAGTCAAATTTGAATGTACTCCATGTTTTTGCCCACAGTGATGCTCACTAAAGTCTTACAGAAATAGCAGCTTCCTTTGCTGCACCTACAGGGCACAACATTTACCCCTTTTCCTGACAAATAAATGGAAAATTGAAGCCAACCATCAGTTTCCATTTTGCACTTGCGTTTTTTTGTGGTTGGTTTCTCAAATAAAGTGCTCAAAACCCTCTTTCTAAACTTTCCCCTCCACAACCAATGGCCTGGCTTGAATCCAGCCCATCTGATGGGGAAAAGATGTGTTTAGGGGACACAATTCCCTGGGAAAAAGGTTACAGGAGGGACATTCCACAGGGCAAAAACACAGGTGAGGTGCCAGGAGACAGAGCACGTGTGCTGAATTTCATCCTTCAAGCCTTGTCATAGCACAGAGTGGTTCCTTCAAAAGGACCAAAGATAATATTTCCCATCTGTGGCATTTTAATGAATAAATTCTGTTTGTTTCTGTTGCTTTACTCTGCCTTTTTGAAAAGAAATAGGGAAAATGTGTGCAGCTTCTTTGTCAATGCCCTCTCTGTTTTCAGAGGAGCAGAAACTAAAAAGCACCAGGTCCCTTGAAGTGCTGGCAGCTCAGGCAGGGGCTGGGACAGTCAAGAATCAGAGCAGGGGGAATTTGGGAGGTCAGACAACAGGGGATTAACTGACAGGACAGCTTAAAACAGGAGAGAATTGGTGAAAACAAAGACAAATCAGAGAGAAGGCTCAAAAGAGACAAATAACTTTGAATATTTCCATTTCTTCACACACAACAGCACAAACCTAAAGCAGTTTCAAAAAACATTTCAGAAGGATTGTGAAATTCATCAGCCAGCACCACACTGCCTTTAGAATGAAGAGATTCAGACCTGTACTCATCCCAGTTCAGCCAGGAGCTTACTGGGATAAGCACTTGGACTTTTATTCACCTGTCACCCCTCTGTGTAAAGTGGAAATGACACTTTGCCATTCTTGCAAAGCACAGACCTGCTAACATGAGATGGAATGTGTAAATGCTATATATTATTGTTATTATTCATGTTAATTAGCACTGTGGTGTTTATTAATTGGTTATTAATATTATTAAAGAATTAGAAAGTTATGAGTGATAATAATTATAATAATCTGTTACATTTATTACCTGGGAATGCAGATTATTTTTCCCTTTTTCACTGTTATTTAATGACCTGGCATAAACACAAGGAGCCTCTGTTTCCATCCCTTCCTCCTTTTAACATCTCAAGACATTTTGAAAGAAAGAATTTCATCATTCTAAGTCTTTTCACCTGCAATTTTAATGTGGCATTTAGGCCAAAGGCTCTGACCCAAACACAGGGATTTTCTCACCCAGGAGTGCTAAAATTGGTCCCTCCCACTTTGGTGCCTCATCCCCTTCTTTGAGGTCTTGTCCCTGCTGAGAAAGCACCCAGCTCCCCTGAGCCTGAACTGCTGCATCCTGCAACTCAGCAGGCAGAGGAAACCCCCAGCAATTTCACATGAAAATGTTTCTGTTGCTTGACACGCTCTGAATAAATCCCAGGAAACTTAAAATCTCCATTTGGGCTTCTAAGTTAAATGTGTGAGATCACATGGAATTGATACTGCTTAAACACAGGCTTAACACAAAGAAAAGTAACCCAAAGATGTGTAAGTTGCCTATTGAAAAGTAGCAGAATTGGACTTTTAGCTTTTTCCCCCTTTAAAATCCAGAATCTCACTGTGAAACTAAACGTTTGCACATGAAACAGATGGAATGGATCCATCAGTCGTTGGGAAACAATTTGCAGCAAGTAATTACACTGCAAAAACTCCACGGAGTTTGGTGATATGTCAGGACTGAGAGTGATGATTGAACATTAACAATTCCAGACAAATGACTCGGGGCACACGTTTTTCTCATCAGCAAAGATAACACCGGATCCACTGGAGGAGGTGAATGGATGGGGAACAGAGGGGTTCTCCAGGCAGTCACTGGAGCAAGGGATGGATATTGCCTTTGGATTTGCCACTGTTGGAGTTTAAGGATTAATTCACACGCCCTCACAATTATCTGCAGCTCAGAAGCCACGCCAAGGGAATTGTGGATTACACACAAATGCTCCACATGTCAGGAAAACACAATAAAATGATAGAGAAGTCTTCCTCCACGTGGATTTACTGCATCTAGCCTGGAATCTTGAATATCCCGTCCCAAATGTGTTGGTAAGTTGGAACAAGTCTAGAGCAGGGAAATTAAAACAAGCTTTGGACAGGATGTGCTGACAAAAAAGGGAGGCACTGTTACATCAGCAAATGCCCAGCGGATGGGGATGAATTGTTCAGGGGGCAGGTTGGATTATGAGCAAAATTATAATTAGAGGAAACTCAGTAAACGAAGAGTCTGATTTATTAATAGTATTTCCAAACACAGGCTGCATAGTAGATATTAAAACTTCCAAATTCACAAGGACCTGCAAATCTTTATTTGTATTTATTCATGATTTAGAGTAGAGATGGATGAGAAAAACTGTAAGATCACAGTTATATGCACTAAAATCAATGAAAAAATGGCCAGCTGAACAAAAAGGCAGGAACTACATGGGTACAGATTTTTAAAAGAAACCCTGCTATATAACAGGACACAAAAATATCCTGAGTTATCCCCTGAGAGATTGGCTGGATGTGACCTAAAGGGACTTTTCTGACTCCAGTGTCTATGATTCACCATATAGCATGCTCAGGATTTTCTTACTCCTGGAAACAAAAAATAAACCCAACCAAAAATGACAATCCTTTTCCATGGCTGGGTTCAGTTACCAGCCTCAGAGCCACCATGTAATTGGATGCTGAGAGGAATAAAAGAGTCACTTTGAAAGACAAATTCTATTCTCAGTTCCACCTCTGCAAACTGCCACTGACATTTCTTTTTCCTGAACTGCTCTGAATTTTATAGCAGGAAGCAGAATCTGGCCCCTCATGCTGAAGCCACAGCGGAGACTCCCCAGTTTCGGGCCAAAATCCATCAGAATCTGACTTTTGTCCCAGTCCTAAGCAGACATTGCCAATGAACTGAAATGCAGAGAACACCCAGATGTTCTTAATAAAAACCAGGACAATTTTCAGCAGATGCCCAACTAGTGTAGACTCTTAAAAAAAAAAAAAAGAAACTACGTCTACTGGAGTTTCTGTAACTGATTAAGTCACTGGCTTGGAAAAACAGATCCCTGCTCCTAAGTCCAGCTCCTAAGCAAGAGCCCAGCAGTAGAAACAGATCCCCTCTACCATATAATTTGCAGAATAAGTGGAAAATGGTGTCTGAATCTCTGGGTAACTTATTTTATTTTTAGAGGGCAGGTGGGTAAGAAATAGCTCTTACCTGCCCTGACCTCATTCACCATTTTGCTACTCCCGAGTAATTTTCCTCACTGGAGAATGGAAAAAGTGCTGGAGTGGTGCATAACCATTTTTTGAGGGTTTAAATGTCATGTTGTTTATAGAAAAGAAAAAGAAGTGTGAACTAGACACAGAAGCTTATTTATTTTTAGTCCACTCTGTTCTGAATTAATCTGATTTAGATACACTGATAAGCTGTCTTGACTGAATTCAAGCCTCCTGTAACTCTGTGAACAATGTAAATGATTGTGTTAATTAAAAATAACAAAAATTGTAATTTTCCAGTGGCAGGAGAATGTAGCTGACTTCAGCCATATGGGAAGGAGTTCAAATCAAGCTTTGTTTTCACTCACACATTTATATCAGATCAGTACAAACAAATCCTTTGGTAATCACTTTCAAACTTTTATAGAGGTGCTGCTGCTGCAAATGCAGGTGGGACTTCTACAAGGATCTAACAAAAGCAGGAGAATTTCAAGTAATATTCCTGCATCAAACACAAGATTGGCTGTTTAGGAACAGAACATGTCTTTAGGAAAGATGCCCATCCTGCCATCCTCCATCTCCTGTTGATGGAGAACTAGTGAAATCCTTACACAGGTTTTTCCTGAGGTAAATTAATCCCTGTCACTCCTTTGAAAGTCTTAATCTATCTTTTAATTTTCATGATGACTACAATTACAATATGCCTATCAAAAGCAATTAAAGGGAACAACCTCATTGCATTAACAGCTATTTTAATTGTCTGCAATTTTTTTACTGGTAATAGAACCACCACTACAGCACAGACAAGATAAACTGAACCAAGCCAGTAATTTCTTGGCTTCTTTACTTACTCCAGGCTGATTTTACAAGTAATTGTTTTCTTCTGAATTAAACCAGGAGAATGGAAAGCATACCTGGCAGACATCATAGTGCTCAAACAGGGACAGCAAACCAATATCGCTGCGACTTGAGATGCCTTTCAAAATGGTGATATTGCCATTCCCAGAGTCCAGCTCTATCACATTGTTGAAAACATTGGACACAGCTTTGCCAGTCAAAAGCAAGTTCACCAATTCCTGTTTGGGACATGTTTGAAATAAAGAAGAAAAGAAACAAAAACAAAAAAACAAATAGTAGTTGGTCAGCACAAGACTGATTCAGGATTGATAAAGCTACACATGTACATGACCCCTAATTTATGTAGTGGCTTTATGGTTATGGTTAGGATGAAAATTGCTTATAAAAAGATTACAGATGTTTTGGTCAAAGTCTCCTAAAGTAAAATGAGGAAATTATAAAATCATTGAATATCTTGAGCTGGAAGGGACCCACAGGGATCATCAAGTCCAGCTCCTGGCCCTGCAGAGACACCCCAACAAACCCACCTTGTGCATCCCTGAGAGTGCTGTCCAAACCCTCCTGGAGCTCTGGCAGCTTTGGGGCAGTGCCTATTCCCTGGGGAGCCTGGGCAGTGCCCAGCACCCTCTGGGGGAAAAAACCTTTTCCAGCTGTGAGTTGGACTTTTTGTCCAAAAGGATGCTCTGAGAGACAATATTGAAAGCTTTGCTGAAGTTCAAATATTAGAGGAGTTTTCAGTTCTCATCCTCTGGATGCAATCTGCTGTTAATTTATTTACTCTCACATCCAGCTCTCAAACATCTCATAGAAGTGTTGTTTTTGGGGTTTTTGTAATGAAAATGTTTTGGTGCCCCTTATTCTCTACAATGACAAGTACAGCATGAATGATACAAACTCAAAGCCTGTAAAGCAGTACATGACATTTCTGTATGTGCTTAGTGATGTATGTTGTGTGTTGGACAAGATTTGTCAAATTATGATTCTTTCTCACTGATTATTCCTGGCTGAACTGAGGTCTCCTTCAGTAAGACATTTACCCACATGGATCCAGATCACTAAAATATTGATATTTCCTAGAGATGATTGCTGATTATTTCCTTTCCAGTTGAAGCAGGAGTGTGTCAGAGGCTAAACACATGTGAGAGGATGGGTGGCATTTGCTCATGTGAGTGTGCCTGAAGTTCAAGAACAGAGATATGGGATGTTTTTCTCAGCTAACATCCCACCAGGGCCAGCTGGGGTGCATGAAAGCTGAGCTAACACACTGTGCTGCAGCAGTGAACCAGCCCACTATTAATAAATAACATATGGCTGGAAACAGCAGGGGAAATAACAAAGAGAAAGTTTCCAGAAAAAAAATCCTGCAAATTACCATGCCCAAAGACATGAATAACTCTGGTATGGTCAGTTTGGAACTGGATTTAAAAATACTGCACACAATTACAGCTCTGTGTTTCTCCTGAAGGATTCCCCAGAGTTTAAAGGCTTTTACTGGTATCTTTAGCACGTATTCACCATCACTGATGTTCTGTCACCTTCTTGAGGAACCATTGTGTGGTCACAGTACAAAAGTCCTCTAGCAACAAGAGGAAAACATGAAGCTTGTCTTTGGCAGCCAGAAGGGCAATAGACAGGATCCTGGAATCACTGAGGAGCTGTAGGATCAGACATAGAACCTCAGGCACCTTTCTGAGAGGGCAGGGAGGGAACACAGCAACATCTCAGCACTGAAATCAACCAAGGAGTCCCAAAGAGGCAGAGGAGAGGAGTGTGAAAACAGGCATGAAAACCAGCCTGAAAAGCAGAACCTCTGAAAGCAAAGACAACAATGTGCCAAAACATGAGGAAAAAGAATAAAAGATGAAGGTGCTTGATGTTATGGGGATAAGGGAAAAAACAAAAGGAAATTGGTGGAGATTTTAGAGTAGCCTTCCCATACCTAACAGGGCTGCAAAAGACCTGGAGAGGGACTTTTCCCAAGGGCATGGAGGGATGGGACAAGGCGGAATGGCCTTCAGCTGAAGGAGGGAAGGTTTAGCTGATATTGGGAAGGAATTCTTCACTGTGAGGGTGGTGAGGCCCTGGCACAGGTTGCCCTGAGAGGATGTGGACTCCTGTCTTGGGCTGCAGTGCCAGCTGTCCCCAGCAGTGTGGATTCTGTCCCCAGCTGTTGGAATGGGGCAGGGCTGGGGTGGGGTCACCCTCTGTTCAAAACCAGCTGGGGCCATTTCTTTATCCCTGCCAGGACCCAGCCTCCCTCCAGGCACAGATCTCCTGCTCAGGGGACACTCAGTCTCCCTGCAGGCCTGAGAAAATTCCAGCATCCCCCTGGATTATCCCTGCAGCCAGCCCAGGAGCCCAGCATTCCTAGCTGGATCCAAGCTGGCCTTTGGCACAGCCAGCAGCCTTTGGCACGGCATTCCCAGAGGGACACCAGGCCCAGCCATCCCCAGGGCCCCTTCCCAGGGAAACTCCCCCTTTGTGCAGGATCCCTGCTCCAGCAGAGCCACCTCTGCCACTGCAGGAGGGCTGCAGCCCCCATGGGATGGCCCTGCCACCAACCCCTGAGCCACAGGGCTCACCTTGGATCCTGCTCTGGCAATGGGTTTGTTTTGTAACACTGCATGCTTGTTCTATTTTAGTTCTCCTAATGCAGAACTGTTATTGCTATCCCCATATCTTTGCCTGGGAGCTCCTTAATTTCAAAATGATAATAATTGGGAGGGAGGGGGTTTCCATTCTCCATTCCTGCCTTCCTTAGCAGACACCTGGCATTCAAACCAGGACAATTCCCCATCCCTGGAGATGTTCAGGAACAGGCTGGAGGGGGCTTGGAGCAAGCTGGAATAGCGGAAGGTTGGAAGGGTTGGAACAAGATGAACTTTTAAGGTCCCTTCCCACCCAAACCATTCTGTGATTCCATGACTCTGTGATTTAAAAATAAGAAATGCCCTCTCTTCCCAGAGGTCAGTTCACAGCAGAGGCACAGGAAATCCCCAAACCTGGACCTTTAACTCACCTGAGTGCAGTAGCCGTGGCTGCCGATCAGGCGGTTTGTGAGCACATCGAAGTCATTGCGCACCCTGAAAAGGAAAACACAAATTCAAAACCAATTATATTTAAATACAATTGCTTCTTTTCATTAGGTCTAACATCTCTACATCTCACTGAAAAACAAAACCAAACTGTTTCCCAGCCATAAACATAACTTGTATTTTCTGAGTCCTTTCAAGGTGATTTTTTACATGGCAAAAAAAAAAAAAAAATCTCAAATGTGCCTGTGGGAAGCAGAAGTTTGGTAGAGCTGGGCTTGAAGGAAACAGCTGTAGAGAAGAAAAGAAGTCATTGTCACCACTAGAATTTTAGAAATTAGAATTTTAGAAATTAGAATTACTGCACTATTTGTGGATTCTGAATCACAGAATGGGTGAGGTTGGAAGGGACCTCTGGAGGTCCCTTTGTCCACCCCACCTCTGGTACCTAAAGCCAATTTCCCAGGTCCACATCTGGATGGTTTCTGAATCTCTCTATGGAGACAGACTCCACAAAGTACCAGATAAGATCTGCTATTTGTTATTCCTATCCTAAATACTTGTAAAATATCCATACAATCTATACACTATACTGTCCATGAAAAGAAGAAGGAAAAGAAATCCAAAACCCTCTAGGTGTACACATTTATAATGGTGCTGTGTGACCCCTAATTATATGCTGTGACACCAAAGAGAGAAAAGTCTGTGAAATTGTATTGCCCATAATTATGGAGTAATGTGTCCTCAAACTAAGTTCACTCTCTCATAACTGCTGGAATTACTCAATTGGTGATTGGTTGATGGCTTAAACCAAAAAGGTTGTAACTGTGATCGTTTTTTATCCTGCAGATATAATGGAATTTTAAAATTCATTTTATACATGAATAAATGTTTAATCTAGGTTTGAGGAAAAGCAATGTACTATGTTCTGGGAGAGTTGTGGCAATAAAACTCACTGATTATTTCTATGGGTCATAAAAAAGCTTTTTTCCTTCAGTATAAAATATGCTGATTTGTCAGTTGTTTTGACTCCATCCTTATTTTGATATTGCTACTGAGGTAGAGAGAATGTTTTAATAATGATCAATTAAAACTTAGTTATTCTACACACATCCAGGCTCCTCATTCTCATTTGTCTTGGCAAATCTATGTTACATACAAATATCCACATTTCTTGACAATTGGCACAACTAATTCTGTTTTAAAGTGAAAATATTTTGTTTCTGACAAAGTAGGAGTTGAATTGATGTGGTCAGGGTAAAGCTAGCTGGAAATTTCCCCCTAACATTGTTACACATGCTCCATTTAAAAATTATTTATTAAGTAAAAAGCCAGGATATTTCCTGTCCTCATCCCAAACTTTAGATAACTTTTTTCAAAGGTTTTCTTTGGATGCCAAAATCAGAATGTAACATGTAATTTTGAGGTTTACAGCCCTAAAAGTATTAAAAATAATTCAGAAAAAGTCCTAATCGTAGAATCACAATTCCCAAACTTTGGGCAATTATTTTCTCATAGGATTTCTTTGAATGTAACATATAATTTCAAGTTCTACAGCCCTAAATGTGTTTAAAACAATTAATAAAAAAGTCATAGTCGTGGAATCACAATTCCCAAACTTTAGATCATTATTTTCTCTTAAGATTTATTTACAAGTAATGTATAATTTCAAGGTTATATCCCTAGAAGTAGTTAAAAAAAAGTCATGGAATCACAACTCCTACTTTGAAAAACGCATTTCATCCCTTTTGCAAAAACACATTTCCACCCTTTTAAAAACTCTTATTTGAAAGGCAATTTGCAAGTCAGTGTCAGACATAACTAAGTGCCACAAGTGTGAAATCAAAGGAAAGGCCGGGGAAAGCGTGCCCGTGGCAGGGAAAACTCTCTCGTGCCCCACTGGAAAGCACGGACAGGATGATAAAAATCTCTGGATTTTGGCCATTTCTCAGTTTTAGCAACGGCCTCCTCTCGCCAGCGCCGCGGGCAGAATGTCCAACATGCGTCAGTCGGGGACGAGGGGACATACGCCACACACAATGGCAGGAAGCTCTAATTCCATCTGTAGGCACAAACAACCTGGGAGTGTGGAGGTGGATCCCAGCTCCTCCAGAAGAAGGACAACATCTGCCTTTGCAATCAGCCCTGCTGGGGAGGAAACCCACGTCAGGCGCACGGCCTCGGGGTTGACACCTCCGCGCAACGCGCTTGGGGTTCTTCTCCCCACCTGCCAAAGGCTCCCCAGCCCCTCTGCAGGTGTGCTGATTGTGTTTCAGGTGCTAGAGCACTTGGTGCATTGTAAAAATATCACACAGTCACAATTCTGTGACTGGTGTCTGTCGGGCTGTGGAGACATTCATTGGTGATGGGCAAACCTGAAGTGTTTGTTCGTTCTGCAGTCCTGGCTATCAGATGTCAATGCAGACATAATCTATAAATCATCATCACTAATATGACTGCCCTGGCATGGAATTTTGCATTTTTAATTTTTTAAATCACTTTACCACAGAAAAAAAAAATTAATTTGAAGCCAGGAGTCTTTTAAGTGTCCCAGTAATCATCACACAACGATTTAAGGCTTGACTCTGTGAATCCTTTTTTAATTTACAGCCCAACACTCCATGTGCTGCTGTAACAGACACTAAAAAGCAACAGTGTTAATGGTAAATATTCATTTCTTGTGCTGTATTATCACTATTTTCCAGTGTTGTGATAGCTCATAATCCCAGCTGGAGAGTAGGGGAAGAGAATGTTGGCTGCTAGAGCAGAACAGTGGGGTTTGCCTCTCCTGGTAATATTATAAATTCTGTTTAAATAAAGATCTTTCAGGCAGAAAGCAAGATACTGATTTTTAAAATCTCCTCGATAAAGATTTTAAATCAAGCAGGTGCTCCATGTGCAGTTTTTAGCAGAAATCATTCCCTGTGCTGATACAAATCAAAAAGTTGACAACAAGACTTTGCTAAATTTCAGGTCACTTGTAAGATCACCCAGCTCGATTTTTAGTTTTGGTTGTAATGTGTGTGATGCATGAAACCAGGAAAAACAGAGTTTGGATTCTAAAATATTTACAGAACATGGATATATTTGAATATGCTCACAGAACTTAAATAACATGGCAAAACTCAGCTCCACGTGATTGATTCATTTTGTGCTGTTATTTTTAAAAATATTTCTATTAAAGCCTTTTTCCCCCAAAAAAAATAATTGTGAGCCCTTGTCCTGAGGCTTAACTGTCCTTTCAATCCTCATGCAAGCAAACATTTTATTTCTCACATTATTATCACACAAAATGAACATCATTATGTGATGAAAACAAAAGATGTGTAAGGTGGCTTCGGAGTAAAAACTTTGTTTACAGCCACTGGAGAAATCTCCTCACAACAGAAATCACCAAAATACAGCTGGTGTGAATTATATCTATATTTTCATGTTTTTTAATGCTGCTGGATTAAAGGCAGGGATGCCTGAGAATCCTCCCCAAAAATATCTTTATCTATTACAAATTCATTTTCTCTCCATGCTCCTGTTGGTGAATCTGTGTTTATCTTCAGCCTGGTTGTAACTGTTTGTTTCAAGTTATAAATAATGTGTTTATAAAGGATATTAAATACTGAAGGTGGACAGATGTTCTGAGCCAAACCACTGCTCTGAATAGTAACACAATTTGCTGACTTCCAGAGAGTTATTAGAAATCTGCCTAAAACTCAATCCATTATGGGATATAAAAATAACAACAATAACAAAAACCATTTAAGAGTTGAAGACAGAAGGATGATTTGATAGAAGAGACTCTAATGTAATTATAAACATTAGCACTGATGGTGCATTGGTAAAATAAACTTCAGTTATCTGCATGGACTCAATAGTTTTAAAAATGCATAAATAAAAATAAAAAATATCAGTATTTTGAGCCCTGGAATCTCCAGTATAATGTAACCTGCTATCAGATGAACTTTTCCTTAGCAAAAACTAAGTGAAACAGATGTTTCCCAAATGCTTCACCTACATTCACTCTCAATTTACTTCCAGGAAAATTCCTGACAAGTTTTCAATGGAGAATAATTAAATACTGAATGCAAAATTCCCATACAAATGTAACAGCAGCAATAATTCCACAATATGACAATGTGAGTCAGTTTTGCCAGAGGTATCGTTTGGCTTGATAACAGAACAAAATAAAATAATATAAAAGTAAAAAAAAACCAGTGTATTTGAGTAAGTGCTGGCTGGTTTACAGTCCTTAACTCTGAGGCAAAGCTGCCACAGAAAATTGGTGACCTCACTTTGTTCATGGCAACAGACAGTCACATTAACAAACACACAATTACAAGTCTACTCCCAAAATAGATTTGGGGCTGGGAGGAAGAAAAAACTCATCTTCAAGCATAAGGATTTCAAATAATTACAATGGGGATGTGGAAAATGACAGGATGGGTGACTGCCTTATTGTGTAAATGTTCCAGAATATTTCTTTTTTTTTTAATACTGGCACACGGCAAAGGTTTCAAAAGGATGTTCAAAGAAGAAGGGAAGAGCCTCTCCAAAAAAAAAAAAAAAAAATTGTTTGGGATTCAGACCAGGAAAAGCAAGGAAGTGGCTTCATTCTCTATTTATCACTTTTGCCACATACCTGCTAATTACACAAAGTTCTTAAAATGGTCTGAGGTACTCATGCAGGTTAATTCATCAGCTCTGCTGCTCCAGGGTGCTGACAAATTATGGCAAGTATTTCTATTTCACAGGGATAGATCTGATGGGAAAAATGATTCATCTATTGGCATATTCAACCCACTATTTTATTTTTTTTTTAATGTTATCTTATGCAATGTCCTCCTGAGTGCAACAGAACAAGGAAAGGTATTAAACCTGTATCTATCTCACCACATTGACCCTTCAACAAACAGCTGAATAACCTGAATGTGTGAAAGGAACCTGCTGAAATTTGGCCAAAATCTGACAATTTATTTGTTGCTGCTACATTTTGTAGTGGAATCACACCTATTCTTCCACACCTCTGCAGTCTTTTAATCAATGTATTTTATTTCCCTAAAATCAAAAGAATTTATTTCTGAAATGCTTTGATTCACTAAAGGAAAGGAAAGGGAAAAAACAAGATTGGAAAGATGAAAAAGCAGATCAATCACTTCAGGGCAGGATTCATATCACTGATTTTTATATCTAAAGATGAACACATAAACAGGCAGTGACTCTGGAATTCTTTATATTTGCATACATGGAGAAGAACTGGTACATCCTGCAGGCAATTTAGGTGACCTTGCTTAGGTAATTTGCAGACTAGAGGAAGAAACTTCAGGAAAATTCCTTTTCCCCTCTGGTGAACACACAGTAAAAGGGGCCTGCCACAACGGGGCCATGGCCATCAAATTGTTAAATTTGCTAAATTGCTAATCAAAGACTGGAGGGATAAATCACAAATATTCTGTCACTGAAGACATATTGACTCTGTGTTTTATTTTTTAGATTAAAAGATGAGGAGTGAGAAATAAGGTTGATACAGAAATAAAACCACCCTGTAGCCATTCTTTGAAGAAGACTCCTCAACTGGACAAACCAATTAAAAGTTCAATTTCTTTAAGTTAATTTACTACAGATTTTAGCTCAACTGAGAATCTGAGCATTTAGATATCTTAGGATCAGAGGAATTTCTGATGGTCAGAAGGAACCACAGTTAAAAAGTGGAGCAGGTTTTCTGTGGGAAGAGGCTGCAGAGACCAGGATCATTTCACTACAGCAGGACACAACTGATGGACTCCAAGAGATGCTCCAATTTTAAGGAGATGATTAAGGAACATTTCCTCATTACTTTTCATAACATGAATTCCACAACACTCCTTAGACTTACTGGGCAACTCAAGGGAAAAAAAAGGGGGAAACTCTTTCACAAAACATTTCTGCAGTGTGGAGCTTATTGCCACAGGGGTTGTGGGGGCTAAAATGATTAAAGGGTTTAGAGAAATTATCAAGGGTTAATAAACTCAGTAANAGGCTAAAAGGATTAAAGGGTTTAGAGAAATTTGTGGAGGATAGGTTTGATCAAGGGTTAATAAACTCAGTAACCTGGACACAACTGCCAGCTTGGGAAATCCTGGAATTACTGCTGGAAACATGGAGAATATTCCAGCTGAATGGTTCTTCCCTGCATTTCTTAGAGAGTTTCCCATCTTTTCCCTATCCAACACAGACTTGCAGAACCTTTCCTTGTTGCCATAGGGTCAGTCCTATGGAGCCAAGGGGCAGTCAAACCCAAAATCTCAGGGTCTCCCCAGAACAATATCCCTGTTTATGTCAGCTCTGGTGTGGATTACAGCCATGTCCCACGCTCGGATAAAGCAGAATTGTGGAGAGGGAGAAGAGAGGGTGATGTTCTCTGCACCTGGCAGGTAAAACCCAGCCATCCCAGTTACTCTCTTTCACAGAAATCCACGTTTCTGAGTTGTTTTCTTGGATTCCACACTTTTCTCAGTGGCAGCTCAGGAACCTGCAATCTGGTCATGCTTTGATGACATTTACTGCTTACTGAGGCACTTGCACTCTGTACTAACACTGATCTTTAAATTAAATCACTTTCTCTGCCTTTCTTGTCCATTTACAACCACCACACTCCCAGTTTTTAGAAAACAGTCATTTGCTTTTTTTAAGGCTAGAAAACATAAAAACTTTTGTGTTCTTTTAGAATTCTTTGATAAAACAGATTCCTTCTTCCCCTGGTCAGTGCTTTCCCTACACTTCCCCCAGCTTTAATGTGTGAACCCAGCCTGACATGGTGTTTCTCTAAGGACACATCAGTGCCTTGCACAATCCATTAACATTTCTTCACCTCCTAAAGCTATTTATGCTGATACACCCTCAGAGCAGATCCAAGGCTATTTTTTAATGCTGGCTCAGAGTCACTGTGTGCTCTGCTGCTCCTCATCCTGCCATTTACAGCTGATGAACCCCCCCAGTGCAGTAGTGAGCAGCCTCTGTTTACAAAACCTTGCAGTTTCTGTAGTGAAAATAAATTCCTTTTTTATTGCCTTCATCATGAGGCTGAGCCAACTCTTTTTTAACAGCACAATTTGTTTTTTGTATTGACAGGGCCTTTCAGCTTTTCAGTCATCAGGTCACTTCATCAGCACACCACTCCCTTCTTCCAGCATTATTGTAGGGAATAAAATATTTTTGATCCCAGACTGATCATTGACAAACCCCATCAGTCACCTTCCCCATGTTAACAACACCTTTCTCTTATCACCTTTAGAATTCTTAAAAGATGTGTTATTTTCACACTAGTAAATGATTTTTGATGTATCAAATAAAAATCTCTTATTAGGTATCCATTAAATAATGNTTAGTAAATGATTTTTCATTTGACGTATCAAATAGAAATCTCTTATTAGGTATCCATTAACTAATTTTATTTTGTTTTATTTTTTGTTTTAGTTTAACTAACAATTCTCCATTTGCTCCTACAACTGCAAGTCAAGTTACTCTATATTTAAATAAGGCATGACAAATGTAAGTTTTTAGGATCATGTCCAGTCATAAACTCTGGTAAAGCAAGAGAAAGAGTGGAAGTGCTGAACAAATTTAGGAATGAGGTGTAGGTACAAAGACACCTGGTTTATTTTTTCCTTCCCATTGTGCAGCCATCATCAGTTTTTCAGGTTAAACTCCACCTCCCACTAATTTGATTCAGTCCTTATGCATGAATTCCAACTAGCCTGGCTGACTTTGCATCGTTTTGCTCTCCTTACTGAAAGGCAGGGTATTAATTTAGACCTGGAGCATTCTCTGCATTATTCCTGATGTCAGCCACCTCCACTCCACACAGAAACCTCACATCTTTTCCTGATATCTTTGTATTAATATGATAAGGAAATCACTTGTTTCGTTTCCTCAGGCCTGACCTCATCTGAACTACATTTTTTCTCCATTTTCCAACACCAGGACTCAGACCACTGATGAAGGAGAAGGTTGTTGCTCACCACACTCTTCATTCCTCTGAGCTATTTTAAGAAGTCAGAAAACTCCCCAGAGATTGAGGTAATAATCTTCCCTTTCTTCAGCTCCTCAGCTTTATGGTTTACCCTGGTCTGTTCCATAAGGAGCTGGATGTGTCAGGGGAGCAATCTGGGTTTATTCTCACAAGTGGCCTTCCTGCTGCAAATCCACACCAAATTTGCTGTCACTCAGTCTCTAGTCCTCCCCTTTTGCTCTGTGGACCCAGCTGGTGACACAGCTGAAATTCCTGAATTTCCTGACCAGGGGGACAAGAGTCACATGTCTCAATTATCTGGGCAAACTCCACGGTTTCCCTGATTTATTATTTTTGGCATTGTTTCCCTGTTCTCCAATCCCTTACCTATCAAGATAACAAACAGAACCTGCATAACAACCTCTTTGTCTTCTTGATTCTTCCCTTTTTTTCTGAGCTGAGTCTCATTTACTCATTTTTCTTTACCACTAACCTTTGTTCCTTGTCCTCCAGAGCAGCAAACACCCTCAAACCTAATTCAGCCTTTCCTCTTCTTTGCCTTTGTGGTCACATTTTCACCTGGGTCACATTCCTCATCTACAATGTTAAATAGCTTTCTTACAGTCACATTTTATTTGGCAAATCCTACAGATTTCTCTTGAGTGAGACCCTACTCTCCTTTCCTCTATCTTGTCTTCCAAACCCCCTTTTCCCACCCCCTTTCATCCCTGGCTCCCCTCTCTCTCAAGCATTAGAAGGTGACATTTCACACATCAATATATTCCACTATCCCTATCCCTTTTTGTGAGCACAAAGCTCCAAATCTTGGTCTCACATCCTCCCACCAATATTGCTAAGGCTGTCACTGATTATCCCTGTATTCTTGCCTTTTTTTGGAAGGAAAAACATGAAATTCTTTCAAGCAAACTCCCTTCTTTATTACCTCTTAGCAGCTGTAAGCTGGGCTTCATTATTCTGCAATAATTAATTGATTAAGGTTGCAAGCAGCTCTTGCCCAGTGAACACTTTGGCTACAAGGGCCTCTGTCCAATTCCCACAATAGAACCTCAAAGGCAGGGAAGATCCTGAAAATTAGGAATTGCATGGAGCAGGAGGCACAGAAGTTCACTCACCCCAACAGAAATGGGCTCATTCCTTTCCTACCAAGGTCTGGATCCCACAAAATCTCTCCTATTTGCTCCTCCCCCATTCCTGGTAAATCTTATCTGCTTCCCTCATGCTGCAAAATCACAAATGGCTCTTGGGGAGCTCTGGGATTCTCAAAGATTCGTGCCCAGCTCCTTGTTTCTTAGCACTTTAACGTAATTGGCAGCTGTTTCCCCTCAAAAACAGCAGCTTCCCTGTCTTTTTCAAACACCAAAAGCTGTAAAAAACACGATGACATCTATTTACATTACATAACTGCAAGCCCTGAGTGAAAACTGCTCCCAGACACAACCTCCCCCTGCTGTTGCTCTCCCAGGCACTCTCAAGTGGAGGGGAAACTACCTCTGAAAAGGCTTTCCCAGAAAACTGGCTCCCAGAAAAATCTGCTTCCATCAAGAGCTGACAGTGCCCCAAGTGTCTGGATCCATCATGCAAAGTTGGAATTGGAATTCTACCCCTGGCCCAGCCAAATATTTTCCAGGATATTTCACAGAGAGCCTCGCTCCAGCTACCAGACAGCATCAGGAGGGAAGGCAAATTTCAGGGGAACTCCAAATTAGAGACTGGCTCTGGGACAGGAAAAGGTGTCAGCAAAGGAAAGTGGATTGAGGGTGGGGGACCCTTTGTTCCACCCACAACTCAGGAGCCAGCAAAGCATCACTTTCCTTTTCGAAGTCCTGCATGACTGAAAGAGATTTAAGGCCCAGTAACGGGTCAGAGTTGGGGTTATTTTACAGTAAATGATAGAGGATATAGGAAAGGATGCAGAAAAAAAATGGTTTGATAGAGATTACTGCAGTAACGATCATTTCCTGCATCAATAAATCAATAAAAACTTCTCTTGATGAGTAAAGGTAGACAGAACTGTTAAAATTACAAAAAAGAAAAAAAAGTAAAAATAGTTTGCCAATGGACCAGAAGAGGAAGGTTCTTGGTTCTTGCAGGATTGCTTGTAACCAGATAAATGATTACAGAAGTAAACCCAAGATGATTAACAGATATATTTGACAGCGGTAAAGGCCATAATAATGGGCATNCAGGATTGCTTTTAACCAGATAAATGATTACAGAAGTAAACCCAAGATAATAAACAGATGTATTTGACTGTGGTAAAGGCCATAATAATGGGCATTATTCAATATAATTTGATGCTTCTGCAGGTTTTTATTCCAAAAATAGATTAGAATGGCAGATTAAGGAGATTTAACATCTCCAGTTAGGTAAAACAGTACCACAGGAATGAAGAGGAAGTGCACAGAACAATGAAATTTTCATCATTTGATTCCCTCAAGTGAAAAATTGTTCATTAATAGATTTCAGAGGATGAGGTGAGTTGGTAATAATCAAGGACAGAATTATTGGGTGTGAGAAATCCTACACTGACATGGAGTCATAATGTGATTTATTCGATTTAATAACAACCGGCTTTTGAAAACAAAACAACCAACTGCAAACAACCAAAATTCCCCAACACCAAAATGGGNAGCTTTTGAAATACACGTTGACTTTTGAAATTAATAAATTAAATAAAGAAACACAGAAAACAACCAACTGCAAACATTAAAAATTCCCCAACACCAAAATGGGAAGAGCACAGATAAGTCTGAAACAGGTCTGAACACCCTTTTCTGGAGCAGTAAGGACTACAGAAGTGTAGTTAATGGAGCTGTGGGATCACAACAAGGAAGAAGATGTTGACGTGCATTTTCCAAGGTATGAGCAGCCAACCCTAATGAAGTACACAGCCTCCTCTTGACTTGCAAAATCAGTCTCCTTTTTTTTTTTATTTTTCCCACAGCTAAAGCCATTGTTCTACTTCTTCTCACAGAAACACTTCAGAGAAAACATGGAAAAGACACCCAGGGACCAACCCTGACCGGAGAGTGACACGTGACCTGCTATCAGTAACTGATGGAGTATCCCCAGGTTGACAAAACTGATGCAAACAGTGGCATTTTGATTTGTGAGCAGCACAATGAGCCTGTGTTCCAGGTCAGGCCCTGTGCATTGTCTCCAGGTAGCCTGAAAATGGCTGTACAAGGTTTTTCCACAGAGGGATTCCACCCAAGGAATTCTCCCGTTCCGCGCGTTCTTGGCTCACGCGGGTTCTAGCAACGATGTTTTTATGCAGTGAATTATTGCAGTGATTAGGAAAAATGTGGAAACAGGGTTGGTGAGGAGCTGGAATTTAGAGAAAGCTGAGGATCCAGTGAGTGCATCCAAAGGAGCCACATCCCACTCCAGGAATGGCTTTGCACGAGTAAGCACGGTGAGGAGGGGGCCAAGGGTTGGCAGAGGGTGAGGCAGCACCCAGCAGGGAAAGCTGAGCTGCAGTCCCACCGCAGGCTGGAAATTCAGGCAGACTCTGGGGATCACTCCAGTTGTCATTAAAACCACTCCTGAATATTCACAGCTCTCCTGCCCTCAGTGCTGAGGCTCAGTGGGGGCTTGCAGCCCAACTTTTGAGCTCATTCTCTGTCCCACGCCTGGGAAATATCCTGCAGCTCTCATCAGCGTGAAGATGCCAGCACACATCTTGCACACTCAGAAAGATTAGTCCCCTGAGCTGCTCTAATATGACTTTTAAGAAAAAAATTTCACTGGATGTTTTAAAAAACAAGAAATTAAAAAAAAAAACGAAACAAAACAACAGGTTACAATTGTTAGGAACCAGCATTCCTTCCTGTACCAGAAGCAACAACGCGTTCTCAGCAACTTCCTCAGGAATTCTCACTCCTCTCTGGCCATTTGTTATCAGCTCAGGCAGTGATGATCATTAGTGCTCGGAGCACGAAAAACTCATTACCCAAAATCTACAAAGCAGTGCAAACTCCTGCATTTCCTGGCATGCGTCCCCCTGAAATAAAAATACTTCAGATTGCCAGTGATTTTAGAACAACTGCCCCGCGGACCTGGCTGAAAGCTGGAATTTCCATTTGCAAGGGAAGATCTGTAACAATGTAAAAATCATGGAGCTGGACCAAAAAAGCAGCAGCAAAGATCAAGGCAGAACACAAAACTGGGGGACGTGGAGGTAACATCAAGGCCAAGGGGTTTAGGGATGCTGGAGCTTGCACCTTCCATGAATTGCTCCAAATTTACTTGAACCTCTTAAAACTTTTGGCCTCCTCATCTCCCAGTACTGAAAGTTATTTATGCTGTGGGAAAAGATAGATTTGTGCTTGTTTTAACATCAAAGGCTGAGTGCTTCCCTGAGAGCACCCAAGTGTTTGGACTCAGAGCAATAATGTATTCAACCCTGTCATGGGTGCCTGGATTTTTATTACTTCTAGGTTATTCCTCTTTATTGGTGAGGGAAAAAGATTTTTTTTTTATCTGTGTAAATTAAAGGGAAACTTTATTTTTGTCTTCCACTCTGTTCCAGTACTAATGTGACTTTAATGGCCTGGGGAGACAGGACTATATGCAAGATAAAATATGGAATATCATATATTTATATGGAGCCATTAATGTGTTTTTATTCTGTTCTCAACTCTCAACACATCATTTATCTCTTGTCTATCACAGAAAATTGAACTGATGTGTTCAGATAATTCAGTTTCTAGTGGTAGTGCCAGAATTTCTCTCTTTTTTTTATAACAGCCTATTTAAAGCCCATCACTAGGTTGAGACTGGTTTTGTCACGTATCATGCTCTGCATTATTAACATTTAATCTCCCATTTTTTCATTGATCTGTCACCAAAACACAGATTTCATTTCACAACTTGATATTTACAGTGTAGAATTTCTTTATGAGGAGGTTATTTAGATTTTCTCACTTTACAGGGGAGATAACCAAGCACTTCAGGAGATGATTTATGTCATTCTAAGACAGACACTCAAAATAAGTCCAATTAATAATGACTTTTTTTCTCTTTTTTTTTTGAGTTTAAAGTCTAAATGCAAATACTTACATAGAAAGTAAATAAATCATAGAATCCTGGAATGGTTTGAGATGGGAGGGACCTTACAGCCCATCAGTGCCACCCCTGCCATGGGCAGGGACACCTTCCACCATCCCAGGGTGCTCCAAGCCCCATTGTCCAGCCTGGCCTTGGACACTTCCATGGATGAGGAGTCCAAAATAATAATCATTAAAAATAGAAAATTACACTCAAAATAGGAAAAATCCAAGTGCTGTCAATTCCTCAACTAAAATTAAATAATCTCTTCTTTTTTCACAGCAATATACACACAAAAATCTGGACAACTGAACTTCCAAAAAATTTTCTGTTGTAATAAACTGCTGATTTTTCTGTTTAAAAAACCCCAAAACTGGGACAGAACAATCCCAGGGAGATCTATTACTGGCTGAAAATTCCATTATCTGAACCAACTCTTATTTGTCTTCAGCTGTTCATCCAGAGCTATGCCAGTTATGTAAATAATTGCTTACCATGCTGGTAACACTCTCTGAATGGTACATTTTTCTTGAGGATATCAGCACTGAGTTATTTGTCTGGAGATTTTTAATATCCCAAGAGAAGCAGGGTGACATAGGCAGCTAAATAGATTGCTGAAGATTACATAAACAAAATTCAGTTGGCAATTCTAAAAAAAAAAATATTGTGCAAGGGTCTAAAAACACTTTCCATTGTGTTTAAAAGCAGAAAAATTCCTGTTTCTTGTAAATAAAAGATAGGTAGCAATGCAGTGTCTTACACAGTACCAAGCTAGAGGAGAAATAGTGCTTTAAAATGGAGTTTTGTGAGAAAATCATGACAATTCCTCAAAATAGAACTGCACTTCATCAACTGTTCTGACATTCGGATCAGATCTGTAAAAATATTTGGATAGTTTAAAATGCAAACAGGCACCATAAGGAATTGTCATGTTCACTTTAGACACAGCTCCCCCAAATAAAACCACAGATGATTGATTGGCCTTGTCAGAATCCATCTGGTAGGAACTGGGGGGTGATGAGGGAGAATATAGCCTTGCTTAAATTATTAAAGAATATTTTTCATTTTATAGCAAGCAAAGCAGTGCATACAGCAGCAATTATGAACCTCTTGATCATTACTTGCACAAGTGACTTCACTAATCTGAACCTCTCTGTTGTAACCAGCTCAGAAAAATGAGAATAAATGGCACATGTCCTGAAATTATCCCATCATTTGTGTGAGAGTACAAAAGTGGAGTCAAGCCAAGGGCTGCAGTGTTACCACAAGCAAAAGAAAGGAAGAAATTACAATAAACCATTAAAAAAAAAACCCTCAATCTGCAAACACTTGCTGGGATCCCAGCAGGTGAGCAACTGATTGTGGATCTCAAATTTGGACTAAGTTGCTGTTTCTTGTCAAGACAGCACAGAGCTGTAAGAAATAAAAGCTTCCATAAATCAGACTCGTGCTGCTTTCAAGTGCAGCTGCTCTCTCTGTGTCCCTTGTCATTGCAGACTGGCAGGGAGCAGCTTCCCCTTGCTCCTGGGGATTGCCACAAAAGTGAAAAATTGACTAAACCAAGGAAGCCTTTATATTCTGACCCACTGACACTCACAGCACCACAGAAACACCTTCAGTGTGTACAAAAAGCTCAATTAAATGCCACTGTGCCTGGGCAGGCCTCAGTGAGTTTTTAAGGAGGTTATGATGGCTTTGCATGACTTAGAGCTCAGAATATTCATTACAGCAATAAACTGAGACCAGATTTGTCACTCATGACTTACAGCTACCTAAAAATGAGCTGCCTCACCCATTTTATTCCAGCTTTTCTTAACCATTATCACAGAGAGACTGGGGAAGGCATCACAGTGAGGTTATTCTCCCCCACCTAAAATACCTCAAGTATGTGAAATAAAAAACCCTTAAAATGAGTCTTGTTTAAACTGTCAAGGCAGGGAGAACTGAAAACTACCTCAGACATGGCACCTAAAATTTAGATGGAGTATTTGATATCAGATGTGGTGGACTGATCACTACAATAGATAGATTTTATTATACACACACACAAATGTGTGTAGACAACAAGAAAAGATTAGGTGAGTACATCTGCACAACTCCCCCCTATTTATCAGAGCAAACACAGATTAAAAAGGCCAGAGATTTAAGCACACCATGGATTTTTCCTCCCTTTTCCCAGCTCACTTTGCTGGGAGTTAATGAAACAAGGCTGGAGAGGCACTCACAGGTTGATGGACCTTGATAAGATGACAGACACAGTGAGGAGGATGCACCCATAGGGACCAATTTCAAACTGAAAAAGAAAAGATGTTATTTTGGTGTTATTTTGGTTGGTTGTTTGTCTAGGGTCTTGGTGTTACTTTGTTGAGTATAAATTTTTTGCCCAATCCTCCAGAAATTCAAATGGAACTGAAGGCAGAAGGAATTGCTGTGATTTATGCTAAAGCTGAATTTGTTGCTGTGTTTGTTAAAATGCAAGACATCTCCACAGAGTGTTAGAAAAAGTGTTCAGAACACATTGTGTGAGACTAATAGACACAAATGCTGGCAGCTGAACCATCATTTGTTTAATTAATAGAAAATTAAACACAGTACCTGGTGAATATTCTGCTGTAGAAACACAATCAGATCCTCATATCTTGTGGCACTGTGAAGTATTAGCTGGGAAGAAAGGCAAGAAGGAAAAAGGGTGACTCAAAAAAACAGCAACTCATTTTTATAACCTGAAAGCTGAAATGGAGTAACCAAAACTTTCAAACTGCCTGGAAAGATCTGAACTGAGAAAAAGAAATAAAGAGCTAATGAAATCTACCTTTTAGTGTTGTCATTTGGCATAGAATTATATCTCAGCATTTCATATATTCTGAATTTTTCAATGCTACTTTTTAATGATTTTTATGTTTCTTGAACAGACACTTTGGTTCAATTTTAAGCATTGTCTTTGCAATGAAAAACAATTCCTAGAACACAGGAATACTGAAGCTTTAGGAAACACAGGAGGGGCAAGAAGCTCAGGGTTTGTACCTATATGGTGGGGCATTTATCACACTCAGAGAATAAGAGTATATGAAATCCAGGACAGCTCACTGATCCAGGCCCTCACTTCAATATTTTTGCCTGTTTTTCCATCTTCAGATTTTTTGAGACATCCATTTCCCTGTTTAGGAGGCCAAAACCATTTCCTCCAACCACTGAAGCCTGGCTGAAGGCACCACTGCTTGCAAAGCCATCTGAGAGCCTCAGATGGAAACAAGGCATAACTGGAACACTTGGAGCTTCTGGAGGGGGAAAAAAAGCAAAGAACTCTGTATAAGACAAGAAGAAAAGAGTGCCTTTTCATGCTCATGGTCAATTGGAAGGGCCCACATTCATTTTTACTGTGTGTCATTAAAGGCAGGCAGAGCTTTTAGGTTTGGAAGGGAAATGGAAAAAAAAATGGATTTAAGAGAGCCCAACTGCCCACAGCCACTGGGACAACTCAGAGCCAGGCAGGCTATGGGATTTTATTTTCTATTGGGTTTTGGATCATAACTAATTTGATTTTAAAGCCTTAGGAGAGCAATGGAAATCAGATTCATTGAACTGAACTGGGGAAAGCAAGAAAGAGGATCTGGAAAATGGGAGTCACACAGAGCCTTACAGTTTCTAGGATTCCATCTGCCTTGTATTTCCCTGTGGGAGTGAACTGCTGTCTTCCCGATGGCCTGAAGGAGACATTCAGACAAAACTCATGTTAAAAGGAAGAAAATGTCATTAAAGAGAAATCAACATGTTATAGGAGCTGAATGATGTGCCAAAGATTTGCATCATTATTATTTTTAATGACTTTTAAAAGAAGATTTCTTTTAAGTAAATTTATATTGCAAATCAAATTTCTGTCAGTGAAACAAACACTTTATCTGTGCTGTGCTCTCTCAGTTTAAAATGAATTACAAGTTTCTCCATACAGAAAGAGGATAAATGTAAGTTTAAGATATTAATGGCAGTTTTTATTGCAAAATATTTTTAGAGCAATGACATTCAAACAAGCAGAAGAACATATGTAAAATATCACAGAGGAAGCAGGTTTGAGATGTAAAATATTGAAATATCATTTGAAATGTCTCGGAATTTGCTGCTTCTATTTCAGGTTTACGAAGGATTTCTGTGTCCCAAAGCCTCTCTGTTATTTTGCAGCTATCTTAGTTGATCTAATAAAGGAAATTAGTTATGGCCACAAAACCTGACTCACTTAGAAATGTCCTTTAGGTTCTAGTGCAGCCAAAGCTAGGCATCTAAAAATCAGTGTTTTGTGTACAAGCAGCCTAATTGCATTGCATAAACTAAATACAGGCAAATACAGCAAAAGCAGCTTAATTCCAGCCATAATGGAATAACCTGCAATACAGGAGCAGAATGCTGCATCTGGAAAAATAACTCTTAATAAAAAAGATTTTGGAGGATCCCTACAATCAATTAAAACCTCAGGATCTTTCACAGCAACTTCAAAGTGTTTCGTCTGTTCTGTCCCAGCTACTGGGGCAGCAGAAACTACATTCTGCATTGCTCCCTGGGTAGTTTTAGGTGACATAAATGTAGTTTACAAAGCATTTATATTGTAAATTATGCAGATTTGGGACAGAGAGAGGTGCAAGAGCAGTGCACAGTGGCTAAAAGTGCTCCTCCTACTCACAGTGCCACCAGGGCTTTCTCGTGGCCCCCCGCACGCCACAGAATGTCAGCGAGAGCCAAGGAGAGGCACTTGGTCCTGTGAGCTTCTGAGGGTTGGAGACAGCTGCAGAACAGGAAGAAAAGGGGAGAGACAAGCACCAAAATGTGAGGGCAAACAGATTCATGGCAGGTTCGTCCCTAAAAGAACAAAAGCATCTTCAGAGACAGTTCTGTAGTGATTAGTAACAAGGCTCCGGTGAGCTGCATCAGAAAATCATTATTTTGGTACCTCAGTTCTTCTACAGCTGGGAAAGAGACAACCTGGATGGCCAAAAATCCTGAGAGCTGAAGAGGCAGCTGGTATTGTCACTGGGGAGACATTGCAGGTGAAAAGGTACAGCTGAATCCCACCTTTCTCTGGGAATCAAGCAGCAGAAGGAGAGGCCAGGAGAGCTCCCACTGCACATCAGCACTGAGCTCTCAAGAGGAAGATGCAGCTGATGTCACCACTGGGCTTTTTGGAACCATTCTCTGAGGAGAAACTTCAGTTTAGGCACTTAAGAGGGTACCTGAAGGTGATCAGACCCAGTGAAGGGAACTGGAGGGAGAAAAACTCTCTCTTCAGATTGCTGCAAAACAAACTGGGCACACTGGGTGGGTTTCTTCTCAAGCCAGAAGGAAAACAGGCATTGGAATTGGTTAATTCACCAAAGTCAAGAGTTACCAGCTCTGTGCTGCTTTTTGGGGGATCTCTAAGGGTTCATGTTGCTCCTACTGATGGTTATAAATAATTGTAAACTTGCTGTGTCTCTGTGGTCTGTGACACTGCTCCTGTCAGACAGGTGAATTTAAGTGATGAAATTCACAATCTTTACTTCTAGGACATCATTACTTAAGCTGGTGTCTGGTTTATAAGGAATGATTAAAATAAAACTGTTTTTATCATTAAAAGCAATGGATGAAAATCAAGAGAACAGTACATGAGGTATGATCAACAACAGGAACTGGTTAGGCAAAGATCTGTTACCACACCCTGATCTTCTAAAAGAAAGAGCTCCTCTTCCACAAAGCGTATTTTTAACTGTTTGCACAAAAAAGCAGGTAAATGCTTCAGGGAACAATACAATATTGGCAAATAATGGACAAGAGAAGCTACTTCATCTTTAAATCTGTAATGAAACTTTAAATACTCTCCAAAAGGATTGTTTTATGTTTTCAACATGATTTGTACTTTCTAAAGGCCTTCACACTTTATTTCTTTCTGAAGTTTTTACTTCTTAACCCTTTTGAACAAATCTACACCATAATGTTTTTACCCACTACTAAACTTTCTCCAAAGTGCTATCTGCAGTAAATGCTGCTTGCATTTTTTTAAACAAGGTGTGCCCCAAAGTCAGACCTAAAACGTTACAGGACCAGGAGGCCAGAAGTCCCAAAGTGGAAAAGTGGCAGATTTGAGAATAAACCAAATATCCATGAGACTGAAGAAGTGGCCAAAAGATCCCATGCCCCTGGCAAGAACATAACTAGAGTTTTCTCTAGTGGCTTCAAGAATGGCAGTCTTTGAAATTCAGATTTTATCAGTTTTAGAATGTTACCAGCATGGGAGATGAAGACAAAACCTGTTCCCACTGTTTGAGTAAAAGATCTAATAATTCAAAAGACTAAACAAGAAACACCAAACGTCAAAAAAATTAAACAGACTTTCAAGTTCAATGTCTGCCTTGAATATAATGTTCATTTAGAGAATGTTTCCCTCTCTGAAGGATGTGAGATATGGGAAATAACTGGTGAGAGTTTTCAAGTGAAAAAAAAAAAGTATAATCACAACTTTCCCTTATCTCTGCCTGTGCTCTGACACAGACACACAGAAAATCATGGGAATCACAAGTAATTTCTGTGTCTGAGAGAGGCAGCAGAAGAAGAAGGAGACATGATAATTATTTCTTGAATGCCAAAGAAGCCTGAAATCAAACACTTCCTGTGAAGTGGTTGATAATTAGAAAATCCAGATTAGAATTAGAAAGGAATATTTATCCTCTCACTTGAAGCTCTAAGACTTCCCTTTCCTTCTGCCTGCTGAAAGTTTCTGCCCATGGCAAACACAGCAGAAGAAAAGCATGTTTGTATCATGAATAAAAACAAAAAATAATTTAAAACCATGTGGATAATAAGAGGGGAAAAACAGGAGAGTCAAATCCTGCCGAGTAAACAGGAGAGGCTGGAGCTGGCACGAGTTGGGACACCCAGTTTGAACAACCTGGCCTCCATCCACTTATTTGGGTGCCACATAATTTTATTTCATTTATGATCACTGAGCCATGCTGCAAGAGGGAAATTAAAATCTCTGTTTTCACTAAGGATGACCTGAGACACAAAGGGACCAAGGAGCAGATGATCAAAGGCTGTCCTCAAAGCTGAAAGAAATTCTTGGGTTACACAACCAGAAATAATTCTTCTGTGGAGATTCCTGGTCATAAAAATCTAAGTATGCACTGAGTTTCCTGCAAGAAAATCTCTGAGGTTTTTCTTTTATGTAGACAAGAACCTTGAAAAGTCTACCCTCATTATAATCTGAATTAGAATCCTAAAGTTTTGCAGGGTCATTTCTGTCACTTCCCATCTGGGATGCTGAAGACAAATAATGGTGCTCTACAGGCACCTGTTTCTTTCCAATATTGATGAAAAACAGCCCAAACAATGAATTTACATTAAGGGTAAGCCAGACAGCACTAAGGAACAGCAACAGAGACCTCAGCATTTTCCTACACAGTTCCAAGCAGAAAAACTGATATTTAAGGCCAAAATTTATTACAAGAGGAACATTTTTATATTGTAAGGTAATGAAGTTCAAGAAGGATATCAGGATGAAAGCTTCTCTTTGGACTAAACCGAGGTCAGACTAATGGAGGCCACAAATAAAAGAAGGCAGACTTCAGAAATAAAAGGCAGAACAAACCAGTAAAATAATTTTCCCTATTAAACATTTTGTTCCTTTAAGCACAAGGAGGCTTTGTGGAATTTTTCTTTTTTTATGGACTTAATGTCTTATTGAAAACAAAAGGCAAATACATGAAAACTGGAAATAAAGTAATTTTTGAGGCATTATTTTCCAGAATTTAATTCAGTAACCCATGTTCCTTTAGCAACGTGACAAGTACATTATTATTATAGCACTCCAAGCAATTTCCTTGTCAGCAGCAACACCTAACAAAATTCCTTTAAAGCAAGTGAAAATACACAGAATATAAATTCAAATTCCATTAAAGAGTTTAAACAGGAATGATCAAATACAGTGACAAGAAAAAAAAATCATTATAACTTTAATTTTTCAACCCTGTTGATATTCTTTGTGTCAAACACTGGATGAACTTCATGGTCCTTCAAATCTTGATTACTTTTTTGTTTGAAATCCAATTTCCCTGAAGACCTCGAGGCTAAATAATTTTCATTGGCCTCAATTCAAGCTGTTTGGTTTTTGCAGAGTGCTTGGGGTTAATCACAAGCAATTACACAAATAAGACACCAACTTCTACATTCCTACAGCCCAACAGGAAGCAAACACAAGTAAATCAGACCCTGCTTTCTCTCTTTCTCTCTGAAACCAAAAGTTCAGCAAGTTCAAACTCAAAAGGCTCCTGAGTGGATGCAGCAGAGAAATAAAATTGTTTTTTTTTTTTTAATTCTGTAGGCAAAATTCCTGAAAATTCACTGCCTTACCGGGTGTCTCTGTTCCTGTTGCTGTCTGCAAAGATCAGCTGCTGCAGGACACAGGCTTGGACTGCAGCCAGAACCCCACAAGGGCCACCCTGGGGGGAAAAGGGGACACTCCATGAGCAAAAATCTGAGGGATGCTGAGGAAAACCCCTGGGAGCTCCCACCCAGCCCAAAGCCATCCTTTCATCTCTCTCTTTCCAGCCATGACTTCACAGTGCTCTCTGTGGCTCTGGGCTTTTGTGCAAGCCAGTGAAAATCAGTGTTTTTAAGTGTTTTTGTGGTTCCTGCCTACCTAGACAGCTATAATGTCAAAAGAAATGTGGGGTTTTATTTAAATCTGGGATATACAAACTAAAGATCTCCCCATCCCTACTGAGCTGCAGTTTAACTTTCAGAGAGAAATCAAATCTGAGTGTTTTCCAAGGACTGAAAACAAGCCTTGCTCTTGTACCTCCTCTCAGCACCTCGAGTTCCCACCTGAACAAAGATTTCAGGTTTCAGTACAGCCCTGTGCACCTCAAACCCTCCCTCTCTCCCTCTCACTGGGGAAGAGAAAGAAAACCAAGAAAGTTTGACTCTTTCAAATTATCAGTCTCAGAGGAAAAAGAATCTCAACACCAAGAAATGCCACATGAACTTTGAATTTTATGGAAAGCAGATTCCTAGCTGGATTGGGCTACATGCAGGACACAAGGCTGACATCACAGACACCACAGTGCCACCCATCACACTCCTCTCAAAACCCTGCAGAAGGGAAAGGGCAGCCAGCACTGCTGTTTTCACACAGCAATGTGATTAAAGGATCAGTTTAATTCCCTTATTCTCCTAAGTGCAGCACCAAGGGAAGGGAACCTGCAGGGAAATGCAGCATGGAAATTAGAATAGCTTGGAGATTGACACTTTCCCATTTCTCATTTATATTATACATACTCTGCCTCTCTAGATTTATTTAAATAACCAAGGAGTGAATAATCTGAAATATATCAAGGGAAAAAGCAAGGTTTGTGTCAGTCCATCAGGGAGAACCTCCCAGTCAAAAAAGAAATTACAGGAGTTATTCTAAATATCTTCTTACAGCACCAAGAAAACTTAACATAAGAAAGAACTGTAGAGTTGCTCAGCTGAATTGAATATTGGAAGTGAGGAGGAAATATATCAACAACACAACCTCAGCAAAACCCCATTCCTGCACTGGAATTCATGGTGGGGGATTTAATGGCCAGTGAGTGGCTGGAAGTGATGAGATATCCTTTCTCCAGGCTGGAAACACCAAAGTAACATTTACTGTGGGCACTGACCACCACTGCCACGGTTCCTTCTGGAGGTTAAATTAAGATTTAATATCTTTTTTTTTTCCGCTAGCTTTTGTAAGATAAGCAGCTTTCTTCTGAGATCACCAGCCTAATGAAATATTTAACTAGATGAGGTAAGTTAATTAAACATCTTAATGACATGTTTATTAGCCATTGTCCTTGCCTCAAAGCCTCTCTTCCTCTCATTTCTGAATAATAGCCTACTTCTCTCAGGCCAGATAAAGATTTTCTGCATCAGCACAGGGGCTTAATGAGTGTTTTGTGAAGAGGAGCCTACAAGAGTTTACTGAATTCCTCAGATCCCTGCTCCTGAGGGGAGAGACTTTGTGTGGATACCCCCAGGGACACAGCCACAGGGCTGGCACAAAGGCATCAAGCAGCTGGGGAGGAGATTGGATTTTGGGGGCAGCTCAAGGTGGCACGAGGGTGGCCCCTGGGCTGAGCCTGGGACACCAAGGTGAGCAACACAGAGCAGAGAGGGGTGAATCTCTGGCTGTGAGCCACGTGCTCAGGCAGGGCTGGGAGGGAGAGCTCAGAGAAGTCACAGAGTGCCCTGGATCAGAGAGCACCAGAAACCTCTCTGGACTGGGCACTGGTGCTGTCCAGGCTGGCCCAAGTCATGGCAAGGTGGCTTGGCCAGCTGTGGCCACCACGGGGACCTGCAGGACATTCCAGCTCTGTCCACCTGCTGGATGTTGCCAGGGAATTGATGAAAACCAAGCTGGGATCTTGTGGCTGCAGGTCAGGATTGCAGAAAGGTGGCTGCAGGAGAGGTGAGCCCACCAGCAGTGTCCTAGGGAGCCTGCAAGGTGTTTGCTCCTTTTATTTTAGGAATGAACCTCACCACCTGAACCAGATACCTTCAGGAAGCAAAAATCTCCATGGGATTTTCCAGGCACCTCTTGCTACATCTCATTTTGAGTCAGATCAAGCTGCATCTTAAATTTGTTTGGCCCCACATATCATTTTTCTCTTAAACTCCACCCTTGATTTACGCTCTTTTATTCTTTTACCACCACCAGCTTTCAGCTGCAGTGGCTCCTCTTCCTCCCTGTGAATAATTCCCCATCACACACACACACATTTGCACACTTTCTGCAGCTCCTTCACATTTTCCTCCATCCATCTCAAGTCTCCCATCACGACTTGACAAGGTCACAACTGGTAACCAGAGTTTAAAGAAAGAGAAAAGTCTTGAGAAAACTGATTTTTTTTCACTGGTGAAACACACAGCCTTTGCAAAGTCAGTGTAAAAAGCAAAGATCACTGTTAGGAAGGAATTCACAGTACCTTTTTCTGCACAATGCCATATTTTAGCTGTGGGATATTGTTAAATGTAAAACTCTGGATTTTCCATTCTTCACTGAAGCAACAAAGACTAGAGCCAAACAGAAGATTTTTTAATTCCTATAAAAGAAAGAAAAAAATTTCTCATTTTGAAAACAAATCCAAAACACAATAATTTGTAGAAAAGAAAGGAGGAGTGTGGAAGGGTGATGACTAACTCTGTACAACCACCCTCCACTGTTTTATCCATACTGTAAATAGCAACACCCCAATGAAAAGGAGCAATATTTTCCTTTTCCTGCCATATTCCTTCCACTCATAATGCTGGGAGCTGCTCAGCACTGGAAAATATTTATGTCTCATGTCTGGGGCACAGTTTCCCATGAAAGCATCCCAGAGCATTGCCTAAAATTTAACAGCTGGAAGAGCAACCAATGGTGACAGGAGGGAGAAAAGGACCCTGTACAAGACAAATGTTAATTAAATGTTTGATTTCTGTAGTTCAGGTGAAACAAATCCAGACCTTGGCCCTGAACAACTGCAGACCACGACCATGCAGCAATAGCCACACTGAATAAATTGCATTCATGCTAAAGCAGAGCTCAGGAAATAAAAAAAAGACTACTCAGGGCTGGCAGAGTTACTCCAAGCTCCAAGATCTAGAAATTAAATTGGAAGATACCTTCATTATTTGGTCTGGGGGCTTTTCTCCTCTGTCTGAATGGGAAGGAGAAGTATTTAATAATTCCATCTCTGCTCAAAATTGGGGAGATAAGCAAGGCAGAAACAGAGACAGGGGAATAATAAACCACTGTCAGCTGAAAGGACTGGAGAATGGGCACACAAATAACTGACTAGAGGCACTAAGGAAATAATACAGGCTTAATTCATTAAAGCTATTATCTTTGCTTCAAGTGAGCTGGTGCATGAGGGTATTTTTCTGAATTTAGGCATCCCTAAATTACTTTGTCACCTGGACAAAGAATATACTCAGGAATACAGCACATGTTCAAAAGTACAACACAGAGTAACCCACTGCAGTTTCAGCTAAGGAAACTCAAATATAACCTCACAAATCTATTTGTATTTACCAGAATTAGTCTTACTTTTGCAAGAGAAATATCAATTGCCTTTGACACTATTTGAAGCATATAGAGTGTTGAAAGGTCTGGGGTCTTATGAACTTCTCCAGTTGTCTCTTCATTCTCAACATCAACTGAAAGAAAAGGAAATCACAGAATGGGTTGGATGGAAAGAATTTCTTCACCCAGCATGCTCAGTGCCAGGGGGTCATCCACATGAAAATTAACACTTACTCTCTTTATAAAAAGGAAAATAGTTTCAGCCAGAAAGGGCAGATAAAAATACACGAGCCAGCCTTTGGCTGATTATTTCTTAATGATTTCTTGGTCTATTTAGAAGTTTATAGCAAATCCAATTGCTCTAAATCAACTAAGAGTTACAAAAGAAGCCACTCCTATGTATTTATTTGGCCACAGCTGCTCTGAACAATACAAAGGATGGCAAAGCCAAACTGAAACTTGACATAACTTACCCAATTCTAGGACTTCTTTCATCTGGTCTTCTTTATAGCCTGTGGATGTTGGAGACTTCCTACATGGAAATTAATCAAGAAAATAAAGACAAAATGTTCATTTTAAATGAGAAAAGGTGTTGGAATAAACAGTAAGAAATAGGGAGCATTTCCACACAAGGATAAAACCTTTACATGTGTGTGTGCATATATACATATATGTACCTATATAGATATATAAAAAATAAATATATGGTCTAAGAAATAAATGGTCTCAGAGAAAAGCCTTTTTCAATGGAAGAAAGCTGCACTGCAGGAGTTCATCAGGAAAAGCAGCCAGAACAGAGCTGCTTCAGTCCTGTTCCAGCATCAATCTCATATCAGTTGTGTGATATGACAGATCAGGTCATAAAATAAAATTTAAATCCCTGACAGGGATCAGGGTAAGATTCCAATTAGTCATTAAACTACTTGAAATATCCAAATAATGAAAATGGGAATAGGTCTTAGACTGGCTCCTTTACCTGGGTATTATTTTAATCCACTAAGAGGGATCAGTTGTTCAACACCTCTTGTGATTTAATTGTGTATTAGACAATTAAAAGGTTAAAACTTATATGAAGGTTAAAATTAAAGGTTAAAATTAATATGAATAACTACTGAAAGAACTAATCATTTAAATTTGGCTGTGAAGTCAGAGCTGAAATAAAACGTCAGATTTTTGGAGACGAAATGAGTTTTATTCTTCCTGTTGAAATCACACCAAAACAAATTCAGAATCAAGGAAAAGTTTTGAATAACCATTTCTAAAAATGGCCAAAATAGGCTTTTTTACTTTCCCTTTTCCCAAAAAAGCAACACTGTATCGTTGGCTTTTGCTTTGGAAAAAAGGTATTGCACTGACAATCCTTTCAGAAATAGTATGGAAGAGTTTCCTCAGCAACATTCTTTGTATGCACGATATTACAGCAGCAACTGCTGCCATGTCACATACTTTCCATGAGCTTAATTTCCTTTTCAGAGTATGAAATAATAAAACCAGAACACAGACATATCACACTCAGGATTTGCCCAGTTTAAAGGCATTTTGGCAGCTTTCTCACAGATAGTATTTGGTACTATAAGAACAGAAACACTTCTCTTTTCAGCTATAAATAAGTTAAAGGACTGAGGCAATGAAATGTGGGTGGCCCCAACTCAGGCCAGACAGAATGGAAATGAATCACCCACATTCTAGGAACTTCAGGTAAAAATAAATGGGAGGCCCAGCAGGTCAATAAAAATAAGAGGATGAAGAGCAAATTTGGGTAGTAGCTCAAGCAGCACTGAGCTCCCACTGAGTATCACAGTATTTTTATGTGATACAGAATTTAATAGAGTTGATTGTGGTATATTTTACAACACTGTCAGATCTCCCCTTGGTGTTTCCTAATATGAATTCCAGCTGAGATTCCCTTCCCATAGCTGCTTGCCACTATCTTCCTCTCTCCTGATCAAGGAAAGGGTCTTAATGACAATAAATTCACCAATAAAAAACTTTTCAGCCAAGTCACGTCACTCAGGCATAACCAAAAGCCACCTTTTTGTTTTGTCTGAGATTGCACACCATCATCTCCTCTTATCTCTTTCTTCCCAGTCAATCCATTTCTATCTAATTTTGCAAGAGTTTTTAACACCTTTCAAGGCCAGGTTGGACAGGGCTTGGAGCAAGCTGATCAAGAGGGAGGTGTCCCTGCCCAGGGCAGGGTGATCTTTAAGGTCCTTTCCAACAAAACCATCCTGTCATTCTGTCATTCTGTCATTCTGACACTTAATGCAGCCCTACACTTTCCATTTATAAATTAAAATACAGCCACCCATGGTACAATTCACACATAGCTCACATGGCACCAGTTTTTGCAGCGTTAATTCTCTCTGAAAAGCCCAAAAGATGTTGGTTCTACACCCATTCCAGGAATGCAAAGTGCTCTGAATTCTCAAGGCTGAGAATTCCCATCAAGCTGAGGAAAGTGCTGACATCCAAGATTAATGTTGGGTGTTTTCTGCTCAAGTGGGGTATTTTTGCAGGTGGAGGTTCCCCTCCTTGAGGGGAACTTGTGTTTCTCAAAGCAGCCAGGACATTTATTGCAATTTCCATTTCAGCAGAGGGCTGCTGTTCCAGGAAAATTTATTGTAGGTGTAAAACCATTCAGTTGGAACACTTAGGGAAGGGGGAAGTCATCCATCAGGGCAGGAAAATGGGACAGGAAGAAAATATGTTTCACTCTAAACATACTATACAGCACTTTCTCTAAATATTTGAACATTCCTCTTTGGCCTCCAAGCATTGTAGGAAAATGGATTTACAGAGAAGAGCTGAACTCGCAGAGAGGGAGCTCTTGGCACAATAATGGATGTGCATTCCACCATTTCCTATTTACACCATCACTCACAAGAAGTCAAATAAACAAAGGGGCTTAAAAATTAAACTTCAGTGGCTTTAAGGTGACTGTGGTGGTGAAACCCATTTTCATTGCCAGATTACAACAGCTTTTATACTGGATGTAGAATAGGCAGACATAGCCAATATTCTTGGAATAGTGAGTAAAATCTGCAGAGGAGATAATTAAAAAATAATCTCTATTGCTGCTAAAGGGTAAAAAAGGTCATTCTATGTGGTGCAGCTTGTCACTGCTCTGGGGCACAATTATAAAATCAGAATTATTAAAAGCAATTGTAAAAATGCAAAGGACATGATCACAATCAACGCCAGGCAATATTTTTCTGTGGGAAAGAGGTCTTGTCATGAGGATTTAATATAAATTCTATCATGTTGGTAAGTCTGGCTGACAAAGGTAACAGAGGCTCATACACTTAATTTCCCCAAATTTCCCTTTTAGTGAAGATCTGCATCTGCTTTGATTTGAACATTTGCAATACAAAGATTATCTGGACAGACGACAGATTTGTGAACATTGACACATAAAACAAGTAAATATAAAAACTTGGCACAGAAAGGGTCATTTCTAATAGAGGTGGTCAATTCTGACAGAAATAGATTCCCTCACACATGAATCTACATTTGTCCTGCTGAATTTCACTAACTGTGACAATGTGAAATCTTTGTTGAGAAAGTTTATATATAAAACAGGAATTACTATAACCACAGGCTGAGCTACAAGATGAAGTGCTTGATAAGTTGGACCTGAACACAAAGCTCATCCATAGGCTAAGAATGAATATTTATCTCCAGCTACTAAATCAGAATTATAATAAAAATGGAGCTGCTCTGTTGCTACTGCTCTCCACCAGAGATTTTGGACTGTGACATCTTTTGGAATTTCCAAGGAGCTCATTGTGATGTTCAACAACTCCAAACTGCTGTCAGCAAAATAAACAAGAATCAGCAACATTTTGTAAAAAGGAGATAAAATTCCATTAAATAAAAATGCACTGCACCCACAGGACACTACATAAAGCACAGAAAAGGGTTCCCAGATTTTGGCACTCAATCAATGCACATCAGTGGAGATGAATCCAACCCTCTGCTCTGTTCACCATCCATAATGTACCCATTCTATCTGGTTTGGGCCTTCAACTGTTACATAATTTAATTTTTAAGGATGTGGAATATCCGTGGTCTTCCCTTTCCTGTCAGAAACCTCAGATTTTTAACAGTCCAAACCACTGAAACCTGACAGGTATCAGTAATACAAACCATCTTCCTGAAAACTAATATCAGCTGTTAAACTGGGGGATAAAAGCTGACACTGAGGATGGGGTATTCTCTTATCTCATCTTATTATAAAAAACGGTGAATTCAAAAAACAAGTTACTGGTGAGCCCACTGGGATTTTACCTTCTGTTAAAGTAATCTTAGGGGTAAATAGGGGTAAAAAAAATTCCTTGTGTTACCTGCACACAATTTTTTTTTTTTAAGGAGCATAATTCCACAGAATCATGGAATAGCTTGAGCTGGAAGACACCTCAATGATCCTCTAATGCAAATTCTCAACCAGCTGACTGCATTTCAGGCAATGGGCTGGACCTCTCCAGATTTACCTCCTTTCCAAAAATAAAGAAATGATACACAAGCCATTTGTCATTTCCAGTAATTGCAAAGTGCCTCTTCCTATGGAGTGCTGGAAAAATACTAAAAGGGCAAATGGCAGCCCCACAGATGTTACGCCGTGGGCTCTGCTGCCATAAATCCATTGGCACCACACAAAAGTCACAATGGTTTAAAATTTTTATTTTGGGCCCTTTTTTCCGGTCCAAGCATTATGTTCTAAAAGGTGTTACGCAACTCCAGGCACTTGAAGGTTTTCACTCCTGATTTGGCAGCCACAACCTCTCTTTTCATCCACGGGCGAGCTAAATCCGTATTCCCCACGGATGAGCCCGTTTTGTTGGACAGACATTCCTTTGCTGCCAGTTGTATGAGTCAAATCCAGACCCACTCCCTGGAGGAAGGGATCAGAACCCCTCCAGGAGGGTTTGGAAGGTGTGGCTGCACTGTTCTCACCGTGTTTCCTGCCTCCCAACCCACTCCAGAGCACTGGAGATGATGCAAAGGGGGGCTGGAAAGACAACACAGGGATCCCAGACAAAGGTGGGAGGAAATGTGCCAACATAATTCACTCCTGGGCTGCTCCAGATTTTTTCTCACCGTGTTTCCTGCCTCCCAACCCACTCCAGAGCACTGGAGATGATGCAAAGGGGGGCTGGAAAGACAACACAGGGATCCCAGACAAAGGTGGGAGGAAATGTGCCAACATAATTCACTCCTGGGCTGCTCCAGAATTTTTCTCACCGTGTTTCCTTCATGCAAACCCACTCCAGAGCACTGGAGATGATGCAAAGGTGGCTGGAAGGATGACACAGAGATCCCAGACAAAGGTGGGAGGAAATGTGCCAACATAATTCACTCCTGGGCTGCTCCAGAATTTTTCTCACCGTGTTTCCTGCCTCCAAACCCACTCCAGAGCACTGGAGATGATGCAAAGGGTGGCTGGAAGGACAACACAGAGATCCCAGACAAAGGTGGAAGGAAATGTGCCAACAAAATTCACTCCTGGGCTGCTCCAGAATTTTTCTCACCGTGTTTCCTGCATGCAAACGCACTCCAGAGCACTGGAGATGATGCAAAGGGTGGCGGGAAGGACAACACAGAGATCCCAGACAAAGGTGGAAGGAAATGTGCCAACATTTATAATTTATTCCTGGGCTGCTCCAGCCCCGCGCTCCTTTCCGCCCTTTCGCCTGGAACTCTGACTCAACTCCTGCTTTCTACAAATGCCACCCCAACCCAAAGCATCCTCTTCCTCTCACGGTGGGAAAAATTTAATTGATTCCTCAGGAATGCTCACACACCCACTGAGAATCCTGGGATAATCTGGGGCTTTCTGGCAGGTTTCAAACGAGATCAAAATGAACCCGGCCACGGGAGCTCAGCCCTCATTCCACAGAATTGGCTACCCAGGTGGTGAGGGCTTTCAGGAACTGCTCAACACCTCCCAGGATCAAAACTTTATTACTCACCAAATTGCCAGGGATTATTTTAGGCACAGCCACGCACCGACTTTGTGCGTGACACTGAAATATTGCAGCCCACCAGGCAAACAACACAGAATATTCCTAGAAAATCTGCTTTTACACCAAAATGCACAGTAGGAGAGACTGAAGCCAAGCAAAACTGCTGGGTAAATAATGTACATTAAATAACTTTGCTGGACTGATTTTTCCTTTCAGTTGGAAATTCAGTTTTATTTTTTAAAAAATAGCATTAAAACTGGTACGTTAATTAGTATTCCTTATGAAGTGAGTTAAGTTTATTAACATATTAACCTTCAACAGGCATTGAATTCTCCTGTTTCACTGTGTCCAGAAATTATCAGCGCAGTCCAGAAACCTCCTGGGTTGCTTGTGCTCTGCTTTGTTGCTTACATTGACTGAGGGGACACCAAATCCTGCTCAGGACTTGCTCAGAATCTCATGGCCAATGTTCTCTGCCAATCTCCTCATTGTGGCTGGGAATGATGCAGAATAAAAAGATGGGAGAGGATATTTACAGTTTTAGGCACTCAACCATCTATAATTGACAGGTATTGGCTCAGTCCTCACGTGGAAAATCAGCTTTTTTATTCCTGTTAATAACTGAGAGCATGAATTTCAATCCTTTAAGGATCATAATATTTTGAAAGTGTTATGGTCCTTATAGTATTTATACAATAATATTTTGAAAGTGTCAGATATCTAAAAGAATAAAAAACCAAACAACTAAACAACCGTGAATATATTTTTAAAGGATTTAAGGGATTTCTTTAAAGATCTATATTTTTTTCCTCAAGGGATTTCTTATTTCTATGAAGTTTTCAGGGCCTTTTTTTTTTTTTTTTGGAACATATGAGAGAGAAAAAGCAGAATTTTCACTAACACAATGGTTTCTCCTGTACTGTGATTTTATAATGCTGAGGACCAGACCAGGAGCAGAAGGTGGCAGTTCTTGCCCTGTTATCTGAGAGTTACAGAGTGACACTGTCAGAGAAACCCCTAAATACGTGGAGGAAATATAAAACAAATCAGTAAAACCTAATAGCAAAATAACAATGAAAGTTCAGACCAGGAAAGGTAAAAAATATTTAGCAGACAGAAAAGCTTCAGACAAAAAAATGCCTAAAGGAACATGAAAAATATTTGGAGTATTTTAACAGAGATTAATATAGAGCAAGGAACAGAAACACCAGGCAAAAAAATCAACTTCAGCTATGGATAACAGGGCAAAACATAGCAAATGGAAGGTGACTGCAACAAAAAAAATTCCTTGTAATAAGAACTGCTAGAAAGTGGAATGTATTATCAGGGGAGAGGTGTCACTTGAGTCACTTAAGACTGCAGCAGACAAAACCTGGAAAAAGTATTACAGCAAATATAAATATATACAGCAGTGATTAATCTGCCACAGAAAGAAATGACCCTAAAAGCTCTTTTCCATCCGTCACTTCTCAGATTCTATGAAATATGAGTAATGTTCCACTTGGTGTCTGTGGCAATTCCCTAACCCAGCCCTACCCGTGTCAGAATGCAGGGCAGTGCTAGAAAAAGGCTTCTTAGCAAATAATGAGGGCAATTTTGGGACGGGGAAGCACTGAGCAGTGCCCAGCTGTGGGGCACTCAGCAGAGAGGAGAAGCCCTGGCTCTGAGCTCACTGGCACTTTCCTGGGGCTGGAGCCCAGCTGAATGTGAGATGCTCAGCTTTGGGGTGGAAAAGGCACCTGAATCCAACTTCCAGAGCCAGAAACCAGTCCCTGGTGCCTGGAATACCCCTCTGTGCTGGCAGGGAGCTGGCAGCAGCACAGCCAGGCTGCAGCCAGCACTGGTGGCCAGGCACAGGGAGTCAGGCAGTTCAGGGGGTTGCTCACAATGGAAGGATGAGTGCAGAATCCATTATCCTCCCTGCTCCTGGAACTGCACACATCTCTGCCTCTGGACAATGGGATCACTGCTGCATCCCTCTGCTCACTAATGGCAGCAGGAAGTTTTTGTTCTGGCGTCACAACACTCCCAATCCTTTGTGCCTTTCTGATTCTGAGCCATTCCCTCCGAGTTCCTAGGAAATATCCTTTACTTCAGGTCCTGATTGCAAAGTCCTTTCACTCCTTTGGTCCAGTTTTATCCTTGTTTTTTTCTGATTTCCGTGCTCTAATTTTCTGCTGGTTTTTTTGCAGCTGAGGGAGGGAAATTGGTTGGCTTTATATGTGAAAACCAGAATTTCAAGCATCACATGTTATCCTTTGTAACTACCAGAAGAGAAATGGAGCTGAACAGACCAAATCTGCCCACCTAACTCAGCAAAAGGTGGTTGCACCTCGCTGCAGAACTGCCAGCTCAGATTTACTCATCCAAAGGTTGTTTGTCCAGCTGACAACTGGAGGGTTTCCACAGCACCAGCACACTTTGCACTGATAGACTTAATGGAAAATTAGGAAAATACTTCAGGGACTGCAGGAGCAACAACTGCAGCACATCTCTGTAGTCAAGACAAAAGAACTGTTTCTCAACTGTTCTGAAGTGAGTTTTTCTTGCCTTCCCATAATTTCGTTTGCTCAAGCTGTGAAATGGGGAAATCTTGACCTTCTAACCCCATGTAACCTTCCCAAAAAAGTCATTATTCATCGTGGCTTTTTTCCAGAAAAGCAATAGAAAGTCTTTAATGCAAGGACAGTCATCAACACCCATTTATTTTTTTACAATTTCTAAAGATCATGAGTCCCAGTGCACTCATTCTGCGTGCTCAGGTTAATGATAAATATTCCCCTCCAGGAGGGGATTCAGCACCAAGGAGAATCACAGGATGATTTAGGGGTCACCTGGCCCAACCCTACCTCAAGAACCTTTCCTTGCTGCTATTCAAGGCTTTACCCAGGGTAAAAGACCCAGGAAAGTCTTTATTAATTTGCTCCCTGTGACCTGAGTTATGTTCCCTCAACATCCTCTCTCACAAGTTCCTGAGAATCTTAAGAGACCACAAGATACAGTGATTTTTAGGTGGAATCTTGGATCAGTCACTTGGATTGGGTACTTTTAAATTTAGGTTTTTATTCCCTTCAAAATCTCCTAAAAAAAAAAAAAGTAGTTATTAATCACATTTAATCACATTTTACTTATAACAACACACAACTGAGAGGAACAGGACTCAACAAAAAAAGGGGAATACTCCTTCAAAGATGAATCAATAACAGCATCAAAATGACCTGAAAGGGGTTTCAAATTCTCCACTGAAGAATCACTGAGACATAAACGTCATTTTTAATTTGTTAAGTTAAATAAAACTGCTGTGAAGGAACATGGAGGAATTACTGACACATTTCTTTATAAATGTGTGTGCACTGCTTGGATAACATCACCACATCCCAGCATTTAAAGCTTGGCTCCAAAAATGGAGACTCCCTTTTTCCAAGGAATCACGTGGAAAAGACAAGAGGCCATGGGTACAAATGACTCCTGAGGACATTCCAATTGGACACAAGAGGACAATTTTTCAAAAGATCAATCAGCCATTGGGACCATCCCCCAGGGAAAAAGTGCTGAATTCCCAAACCCCTTTAGAAAGTGCCTTTGGAGACTTTTTTAAGATTTGGCTGGGCAGGGTGCTGGGTCACCTTGTCTAGACTGTGCTTTTGCCAAGGAAGGTTGGAGCTGGTGATCCCTGAGGTCCCTTCCAGCCTGGTGGTGTGGGATTCTGTGAATTGAGAAATGAAATTGGCTGCTGTCTGCTCACAGCTGAGGATAAATGAAGATTTGCTGCCACCTATATGTGGCTTTTCTCATGGATTAATTAAAAACAAAAATTCTTAAAAAAGCCTTCACCTGTAGAATCTGGGTAGGTATGAGAACTCTACAGCATGTTGTATTTTTTTATGAAATAACCCTTCATGACTTGGCAAAACATACAATCATGACAATAAAGAACCATCACTGACCCCTGTAATTTCTTTCATTAAAAGGTGTGACTCAAAATGCTGTGTATCTGCATTCCCCTAGGATATTTTGATGGCCAGGTATCCTTTCAAAGCTTGGCAGTAGTTTCACTTCCAATTTTTTCTCACATGTTTGCACAGGATGCCTTCAGCTTGCATGCTGTAACAGCACTTTTGGCATGGGAGAAAAGAAAATCAAAAAGTAAAGTAAATGGATGGAAAAATCAGATTTATCTTTAGTTTTCTAGGGGGAATAAAACCAGACTTGCAGATGCTGTGGTTAAGCCTATAGAGGTTTTCAGCTGCTCATCCAAATACTTAATTAGAATTTATTTCACGTAACAGAGAATGGAAGAGGATCCAGACAAACACCTGCTCCCACATTGTAATTTTTCATTCTTTAAAATACTCAATCACTTTGGCCAGAACCTGCAGGGCCCCCAAACACTGCAGGATTTGGCTGAAGGGAAATGAAAGTCTTGCAAGAGCCAGGCCTTACTTTGTAGGTGTCTCTTTGGAGTCTCTGTTCCTCCCACTGAACTGCAGGAGTCCCACAGCCCTGCTGGACTCTGGGGGTGCTTCCAGGGGCTCGGGTTCAAATGCTCTGCTGGCTGCAGCTCACACTGCCCAGCAGCACTGAGCCTGTGCTGCTCTGGAAACAGGCTCTGCTTAGCAAAGGGCTCCCCCTCCTGCTCCTGCTGAGGCCAAAGCAGCTCTCTGAGGGAAGGGAATTGTTTGCAGCCCATCCCTGCAGGGATGGAGCAGGGACAGGATGGCAGCACACTGCCCAGAGTCTGCTGGGCTGGGCTGGGCTGGGCTGGGCTGGGCTGGGCTGGGCTGG